>CAXKVX010000640.1:55000-338562 GCA_964058865.1 Eleocharis quinqueflora | reverse complement strand
GAATTACACTGAAATTGAAAAATGGCACCCATGGTTTGTGGGAGATCAAATAGCAGGGTATTGCTCTTGGTTTCAATATAAAATCTTCATTTAATTACATGGAGTCAAAGAAAAAATATATTTTTTTCTTTCATATTTCTCTTAAATCTTCCAAAAGAAAACTAAGTGCTTACATAATGTCATATTGTCAGATATGCTGTTCGATTCACAAACAACGTTCTATTTGCAACATTAAGGGTAAGATATAATTATGAGTTTATCTAAATATTTTGTTCAAATGTAATTTTTTTAACAGAAAGATATTGTTAATTTGTAGGGAGCTGGTCATACACCTTTTGAGTTTATGCCTCATGAAACATTAGAAGCGTACCAACGGTGGATTGATGGTGCAGATTCGCTATGAGAAATAGTTTGATAATCTTTTCTAAATGTGTAATGCTGATGCAGTTGGTCAAATGAACCTGACATAAAATGAGGTGGGCTTTATGAAAATAATCATAAGAAAATATCCTAAGATTCGAGTAATTGTCAGTGAGAATTTAAAAAGAATGCATGATCTTTTATTCTTCTACTAGGCAGAGGATCGCGCTACGCGCGATGCATCAAGCGTTGCTGATTTAGAAAATGCGCATATAACAAATACCAATAGCAGATAACAAAAAATAAATATTAAGAAAAATATATACATGCAAATTAAAAAAGAAAATATTTTTTACAGAAAATGAAAGTAGGAAGAGTATATAAGTTTTGTATCGCAGAAATGATAAATAAAGCAGAATGCAATGAGGGCCTATATGGCATGCAACAATAAATTAATGAGGGCCGAAGGAATAAGATTTGCATGCTAATAAGTTATTCAAAATAGTTAAAATTTGTCTAACGGCATGCGATGAACAGTTAAAACAGTGGAAACGACATGAAAGAAATATTTATAAAACAGTGGTTTACTGTAGCGCAAAAATTCCCGGGAAAAATGGAAAAAATAAAATGTTACAGTAAAATTGGGGAAAAATAAATCGAAATGCGTCATGTGTCATGTGTCTTACAGTAAAATTGGGGAAAAATAAATCGAAATGCGTCATGCGTCATGCGTCATGTGTCATGCGTCATTGCTCTCACGTCATGTGACTTGCAATGCCATGAGACTTGCAGCGTCTTGCGTCATGCATCATGCGTAATGTACCGTCATGCGTCGTGCACCGTCAGGCATCATGCGTCATGCATTATTCGTCATGCGTCATTCGTCTTGCGTCATGCGTCTAATGTCATGTGTTATGCATCATGCGTCTTGCGGCTAATGTCTTGCGTCATGCGTCATTCCTCTAACGTTATGCGTCATGCGTCATGCGTCATGTGTCATGCGTCATGCGTCATGCGTCATGCGTCATGAGTCATTGCTCTAACGTCATGCGACTTGTAGTGCCATGTGACTTGCAGCGTCATGCGTCATGCATCATGCGTAATGTATCGTCATGCGTCGTGCACCGTCAGGTGTCACGCGTCATGCGCCATTCGTCTTGCGTCATATGCCATGTGTCATGCGTCATGCGTCTAACTGCATGCGATGAACAGTTAAAACAGTGGAAACGACATGAAATAAATATTCTTAAAATAGTGGTTTACTGTAGCGTAAAAATTCTCGGGACAAATGGGAAAAATAAAATGCTACAGTAAAATTGGTAAAAAATAAATCGAAATGCGTCATGCGTCATGCGACTTGCAATGCCATGTGACTTGCAGCATCATGCTTAATGTACCGTCATGCGTCGTGCATCGTCAGGCATCACGCGTCATGCATATTATTCGTCATGCGTCATATGTCATGCGTCATGCGTCTAACGTCATGCATCTAATGTCATGTGTCATGCATCATGCGTCTTGCGTCTTGCGTCTAACGTCATGCGTCATGCGTCATTCCTCTAACGTCATGTGTCAAGCGTCATTCCTCTAACGTCATGTGTCATGCGTCATGCGTCTAACGGCATGCGATGAACAGTTAAAACAGTGGAAACGACATGAAAGAAATATTTGTTAAAATAGTGGTTTACTGTAGCGTAAAAATTCTCGGGGAAAATGGAAAAAAATAAAATGCTTCAATAAAATTGGGGAAAAATAAAACGAAATGTGTCATGCGTCATTGCTCTAACGTCATGTGACTTGCAGTGCCATGTGACTTGCAGCGTCATGCATCATGCGTAATGCACCGTCATGCGTGGTGCACCGTCAAGCGTCACGCGTCATGAGTCATGCATTATTCGTCATGCGTTATTCGTCTTGCGTCATGCGTCATGCGTCCAACGTTATGGTCCTAATGTCATGTGTCATGCATCATGCGTCTTGCGTCTAACGTCATGTGTCATGCATCATGCATCATGCATCATTCCTCTAACGTCATGTGTCATGTGTCTAACAACATGAAATGAACAGTGGAAACAGTGGAAACGACATGAAATAAATATTTTTAAAACAGTGGTTTACTGTAGCGTAAAAATTCTCGGGGAAAATGGAAAAATGAAATGCTACAGTAAAATTGGGAAAAAATATATCGAAATGCGTCATGCGTCATTACTTTAACGTCATGTGACTTGCAGCGTCATGCGTCGTGCTCCGTTAGGCGTCACGCGTCACTCGTCATTCGTCTTGCGTTATACGCCATGCGTCTTGCGTTTAATGTCATGCGTCATTCCTCTAACGTCATGTGTCATGCGTTTAACGGCATGCGATGAACAGTTAAAATAGTGGTAACGACATGAAAGAAATATTTTTAAAACAGTGGTTTACTGTAGCATAAAATGCTACAGTAAAATTGGGAAAAAATAAATCAAATTTTTTTTTAAAAAAAGCTGCTGCAGAAAAAATTTCGGGGAAAATAAAAAAATAAAAAGCTACAGTAATTGGAAAGAATAAATTGGAAAAAAATTTAAAAATGTTGCTGAAGAAAAAAAATTCGGAAAAAATAAAAAACACAAAAAATGCTACAGATTTCACTGTAGCATGCGGGAAAAATAAAGAACACAAAATATAAAAATGGTACAGTTTGCACTTTAGCATGCCAGAAAAATGTTAAAACACAAAAATGCTACAGTTTTTTTTTTGCTGTAGCACGCGGGGAATTAACAGAAAAATAAAATAAAATTGCTACAGTGTTTTCACTGTAGCACGCTACAGTGAAAACACTATTTATAGCAACTGTAGATAAGGATGTTGAACTTTTATATATGTAAGATGTGTGGCTATGTATGGCATTCTCATGTCATGATCTCCGCTATGTATGGCATTGACAATGCATGAGAATGCCATACATAAAATATCCTAACAAAAACTTTTTAGTTATGGTGCAAGTATAGAACAAGTTCCTCTATTTTATTTTTAATTCATTGACAACACACCCAAATCGATACACGCGTCTAGTTTATGTTGGATTGTAAACAGTTCAAAATCCGTCAATTGGCCTAAGCTACGGAAAGACCATAAAACAAAATTTTACTTCTAACTTAAGTCAAGGATTAAACGAATTATGTCAGATAAAATACTGAGGGTGTCTACCTCTCGTTTATCTCTGACATCAAAATTCGATTTAATCCTTATACAGATCTACTCCATAATTGAATTCTAAAACTTTAATCTACTTACAAATTAAATAGATTAATATAACATTTATATCTTGATCCAAATTCGAATTGAATTGTAGCAGACTCGGAAGACCGAATCTGAGAAGCTCCTCTATTCGAAGTATCAAACGTCTGATACCTTTAGCGGTGATCCACCAGGACAACCAGAGAGTGGTTTATTTCTTCTGCCAGAAATACCGTAAATCGCGGTATTCCACAAAAATACTATTCACCGAGATAAGAACTAAATAAATATCTTTACGACTCGTAGTTATTCAAATATGAAATACTGCTTCTTTTGCAAAAATACTATTTTCCGAATCTCATAAATAATTGTAACCGAGAAAGAGAGAAAATATATTTATCGATTCGATCCTGAGTTAACAGATATGATACGATTTTGAATGTAATTTTCTCTCTTCCCGTACCCCTCTATTTATAGAAAAATAAGGAGGTTAGCCGATTACCGAAATACCCCTGAAATGCAAAATGACCAAATTGCCCTTGAGGCATGTTGGCAACAAAATATCAAAATGAAATTTTGCCACATCACATATGACATCTCATTCCTTTTACCGACATCCACTTTATTCCATGCCGACATTATTTTTTATTATTATTATTTTTAATTAAGATTTTAATTAATTTCTAATTATGGTTTTAATTGATAATGACTTTCATCTCAAATTCAAAATCATAATATCTAAAATCTAAATTAAATATATATAAATAAATATAAATATATAATGTGCCTCATAATTGACTTGAAGCAGTGCAAAAACAGACTGAAAATAACTACTCTGAACATCTGTTTTATTTAGTCTGAACACCTGTTGTATTTAGTCTAAACACCAGTTGTATTTAGTCTGAACACCTGTTGTATTTAGTATGAACTAGTATGACTATATCTTTGTTAGTATGAGCTCAAAATAACGTTCGATATTTGAACAGACGTAACTTTTGATTCGTAGCTCTGATTCGCGCGTATGAGCATTTTTCAAAAACGACACGACACGACACGACGCACACACTTGGTGTTTCACCCCCACAACGACGCTGTTTTGACCCAAAAAGCGCTTCTAAAGCTTGCAAATCACATTTTTTGCTCAAATTTTCTAAAAAAATATTAGAAACAGTACAAAAATATATTTGAAATAGTACAAAAATATATTTGAAACAACTAATATGAAAACATGTTATATTTAGTCTGAACACTTATTTTATGTAGTCTGTACCTCTTTCATTTTGTACAAAACAAACATTGAATAGTGCAAAAAAAGACTTTTAAAAGTTAGTATGAACGACTTTTTCAACTAGTTTGAAAACCAAGTCTGAACACATGTTTTATTTAGTATGAACATCTATGCATTATATGTAAAATATTCTTAATAGTGTGTAGGATGAAAACTTTTAGAATAATGCGCACAGTTTAACATTTTATTTTTATTTCCTTTAATTATTTGACTTTCTTTTTTTGAAAAATTAGTTGAGATAAGCGTAGGAGTACAAGAGTTGAGGTCGTTATCCCTTAAAAAAATTGGCTTAACATTTTCTTAATGGGAGCTGATATATCGATACCTTCAGTGATACCACCATCGATACCAACAGAACAGATCCAGTTGAATTCAGTTTGCATGTTGTTTTTTTTATGATGCATGTTGTTTTTTGTATTATGCATATTGTTTTTGTTATTATGCATATAATTGATCGGACGCTCCACTGAAAACGAATGTCGCTACGCTCACCGACGCGGATCGCTACGCTCATCGATGCGGACTGGACGAATCCAGTTGCATTTATTTTGAAAAGTTCTAGTTATTATGCATGTTGTTTTTGTTATTGTGCATGTTATTTTTTGTTATTATACAAGTAAATAACATGCAAAATAATACAAATAACATGCACAATAACAAAAACATCATGCATAATAACGAAAACATAATAAATCATAAGTATAACAAAAAACATAATGAACTTAGCATATAAATCATAAGTATTTGACTGTTATTCATGTTTTTAGATGCACAATAACAAAAACAAAATGCTGAATGCATAATAACGAAAACAATATGCATCATAAGTAAAACAAATTTTCATAATAAATCATAAATAAAACAAAAAAACATATTGAACTTAGTATATAAATTATAAGTATTTAACTGTTATGCATGTTTTTAGATGCACAATAACGAAAATAAAATGCTGAATGCATAATAACGAAAACAATATGCATCATAAGTAAAACAAATTTTCATAATAAATCATAAATAAAACAAAAAAACATATTGAACTTAGTATATAAATTATAAGTATTTAACTGTTATGCATGTTATTAGATGCACAATAACGAAAATAACATTCATAATAACGAAAACAATATGCATCATGAGTAAAACAAATTTTCGTCGGAACTCAACTGAACGTCCAGTTGGTATCGCTGACGATATCGAAGTTGGGATCATTTTCCAATAGATTATTGAAGCGGCTCCTAAAACTTTGGGGAATTGAGAGGGTTTCTGTTGCGACCCTTCCGCGTGTTCCCGGTCGGACCTTCTCTCTCTCTCTCTCTCTCTCTCTCTCTCTCTCTCTCACACACACCATCAGATGGCGGCGGAAGCGCAAGCAAGTACACCGAACGATACATCGCCGGATTGGATCCGTGGTGAGATAGATAGGTTAAAATTGGAGAAGGAGCAGTTGGAGAACCGAATCATCGCCCTCGAGTCGCAACTTGACAGTACCACCTCTTCTTCTCCAGTTGCCGAAATCGAGAAAGCCTCCAGTTGTCCTATCGCCGCTGATGGTTTAGCATCGTGTACCAATGGTTTCTCAATTCATGCATTGAGCCCTGAGATGATTTACCGATATAGCCGCCAACTCCTCCTCCCTGATTTTGGCGTAGAAGGTTACTTGTCTCTTTACAGTTTTCCTCTCCTTATTTTGTGATAATACTTTTTCTACAAGTGGAAATGTGGAATGTGTATTTTTATTTTTATATTAATATCAGCGAGTGTTAATCGATCCAAGTTTTGTACCTACTGTCAGTGTCATTTATTTGTCCATTTACTGCTGAATTTTAGAACTCTATGTAACATTATCTAATAAAAAGGAAATTTAATGATCAATCTAATTTCTATTACACCATGTCTGCAACAAAAGTTAAATTAAATCAATGCCTTATTGCCAAATATCCATACTAACAGCGGCGGAGCCAGAACATTTTAATGGGGAATATACCATATCAAATACTAATATCAATAAAAGATCAAATAGAAAAGCATAAATTTTCATAATGGGGATCAATATAGAATTATTCTCACAATTTTATGAGGGTCAAATATGAATTTTCCTAAGAAAAAATACAGATATACCATGATATACATTATGTATGTGTACAACAACAAAGCCTTTATTCCCAAATAAATTGGGGTAGGCTAGAAATGAAACCCAATCTGAAATGAAAAAACATTATGTATGTGTACAATTTTAAAATAAAATGGGGGACATTAACCCCCATTTATTTGTACGTGGATCCGCCCTGCATACTTTCTAGAAAATACTGGTACTATATTGATATGCGACCTACAGTCTACAGTACCATATGGACAGTAATATTTGGAGTGGCAAATTCTAAATACCAGAGCAAGTTTCAACTTTGTGCTCTACACATTTAAGGGATCATGTATTTCTTATGAGATCAAGAATGATACTTTATAGTCTATACTTTATGTATGTACTAATAGGACAACGCAAGCTCTCTCAGTCAAGAGTCTTGGTAATTGGAGCTGGTGGCCTTGGATCTCCTGTTGCGATGTACCTTGCATCATGTGGGGTTGGTACGGTTTTACTTAACTATTTTGTTTGTTCTAAAGCTGTTGCTATGTACCTTTCACCATACAATTTTCTTTTGCATGTTTAAAGAAGCATAAGCAACATTGGTGGGTTTTCGTGCACATGCCTGTTTTTTTTGTGCCTTAGTGTTATGCGTGGAAGTGTCTTCTTTCATAAATCATTCATAACAGCGTTCAGAAACCGCTAAAATGGCACAAGCCTCCTTTCTCTTTGTCTTATTAATATTCCATTATTGATATATTCTTCATCTTCATAGGTCAAAATAGGTACAGCATTGTACTGATAGAAACCTATTAAATTGTACATATTGATAATTTTGTTTTGTATAGGTTGTTTAGGTATTGTTGATGGTGATACTGTTGAGCTCAATAACCTACATCGTCAGGTTCATCTTTTCAACTCTCATCCTAAAATGACTTTTTTGTAATTCAACTTTCTTCCTGAATGTTACATCAGGTTGGGTCCCAGTTAGATGATGCTCTGGATCTCACTGAGACAGATAAAATAATTATTGTTTAGCCACAGATCAAAGGGGACATATTTGCTAACAATCTGAGCTACCAATGCAATGACAAACTGTTCAGCATATGTCCTACTTATAGATTAGCACAAGCATTACTTAAAACATACCAAGATTTCTGATAATTTCAATTATGTACTAACTTGCAATGCTTTGGATAGAAGAGTTGAAAAATACAAAGATTTCTTACAATTTCTAGCAATTTGTGCTAAGTTGCAATATTTTGTGCCTTCTGTCGTGAATCATTATCTAATCAAACCTAAATACTGACAGTATATCAAGCTTTATTCTGTTTGTATTGGTCATAAAGTAGAAATTGGTTATCAATTAGCTTAGCTAAATATTTTCTTCACTTATTTTGTTAACCAAACATTCATCCAAACATGTCTGCCTTTTTAATTAAAATTTACTTTCATGAATCTGTGGTCAGATTATTCACACAGAAGCTTACATTGGGAAACCGAAGGTTCAATCAGCTGCTGCTGCTTGCCTGGCGTAAGTATTTAGTATTTACTGTTTTACAATGTAGTTTATTTGGTTGGAATTTGGCAAATTAATTTGAACTACATTGACAATTTAACTTTATTACACAGGATTAACTCTTCTGTCAAGGTAGTAGAGCACCAAGAGTTGTTGCATCCATCAAATGCTCTCAAAATTGTGAATCAGTATCCTTTCAAAGTTGGTAGTTTTCGTTCTTTCTATCAAGGAACAAACAGGCTTATACTCTTTTCCAAGACTAAATAGAATGAGAAAAGATATGACATTGTTGTGGATGCAACTGACAATCTCCCAAGCCGATACATGATAAGTGACTGTTGTGTTGTGTTACAAAAGGTACTAGTCCTTTTAGGTTTGAAATGTATTCAGTACATATAGTTCCTTCTCCTTTTTCTTACTTTTATTCTTCTTTCATTACTGTTTAATGTTTGCTATTCAGAAGCATCTAAGTCTGAGTTTTGTGCTTGCCAAAACAATTTTTCTTAAGTAATTATTATACTTTGGAGAACTATCATCTTTACTTTTGTTTCAGCCTCTTGTGTCTGGTGCTGCTCTGGGCTTAGAAGGACAGGTTGGCACTATTGTCTTTTGTAAATACATATACCAATGGCACTGAAATACATTATATTTTATTTTACAATTATTCTTATTCTTCAGCTTAGTTTTTTCTATGACTTGGATCTGCAGTTGACGGTTTATAATCACAAGGGAAGTCCATGCTACAGGTGTCTTTTCCCAACCCCACCACCATCTGCTGCTTGTCAGAGATGCTCTGATAGTGGAGTCCTTGGTGTTGGTATGCCAATATGCTTAATTCTACTTGGTCTTTTATGAAGGCCATAAAAGATTTGTCTCATCTTCAAAGTGGGATTTTTTTCCTTGCATTAAAAGTGAATAAAACCGTGTTGGAGCTCATTCAAGTGGAACAACAACAACAACAGAGCTTTTGTTTCCAAACAAGTTGGAATAGGCTAGAGATGAAATCCAATTAGAGTAATGAAAAAACCAACATAGATCATAATGATAATATAACAAAATAACAAATAGTATCGATAACAATAGCAATACTCCAAGAAAAAGTTGAACAATAGCAATAGCTACACTATAAATCCTGGGAGTCTGAACTTGTGTTCTACGTTTCTTGGTGTTTAGATCTGCTAGTATCTTAGATAGATATCTAGTATCCTAGGCAATGTCTATTATTCTATAGGAAGTTATTTAAATAATTCCCTAATTCTACTCTTCTATGCCTATATAATATACGTTGTTGTAGTGGAATAAATCAATTATTCAAAGCCTCAAACTTCTATTTGGTATTAGAGCCTGGCGACTCTCTCACCTCTATTGCTCTTGGTGCGGCGATCTCTTCGGTAATGCCTTATTATGCCCAGCGACTCAGTTGTTGCTTTCGCTAGGCTCGCTTTCGCCCAGTTGTCGCCCTTGGTGCCCATGTTGTTGTGGCCCTGGTGCAACTTTCAAGTCGTTGTGTGCCTAGTGCCACTTTATAATTGATTTATTCCACTATTGTCGGATTAAGTTCATGAGGAATCTACTCTAATGTACGTTGTGTATTAAGTTCTTGAGGACTAATGCTTCTAAATCACGTTACAGTATTGGAATAAATCAATTTTCTAGAGGGTGCCACTTTTAGGTGATTTATTCCACAGTATCTCGTGAACTGTTTTTTTTTCTCCTGCTACAATAATGATAGTAGCCGCCCCTGCACCCCTCTTTTCTTCTCCTTCTGTGTGAAGAAAGAAATCTATTTTCCTTCTCTTTTACTTCTTGCATAGGTTAGCCATCAAATGAAATAGATTTTTCATTGAAGATTGAAAATATAGGTGGTTGGATATAAGTTCTAAACCATATATCATTTCATCTAAGAGGTAAGAGGTGTATTGATTTGTTGATTAGATTTAAGGTGAACCAATAGGTTGGAACGTGCTTCCAAGACTGGAGAAGAAAGACGACGATTTTGAAGAGATTTAGAAGGGAAAACAACTCTCTATCAAGAGGCCACAACCGTGTTTTGGACCTTATCAATGAGAGTGAAAAGATGCGCAACATCTATATGAGAGTTAGCAACAGCTACCAACGTCAGCTGAAGTTGATGCGCGAAACAATGAACATAATATGCTGAAGGATTAGTCTTTAAAATCAGACTCTTAAGCCCATTGAACTCTCCTCTCATGTTACTTGCTCCATCGTAACCTTGACCACGTACACGTGACAAAGAGAGGCTATGTTCGGCTAGTTTGGACTCCACGGCCGCTTTGAGCGAGGCAGCCGCCGTATTAAGCACACGAACAATGCCTAAAAATCTCTCTACTGTATTTCCATCTTTTCTAACAAAGCGTATTACCAAGGCCATTTGCTCTTTGCAAGACACATCACGCGATTCATCAACTAATATAGCAAACAACTCATCACCAAGCTCACGAATAATGGCATTTGTTGTCTCATGTGCACAAGCATGAACCATCTCCTTTTGAAAATCGGGACTTGTCAGTTGTAGGTTTTTTGGTGCATTCTCAAGTGCCACATTTTTTACATCTGCATTGTGATCAGCAAGAAACTTCACAAGTTCAAGAAAATTTCCCTTATTTCTTGAATCTGTAGATTCATCATGTGCACGAAAAGCTATCCCCTGGCATAAAAGGTACCGTATACAATCAAGTGATGCATTCATTCTCACACGATAGTCCTTTCTCGATTTATCATTTTGTCTTCCAAAAAAAGAGCTAATCGACTGTCTTTGGTTCAACAAAGTGCGTGCCTTCAATTCATTTTGCATATGAATGCTATTACCTTTATCAATGTGCGATAACAAACCATCCTTGCCTTTGTTCCATGCCTTCCAACCAGTCACGACAAAAGTGTCACCACCTCCTTGGCGTCCTCTCACTTCCGGCTTGAACAAAAAGCAAAAGAAACAATACACGGCCTCTTTCTCCATGCTATATTCTAGCCAAGATCCAAAATCATCATACCATTTTATATTGAAGCCTCGAAATCTAGACCCAATATCTCTTCCTTCGAAGTCATGTTGTTTGGGCTGACACGGTCCTTTGGCTAAATAACTTCTTCTCACACCTTTTCGATCATTTGGGTGATAGTTGCAAATTTGAGGTCGAGTCCCTGGATCTGATGGAGGGTTAAACGCATCGAAATCAATTCGATTGAATTTACTTGATCCTCGATTAGATGCATTGCCCAATTCTTCCATGACCCAATCTAAAAGTAAACAAAAATATAAAATCAATCATAAAACAAACACAAATTGTGCTTCAACTACATTTTCTACGAGAATACAAATGTGATTTCAGACTTTGACCAATCAACAATAGAATATTTAACCAAAGCTTACAACCAAATTATACAATATTTTCAGCATTTTCAGCAATCTGATTTCAGCAATCAAATTCATAGTTTGGAGAAGAGTTTACCAAACGACAGAGAGAGCAGCGAACAGTTTGGAGAGGTGAGAACTATGCGACTGTGCTGCTGTGCGCGAACAGAGACGACCGCGGGGCTGTGCGTCTGTGCTGGCGGTGCTGCTATGCTGTGCGTCTGTGCTGGCGCCCTGGCGGTGTTGCTGACTGCTGTGCGTCTGTGCTGGGCTGCTGGCGTGCTGCTGTGCTGTGCGCGAACAGGGTGAGAACTGAGAACCAGCCACCAGGCGTCTGTGCTGGCGTGCTGCTGTGCAGCGGGCTGACGGCGGGGATGCGGTACAGAGACGACTCAGACGAGGGCGGCTGGGCGGGCAAGGGTGCTGTGCGGCGGGCTGACGGCGGGAGTCTGTGCTGCTGACTGTTGTGCGGGAGTCTGTGCTGCACTGCTGCTGTGCGGTGGGCTGACGGCGGGGCTGACACGAGGGCGGCGACGCGGATCGACGACGACGGTGAGTGGCCTGGGCGCCTGACTGTCGAGTGTCAAGTGACGACGGCGCGACGCAGATCTGACTCGGGAGTCGGGGTGCAGAGAGAAAGAAGGAGAGAGTAATTTTTTCAGATGGGTCCCTAAGGTTTTGAGAGATTTTGAGATGGGTCCTTGTATTTTTTTTTAATTACAGATCAGTCCTACTGTAAAGGATCTCTACATTTCAGGTGGGTCCATGGACCCACCAAAATAACTGTAGCTCCGCCCCTGCAGTCACAGCTTTACACAACAACCTGTTAAGAGCAGAAAAGAGAATCTGAAGCTCTCTTGTAGAAAAAAAATAATATGAATGATTTTTTGGGTGACGTACACTATCAGCAGTATGCAGTGTTATACACACCATATTAGTGATTTCAGTATCGTACGATTTACGATACGAATCATATGATACAGTTTGATTCAAAAGCTGAGCGATGCGAATCGTGGCGATGTATCGCTCTCCTTGTGAATCGCCAGTATCGTAGCGAGTCAGGCGTGTGATACGCGTATAGTATCGTATCGTGCGATACTGAGATACGGTTATTATCCAATAAAAAACTGTCACGATGTTGTTCCCGCTTAAAGTAATCCCTTCGTCGCTTCACTTCCTTGATCAATTGGAATTCTACGCTATCACGAGTCAAGACAAAGAAATAGAGATTAATTCTACGCTTCACTACCTCCATCATCTGGTGAGGCATTCTCCATCGCTAGGAAGCCTTCTCCACCATCGCCGTTGCATTTGTTGCTTCTCCTCCCTCCGGCGCCAGCCTTGCTCCATAGCTAGGAAGATCCCTCCGTCAAATTGGACTTTTGTTCCAATTGATTTCTTAATTTACGAAAAAGTGTTTTTCTTCCATTCACGATCAGACTAAATGGGTTACACATATCACATATTACATAGAGGTCCCCATAATATTTTCTAATTGCATTTTTATCAAAAGACCCTTTTTTTCCTAAGTTTATCAACAGTTTGTCAACTGTAAATGGAATTTGATTTTTGTTTTGCTTCAGTGCACTGTAAAGCTTCATTGTTTGTGATTATTATTTACAGTGCAAATATGTAAATGCAATTTTATTTTGAATGTCATTTACACTGTAAGCTTCATTCTTAGAAAGATCAATAGAATTATTTACACTATAAAGCTTCATTCTTAGAATAGATCAATAGAATTATTTACACTATGATTATTCCAAACTCCAAATTTCCAATACCATTACCTCTGTAAATTCTATCTGTAAATACTAAATAGAATAAGATCAATAGAATAGTTACAAACTTACAATAGTATCAAAACCAGAATAGATCAATAGATTGATTAAGGTTTATTGATTAATACAAACCTGGAATTGGAATTGGAATATGTCAAATAGCATGGACTTATTGTTACCCATAGAAGAATCTTATAGTTTGTTATTGATACGTTCTTTTAATGAAATTTGTTTGTAACTAGTTATATTACTTAATTTCTAGAATACCTTAGCGTATCTTAAACGATTCAATACGATACTAAATACTACGATACACGATACATTTTACAATTCGAAATCATTGACTATATATCTAAGATTGCAATCCCTCTTGCAATTTAAATAATATTTTTGCTAATATATATTTCCTCATGCAGATTCGTTTGTCTTCTATACTATGCTCAGTTACTCAATCATGAACAATATTTTTTTCATGCTACAGTACCTGGAGTGATAGGTTGCATGCAAGCTCTAGAAGCGATTAAAATAGCTGCAGATGTTGGTGAACCCCTTTCTGGGAGAATGCTTCTCTTTGATGCTCTCTCTGCTTGTATCAGAATTGTACGTACATTAGATATTAATTTGTCTGTAATTTATAAATGTGACCCATTGATATCTTAATAAGGTATATAGTGTTTTTCTTTTGCATTTAATTCATTTCACCGTTTCACGTGTGCTTGGCTTGTGGTATTCTCCGAAGGCAGCGGGTTCCAATGAAGAAATTGCAATCCTGGTTTGCTTAGAGACCATGTCGAGAGTCGAGACTATTTTGAACCTGTAGGATGGTATTTGAGTTTTAGTGCCACTTGCTAACTGCTGTGGTCTTTGCATATTTTAGGCTACATAATACATTTATGTCAAGCTAATTATAATATTTAATTTTGATCACTTAATACCAAGAGACAGTACTGGCACCATTCAATTATGTAATTGTTGGTGAACTGCTAATTTGCACATATGACATAGCAGTACTATCATTGTTTTGTGTGATGTACAGTTAAGGAGATTAAAAATATCAGTACCATCATAGTATCATATTATAGTATGATGTATAAATCGTATTATCATAATTGCTTGTTGTCACCTGCAGGTAAAAATTCGAGGAAGGTCTCCTGCATGCACTATATGTGGGGAAAATTCATTTTTTACGAAAGAGGAGTTTGAAAGATTTGATTATGAGAACTTCACTCAAACCCCAATGTCAGATCGGGTAATTGCCTTGGCCTATTTGCTTATGCTTGCTATGTTTTAAAGGCTGAGTGTAATATCTTCTTTATAACTTCTGAAACAGAAAAGTTTCAGTTATAATACGTGATGGTGATTTCTTTCTTCAAATCTTATTTCACTCAGAGCCTTTAAAACTGAAAATAATAGGTAGCTAAATTCACAACTGAAAGTGTTGTTTTATTTCACGTCCTCAAGTCCTTAGCTTATTACAGATTCCAAGCTACCTATTATTTTCTGATCTTATGGACCAAATCTACACTAGTAAATAGACATTAGTCCCTTTGTTTATTTGTTTATTTTTTTTGTAGACTCGTCCTAAGTTAACCTTACTTCCCGAAAGCGCTCGGATCACAATCAAAGAATACAAAGAGGTACTCGACAAGAGCGAGCAGCACATGCTACTGGATGTGAGGCCCGTGCACCAATTCAAGATAACTTCGCTCCCTAATTCAGTGAACGTCCCCCTCTCTGATTTGGAAACAGAGCTACCAAAACTTGGGTCAATGTTGAATAACTCTTCTTTGTATGTGATTTGTCGAAGAGGTAATACCTCACAGACAGCAGTGCAGCTTCTGCATCAAAAGGGTTTTCTCTCAGCCAAGGATATTATTGGGGGATTAGAGTCATGGGCCCAGGAGATTGATCCCAAATTCCCGATTTATTAATCATTTGGTTTAGGAAAGGATTACTACAATGTCTTATTCCATTCGAGTCCAGTTACCTCGGTATACTAGTCCTAGGGGTTTACTTTGTACACTAGCGTATGCTTGTTGTATTATTGTAGCACATTCATTATAATAATCTATTTGTTAAGTAAAATATTGCTATGTTGTCAGGGAGACTGCAATAATATAAGGAATTTTGTTGTTATAGCCTTTTTGTATCTGGAAATAGGAACAGTATAGGCGGGACTTGGGTTTTTCTTGGGGGTAATGTCATGGGAGGTTTCGAATTTTTCGTGTGTGGGAACTTGCTCTTCGAATTGTTAATTTGGACAAACATTCAGTTTTCAAATCAATGACATAGACCTCCTTAGATGATAAATTATCATATAATACTTAAATTTAAGTATAAAATGACCAAAATGCTCTTGCATATTAATCGTGTTATGTTAAATTATTTATTATTTTATATTTTTATACTATGAAAAGTCGTAATACTTTATAAAATAAATGTTGATAATTAAATATTCATAATTCATACAATGTTTTTTTGTATGATTCATTTTGTTCGACTAGAAAAAAATATTTATACATGATTAAAATTGATAAAAGCATTTTATTTATATATATAAACAGTAATTCTATTTATGAAATAATTAAGAAAAGAAATTTGAGTACATAAAAAATGAATACATGAAGTATTCCAAGTTATATTGGATCATTGAATCTTGATCTATAGTGTAGATTTTAATGTATTTAACAATTCTAAGATATAGACTAGCATAGTTGTGGTGTTAGATTTGTACGAGTGGGAATGATTAAATCGAGCGGCCAACAATTTGGTACAACAAACACAGGTATGAAATCAGAACATCGAATTAGAAGAAGTCGATTTGCATGTATAATTTAATTTTAATGTTATAAAGACATCAAAATAATTTTGATCAACATTATACAAATTTCTAATAAATATTTTTTTTCAATTTTTAATCAACTTTAAACTAAAATCTTATCATTTGATTAAATTTAAGTAAAAAATTAAACAAAGGTTCAAATTGACAAAAAGAGACGGGGCCACCTACCCCTGGTTCCGCCCCTGAGCAAACAGAATAAATATTTTGAAACTCCTGCCATCCACCTTTCTCAGTCGAACAAAAGATTTTTTTTTTTTGAATAACAAGGGAGGGAACAAAAGAAAATTCTAGGTGGGCAGGGAGGCCGTTGCTGACCTCCACCATCCCCGACTCTTTTCCCTTTCCCTCCCACCACTCTCCTGTTTTCTCTTCTCTCATTTCCATCCAAGAAATACAAGCTTCCACCACCTCCGTTTCCTCAGCTGCAGTGCTCGCCACCTCTCCGTTCAATTTTCAAAGAAATAGGCAGAAACAAATATTCTTTTAGAGGCCTGACAGAGATCAATGTACACTGTAATGAAGAGACCCTTCTACAACTTTTTACACAGGATTCTCAAGTCCACACATATACCAAAAAGAAACTATATCATCAAGGATTCTCCAGATAAATAGCAAAGGAGAAACAAAAATGATATCCCTCAGTCAGCATGGACGCCATTCCCTAAAACCTCTCAGATGAGTTCCCTGTGTGCTTCGTTAAGACACTAAATTCAGGATTCAATTGCCTCAGTAATTCCACATAAGATTCAAATGGCAGATTTTGAAGAATACTTAAGTTTGATGTACCCATGCCAGCCTCTCCAATTGCACGGTAGTAGCTATCTTGTATGGGTTCAAGTAAATTGATCACACTATGCGGTTGCATGGACATCTGTGTACTTGATGTGCTAGCATGTGTATCAGTGTCAGCTGGTCCTTTGAAATTGCAGCTGTTGTTAGTTGAAATGGGCACTTCATGGTTGTGTTTTCCTTCATATGTTGTTATTACAGATTTGAGATCATGTGGGGCCCGCTCAACATGCTTTCTAACAGTACAGCCAAGGGTAGTGCACTTGTAATAACTCCTGTTACATCAACATGCACAAATGTCAGACTGAACTATCATTGTAATTTTGCACTATATTTTTGGCACTAGTATGTTAATGATGTGTATGTAACTATGTACCTCTACATGCTCTGCATACAACTTATAAGAAACAAAAACAAATTAAAATAAAAGAACAAAATTCAGGAACATACAAAAAATAAATAAATAAATAAACTTAATGAAACACACGTGTAAAATTTGATATCTTCAACAATTCTTAAACAAGCATAACAATAAGCACTACAGAAGTCATTGTCGTCCTTTCTAACAATTGCCCTCACAGTGCACCTCACCCAAAGGTCCACAAAAATAAAAATCACCAGAAGCATCCCAACAACTGACCCAATTATCCAAACCTGCTAACCTGAGTAGAGCTGGCAAACTCTCATCTGACTGACATAATAGTCCAACCAGATCAGACCATGACACGGTTTTACCGGATGTTATGAAAAATCGATTACCCAGAAGTAACCAAACCAAACCCAATCAAACTAGCAATTAGAATGACCTATAGTAACTAGAGTCATCAGACCCAAATTTAAGCTAATCTGAACCCAAAGAACCCGAAACATGGACCCAAAACCTCAACGGACCATAAATCTATATCTGATGAACAACTGATATACCTACCTGAAAAACTACATGATCTGACTTAGGAAAGCTCAACAACAAACTCCAAACCAATTTTATTGGGAGAATATG
Organism: Eleocharis quinqueflora; assembly: GCA_964058865.1. Classification (NCBI taxonomy): domain Eukaryota; kingdom Viridiplantae; phylum Streptophyta; class Magnoliopsida; order Poales; family Cyperaceae; genus Eleocharis; species Eleocharis quinqueflora. The sequence goes on along the minus strand of CAXKVX010000640.1, from coordinate 320,317 downwards.
CTAACATGATCAGAACTCGACCAGAAGGCCACAACGGACCTCAATATCTGGTTTGTATTTCTTTTTGTGAACTTAATGACCCAAACCTGGAAGACGAGAACCTTGACTTAAAAACAATGTGAACCTGCAATTGTCATGACCCAAATACGCAAGGCCCAAATTTAACCCAAATCAGAGTAGTTAGACCCAGACAGAACCTGACATAACCTTGCCCATGGAACCTCTATGCATAATTAAGTCGGGTGGAGTTGAGGTGAAATCCAACCTGCCAAAATCGTAAGAGATGCAAACATAGCAGCAATATGCACCTGGAATCTGACAAACATTATTACAAAAGTTTAACCATTAGATCAACTTACCGAGGATTTGGATTTCCCTTGACAACTTTCTGGCCGTACTTACGCCACCTGTAACCATCATCTAAGAGATCAATTTCACTAACTGTTTGGACCACAACTCTCGGTTCTCGAACTGCATGCGAGGCTGGTAGAGCATCTATGAGATAGTCTTCATTCTTGCTACAAATACAATGCATACATTAAATATTGAAACATTAAAAATTACAACTTGACATTTTTTGTAGGATGCTTCATTTCTAATTAATTTATTTAACTGTACATAAATTGTAAGTTAACCCCTTTTAACAAGAGTGTAATTCAGCAAAATTACAGGCATAAATGGAAAAAAATGAAAAAGGTGCAACATGCTATAAACCAATTACAGGCCAGGCATTCTTTTACAGCCTAGAAAGGCATACAAGAGGTTGGGTGCAACATGTGCACTAGAAGTTGGTGCCTTGTATCTTGTTTTACCAGAGGTAGTTACCACGAGGCTCTTAATTGAAATAAAGAGAAAGTAACACCAAAAATCTCAAAGACAATAATTTCATTGTCTTTAAGGGGAATTTGATAAAAGCATCTTAATCGATATAGGTAAATCTCAAAAAGCTTGCAAATGAGATACATTTTGTTTACCTTCTTTTCAGTTCTCTTTGAGCGTCTTCATCTTTTTCATTATCACACAGAACACGTCTTTGCATAAGAACATCATCAAGATTACCACATGAGCTGCTCTCTACAAGAGTACTTGATTCTTTTCCACTCACAGACATATGATCTGAAATTTCACTAACAACAGATGCTGAAGAACTAACCTCCAAAGAGTTAACTCTCGAATCTCCACCTCTTTTGCTCATATACCCTTTTTGGTTACAGCTTTTTGAACCCCCAGCTTCTGGCAATGGATGGTCGTGATTTCCTTTGTAAACAACATCAGTTATTTGACCATTGGCTGATTGTTCTACCATCTTCTTCACATTGCAGTTTGGATACGTGCATTTGTAATAATTTCGTGGAAACTCACATCCCTTCACATGCTTCTGGCCATATTTCCTCCAGTTGTACCCATCCTCCAGTGACTTGTTTGTAGTAGCAGTTGAACTTGATTGGTCCTTTTCAGATGGGTTGTCACATGATTCATCGATTTTCTCAGAATCAGGTTCCACTGAATCTAGATTGCTCCTCTCTGGTACACTTCCCTCTGGCTGGTTTTCACGACTAGATCCAATTAAAGGTATTGCATGATCAGCTGGATTATCTGGCATCTGAAAAAGAATGGTTGCACTGTTAATAAACTAGACAGAAACATTGAAATGAGAATCCCTATTAGAAAAGAACGTAGCATCATCAGCAAAGAGTTCAAAATCTTATTATCACATCTCCAGTACTTTAATACTGTACTGTCTCATCTTATATAATCCGTTACTTTGGATTATCACTTCTTTTTGCATTTTGGCAACCCCAACATAGCTAATTTGAGTTTTGTACTTCTTGTCAAACCTTCTACTACATGCTTATATCATCTGTTCAGATTTCCCCTACCTTAACAGTCTTTTTTTTTTCTGATTCACATTTTTGCATCAGCCACTTAATTTGAGTTTAAATTATCGCAGCAGTGGCACCCAAATCTATTTTTGTACCTTTTTTAGTCTGAAAGCTCAACTGATCTTTGCACCTATTGTTTCCACAAATTTAATTTTGCATTTTGCACAACAGTAGGAATGGCCTCCTAAGTATGATTTGTGTATCCTCAGATCCACAGTTCACCCATTAGATTATACACCTACAGCCGGTCCCCTCTCAATTACAAATAGCTGAAGCTCTAAAGTCTAGGCTACACCAGTTACTAATTAAAACTGAAACTCCCTTTAAAATAGCCATAGTAAAGGGGGGAATTGATTATTTGCCACTCCAAAACTTGCAAATTGGCAGAATGCCACTACAACACAGAAAATTGAAATGCCATTAAAATTCTGATTAACTTCATTTTTTTGCCACTATCATCATATAATCGTAACAAAAAATACAAAACTTTATAAATCCCAAAATTACCCATCTCCTTCTCTCCCGTATCATCTCTCCTTCTCTCCTCTCTATCTCTGTTCTCTCTCTCTCTCTCTCACTCACTTCTGATAGAAAGAAAAGAAGGGGGAGAACCCTTCTTCCCGCCGCTGGAAAGAGAATCATGCTTAAATTGGTTTCAGTAATACAGTACCATCACCTATGCAAAATCAATCCTACCATTCTTTTCCAATTAAGCGAGGTGCCTTGAGACAGGAGAAACAGTGTCCATTAAAAAGGTGCTTCAAGACAAGCGATACAAGAACAGGGAGCTGCAATAGAGGCCTACTCTATACAAACTTTCGACTGCCCAACTAGAGAAAGTTATAAATCAAATCAAAGGAAATGGACTATTTAGCATCACCCCTCCATCTTCCGTTCCAGAAGAAAATAAAAGGCTAAACATGTTGGCTGCGACACTTGGTGTGGAGAAAATCCCACTGCAGATAATGGGCCCATTGAAGAGAGGCAAGGAGCAGTGGTGGGTTCATGTGGGTCTAGTGTCACAGAGAAAGAATCACTGTTTATAACAAGTGTTGAATCGGGTGCCTATTTGAAGCTAAGGGATCCTGGTGTCTCGCAAGAGAAATTAAACAGGTTGTAGGTTTGTTTTTGCTGGATCTAAGGCAGAGAAATATGCACTAAGTTTGAATTTTTTTCAGTTTTTTTCCCTACTGAGAGAGAGAACTGAGATAGAGAGGAGAAAAAGAGAGAAGATATGGGAGAGGAGAAGGAGAGGGGCAATAATATATTTATAAAGTTTTGTATTTTTTATTATGGTTATATAATGAATTGATGGTAATGACAAAAAATGATCATAGTGCCAAAAAGTAAAAGCAATCAGAATTTTAATGACATTTTGTTAATTTTCTATTTTATAGTGGTATTTTGTCAATTTGTAAATTTTGGAATAACAAATAAGTAATAACCAATTTCCCTTAAAAGTAACCAGAACAGAAAATGAGTACCCTAACAAAAGAAAAACAAAAAGCGCAAAAAGGAATCAATTTAGTTTATAACCTGAAGAAGAACAGGAGAATCAAGAAGCGCCGCTGGGCTGAGGCCAGGAGGTATAACGAGACAAGGCGACCTCATGGTGGCCGCCGGAGAAGAGAGAGGAGAGGGCCCACCATTAGACCGGAACCGAGCAGTATTAACCCTTGGAGGGAGAACCGGACGGTCCTGGCCGCGCCACGCCGCTCTCCTCTCAGCTATGCTCATCGTCCCCTCTTTCTTTGCATTCTCCTCCATTTTAGCTCGCTCTTTCTCCAGTTGGTGCGCGCTTGAGAGAGAGAGAGAGAGAGAGATGAGATGAGGAGAGAGAGAGAGAGAGTTACGGCTGAGAGATCGACATTTGATCAGTCTCTTAGTTTTGTACTTGGTACTTGGGAGTTGGCGCTTGGTATTAATAGTTATTTTGTTTTGGATTTAATTTCCAAGTTCCTAGGTTAGATTAAGAAGGCGTTTGCCATCCCCTGAAATTATTATTTTTGCATTCAATTAGAATTATATTTCTAGTTAAGATGTCAAAATTGTAGTATGTCAATCGCTCTTGAACAATCTTAATTGAAGAAAATATAAGAAATATTTGTGTTAATATTCACAATATTAACTTTATAATTTATGTCAAATGTGTATCATATATTAATTTTTTATTTTGGAACTTATTATTATATAGTTTAAGTTGTATTTACTTCATTATCCAACTTAAATACCATTAATATTGTGAAGAATAAAAATATTAATTTGAAACTTCAAATATAATATAACATAAATTGCATGCTAATCAATATCTCTGAATTATTGCTCATTTAAGGAAATGGATAACAATATTGATATTAATAACACAATGTTATATATAGCAAGTTAGCAACTTATATTTAAAAGTATTAAATACTAGATATTTTTTCCTCCAAAAAAAACAGATTATTCTATCTGAATCATTTCTTCACAGAATCATTAGAGTACATGACTAGATTAGATAAAAATGTAATATGCTATTGATAAAATTTTGGGATATCCAACTAAATAGAATATGAAGATGGCAAATTGTACAATTGCAGAGAATGGAAATACTGAGAAGGTGGCGGGGAGAGAGCCATTTCAGCTCAACTCAATCTTTTGTTTTTTGAACTTCGAGCTCTACAGTTATTTCTTTGACCGTGACCTCTGCTGCTTTGACTGACTGGAGAGTGCAGAGCAGAGTTAGTTTATATACTATACATGTTCGCATTTTTTTACCTGATTTTACTGCGTATGACCTGGCGGAAGCCTGACACGTCTGTCATCAATTTCTCCAATATTGTGCTAAGATTAGGGGTGTAGATGGGTCGGGTTTCATATAGATTTTTCACTCGTTAGATGTCATTCGGGTTGTAGTATTTTCAAACTATAATCAATCAATAAAAAATAAAAACCATTCAATTCATATTTTGTTTAGGCGGTCAGATTTTGCGAATTTCGCAGGTTTCACAAACTTCAATATTTCATACAATTTTTTAATGATACAAAAGTAAAAGTAACAATTGAAATAATTTAAATAACACATTGACGTCAATTCGTACTAAAAATTAAAATTAATAAGTTTGACAAAAAAATATACATGTAAGTTTGTGATGAAAAGCAAATAAAAAACTTTATTACTATATACTCGTGCAACAAGAAATGTGTGGAGTCTACACCGACAACAAGCTTGCCGAGGAGTTAGCAACTCTAAAGCGAAAGATTAATCAACTAACCATTAAGTAGGTAAACTTTTCTCTCACACCTTGCTTCTTTTGTGGTGATATAGACCATCTTTCCGAGAATTGTAGGTTAGATGTAGGAAATAAAGGAATTGAAAATATGTATATTGTGAACCAAGATAACTATAGACCAAATAATGATTCATATTCTAACACCTATAACTCGAGTTGGAGGAACCACCTGAATATATTTTGGAAACAGTATGATCAACTTGCCTATGGTAACACCAACAACCAAGGAAACCAAAGTTTTAATTGCCCAAACCAAGATTATGGTAACCAAGGGTACAGTCCTGAACCATTTGTGCCAAATGCTTATCAAGGTTCAAGTAGCAATGCTCAATCCGAATCAAACTTTGAATTGATGTTAGAGGCTTTTATGGCAAGTCAAAATCAGAAATTTGAAGAATTGAAAGAAGGTATGTTAGCCACACAAACCAAGTTAGACTTGCTAGTCATGCAAAACAAGTTACTTGAGACTCAAGTGGCTCAACAAGCCGACCAGTTCTCTCGCCAACCTAGCACACTACCATCCAAGCTGGAGGACACCCAAATGATGCAAGTCAAGGCAGTGTCAACTGTGGGAAACCACATGCACGAGATGGTCATGGAGTTTAAGGAAGTAAGTCAGGAGCGAATCTCCACACCCGAGGAACATGCCTCAATAGAACAAGCAAATGTGGACTCTCCAAAGGTAAGTACGAAGGTACCGGTGCATGTATCTCCGCTAAGGTAAGGTATGCGCCTTTTCCTCAAAGCTGAATTCAGGCACGAAATAATAAAAAAGCTTGGTAGATTCAAGAAGATTGATGAGCTTGTCGTCAAACTTGAGGCAATCAAGAGAGCCTTTGAAGCAACCGTTGAGATGGCCATACAAGAACATATGCTCGACCAAGAAGCGGAGGAAAGCTGGAGCGTGCATATGACATCATACAAGGACGATGAGCAGCGAGTCAACCTCAACCAACTGGAGAGCCGATTGGAGAGAAGAAACACACTTCTCTCACCAAACAAATGGGCTGACAACATGGCACAGCTGAGCTCGTGAGCGTAAATCGAGCACCAACCCGTCAACCTTTGTGAGCATTCTTCTCCCTTTCTCATCTTATATTTTCATTGCTTGTTCAATTAGCAACGAGGGCGTTGCAATTGAACAAGCATGGAGGGGGAGGTTGTTTGCAATTGTGACATGTATCTAGGAGTAATGTAATTTATTTTAGCTTAGTTTAGATATGGGTAAAATTTGTGAATTATCAGGTTGGAGGAAAATTGATGAATTTGGGCCCTTTTTCAAAAAAAAAAAAATTACAATGAATTGGTGATTTTGGTCGTATAACTCGTGACACAAAACAAAAACAAGTTAAATTCTTTGCATTTAGGAATTAGCTACTTTTTGCATTTAGGTCCCGCTAATTAAATACATGTCCGACACACATGTACATAAATAAGTGACTTAAGTCTCATAAGTGCTTGGACAATTGTTCAACGGTCGGATGTACCAAATATAGCAAGAGGCAGCCTCAAGAGCGCATTGTCAAGTGAGAACTTTCTCCCTGCGTGAGGTTCATGATTTAGCATTTTTAGGATATTTCTAGAGTTTTTAAATTAACATATGGTAAAGTGTAAAGCGAAAGAGGAGAGTGGGATATATTCTTTGAGTAGGTTGATTGTGGTGTGAAATAGAGGTAGCGCAATATTTTCGAATATTTTTTATGAAAATACTCGATAGGGATATGCATAAAATATCATCAAGGTTCTTTGAGATCTTTCATGTCATTTATGTTAGAAATTTTCATTTTGTTTTTATTCATAAAACTTGTGCCCGTGAGGTGAAGAAGACTATCAAAAGATATCCCAATCATTCCTCATTCAAATCGATGCCTCTTAAGCTCAAATTGTGATTGATTATCTTTACGACCTGATACATTCACAAAGTTCGCTCATTTTGCTTTAAGTTTATTGTTTTGTTTAGACGAGTATTGGTTGAATTGTTGAGTAAGCGTTAGTAGCGACTTAGACTTGCTTGGAGACGAGCAGTTCAGAAGTGTTTTCTGAACATTATGTTCAGACGCAACGTTTAAATAGTTGCAACTTTACTTATAAATTTTTTTGATTGAGAATTTAAATTTATGAACGCATGCGTCCAAAAAATACATGCGAACGTGAACGCTAAAAAATAGAGTCATCATTATTAAAGATTTGAAACCAAAATCATAAATGTTATTTTTTTAGGATTTGGCAAAAAATCTATTTTAAGTTGCTCAAGATTTCCGTGAGAAGTGTTTAGGTCACAATGTTATCACTCGGTGTTTTCTTGATTATTACTTATTAGGCCAGCAAATTCTATAATTATCTATGACGTATTTCTCATACATGCAGTGTTTATGGTCATTGCAGCTGCCTGTGTTTCACAAAGTCGGATTTTCTAACACCACATTTGATTCTACCGAATTTTCATTTTATCAAATCCGATGAAATAGAAATTTACATTTGTCATATTATTTTTGAAGTTAAAGGATCAAGTAGTTTTTTTGAAAAATTAAATGACTGATTTGGCGTAAATAAAAATTTAGGAACTAACTTGATTTTTTCTTAAGAAAGTTTAACAATTGATTTGGTTTCTTTTGAAAAGTTCAAGGACTAAATTGGTGCAATTAAAGTTCAACAACCAACCTTTGTAAAAGTTTGAGGACACAAAATGAATTCTATATTTCTATAACAAAGAGATATAGGTAAATGAACAAATTCCGTACACAATATTTATGAATTCTATAACAAAGATAGAGGTAAATGAAAAAAATTCCGTATGAAATATTTAGACAAAATTTGATGACTATCTCAAGATGATATGCTCGCTAGTTGCTACATAGCAGGAAAAAAATGAACAATACAACGCTCAAAATTTGTTACTCAATAAATTAAGTCTACTGGTTATGAGGGGGCAAATAACAGAGATATCTCCTAACAAACGGTTCTTTTATTTTCTCCAACTATATACTCAATAAAATAAATTTATTTTTTGGAGGGGGAATTTAACGACAACTTATCCAACATTTTTCTTATCTTCTTCTATTGCTTCTTCACTAGAACTCCTACCTTGTTCCATTGCCTCTTCACATTCCTTCACATAACTATCAACCCCAGGATCATAAGTTGCAGCAGTACGAAGGTACACAATAGCTTCCGAGGCCTTCCCTTCTTGGAAAAGGAAACTGGGTTTTGCAAAAGTAATTACTCTGTGTCAATGAAGTGTAGATTAATTATGCAAAAGAAAAGTAGTAGTGACATCATTTCAGCAATACATTTTCCAAAACTTGCACATGAACGGAAGGGTTATCTAAAGAGAATAAGATCAACTTCCAAGTTTATATCAATTTAAAATTACCATCCCAATAAGGCCAATGCCTTGTAATAGCAAGCTTTCTCCATGATTTTCTCAGGTACACTCAAATTTGGTATTCTTTTCAGGTGATTGATTGCTGCTGCTTTATTACCCTGTTAACAACAGACAACTTAAGAAATTATGTGTAATAAACTTAGTATGAAAGACAAGACTCCCATTTACGCAATTGAAAAAAGGAGCTGCACAATAATGTAGCAAATCATTTATGTTAATCTCACTTCTATGCAGGCACAGGAGACAAGTGCAGTGCAGAACAAGCCCACCACAAGTAAGCTATGGGTGAGATCTTATGCTGCTATACTGTAATTTTGGTATGACCAAGCACGCTTAAAAAAATTGTTCATAGCTACTACTAGTTTAGGAAAAAACAAAATGGACAATCGTATCGACCAGAGCCAGTGGAACGTATGGAACACACCCAGGTTGACCAGGCAAATGGAAAGACTTTTTCATCATGGTCTCGGCTTGAGGGAAGGACGAAGAAATGATTTTTCTGAAGAGAAGAAAGGATTCCCCTATAGAGACAATTAAAACCCTACATTCAGACTCTTTCTTTCTGGACTGCCGCACGCGTGGACTTCATATGCCTGACTGTGTTTCAATTGGATGGATCCGATTTGGATATGCATTTGATACATGTATGATAAGTATGGTATACACGTGTTAAAAAAGTAGACATGGTGTTTCAAACTTTTTAAACAAGGATATTCTTGTCAAAAAAATTTAAAACCAGGAAAGAAAAAATCGGACAGGTGTGTTGAATTTTTATTATAATTGATCTTATCAATTCAATCAAGATTTGTTTGGACACGGGGTTGGACATGCTTGCAATCACCAGAAAGAATCCAAATAGCAGGTTCCATTGAGTCTACAAAAGTGCCATATTCCCAAACCTATATATTACATAATGTTTGGTCCAGAGCAAAGAACTCGAGCCACTTTTATGGGACTAATGAGACCAGCCGGTGATCCCTCTAATTCTTTCCTTTAATCGAAGCTGGAATTTATCACTTCCTCCTAGTAATATCCAAAGCCTGATTGTTATAGAAAAGGACATGTTCGGTATTGAACCAAATTGCATTAAGTGATACAAGTCAAATATTCAATATGATTCCAAACCAGGTCATACCTTTTAAGGTGAAATGGCATGTCAGGAACAAACGAAAAAATACGATACCAAAGGATGGTAAATAAAATTGGGACAATTATACATTAATTCACTAGACGATACTGAATAACAAAAATTCCAAATCAAGCCAAATAACTTGGAAAAAAACGTACAGGCATCTTGCTGCACATATATCTAACTCACCAACCAAATTTCATGCAATTTGAGTTGATTCAACAATGCATGAAGGGTTATTAATTTCAGGCTAAATTTTCAATGGTAAAATATGCACCATTTCCTATTATTTTTGCATGCATGATTATGTACCGTATTGATGAGGCATACAACATTGGACTAGAAATTTAACCTTATTTACAATGCTGTTCAACATTGTCTAGTTAAATTCTATGTCAAGTGATCCTGTTCAACATTGTCTAGTTAAATTCTATGTCAAGTGATCCCAGCCCCCATAGAGATGAATCATATAAGTGTAAAAGATGTTCCAATACCAGATAGTTATGTGAAAGACCAGCAGTAAAGAGAGCAAGCACAAGAAGTGGATCATCCTCCTTAATCTACCAAAAATCAATGTTAAGATATCTTCATATATAGAAAATATAGCAAATCATGAAGTCTTCTTTCTTGAAATTAGCAAATAATTCACCTTAGAAAGTGCACGCTCCACATATTCAACAGCCTCTTGAAATGACTTTTTATCAAACATCCTCTGACTCATAGCAACCAAGGCTTTCACCGAATCTGGATCTTTTTCTAAGGCTATTCTGCAAGTGCAATCAGTGTTATCTCTCTTGACAAGAAAGAAACATGGTTTTACAGAAACTCTAGAGCTCATTGACCCCACAAGATGGGAAACTTCTGTAGAGTTGATGCCACTCCACCCGAAAATATAAGCAGATGATAGCATCAAAATAAACAAACAGTAAAAAATAGAAATTTTGTTTATCAGAGGAGATTTTGGTATAAAGAAATTATTGAGCATGATAAATAAAATATATATGAGATTGGATGCCCAAGCACTGTAGGGGTTGTGCTTGGCCAATCATCATAGCCTCACTCTACTATTATTAATATTATAACAAGTCAATACAAGTAAATAATGACAACGATAAAAGGAAAACAAGAAAAAAGAAGCAAGAGGAGAGAGAAACCTACTTGAGGAACTTTAGTGCACTGTCGTGTTTCCCTACAGCAATTTGTTCGAGGGAAATCTATAAGATACAAATTCAGAAAAGCTTTAAAAATGCATAGGACAAATTTTCTTGGAAAATACTATATTGACTATGTTTCTGTCCATACATCAAGAAGCTGGTCATGGGAAAGAGACTCCATTGCTTCTTGATCCATCGCAATCAAGTTATGAGCAGTGTGCTCTGAAGAGCTAGTAGACTTCACCCTTTGAGATTTAATATCTGGTATACCTAACTTCACTCTCACATAGTCATTTTTCAGTGATAAGTTCTGTGAGGAAAAAAAAAAAGTTTTATCAGGAAATAAGCCTACTGGTCTGATAACATTCAAAATTAAAATTTGTGGCATCTAATGTAAGCCAATCTGGTCTGAGCTGAACACAAACCACACTACAATATTTTGAAAGTATATTGATTGGCCCAAACCTCAACAGACCTACAAATTGGTCTGACCAAGCAAACTCATATGCAGCATAAACGTACAATAAACGTACAAATTGGTCAAATGGATCTAATCAGAAAGGCCCAAACTGGGCAATCACAAACATCACCAATCAAGTTAACATACCTGAAATAAAGTGAACAAGCCATTTGTGGTCCAGTAAACTAGAGTACCCTGTAAAACAAGAAACATATATCACTTGTACATGTAAATTAACACCCCTATTAAAGGTAACTAAAAAGCATAACTAGAAAAATAAACTGACCTGAGGAATTAGAAGGCCTACTATAAAGAAAGGGATGGATATCGCATCAAGATATAACTTGTAATACTGAAATAGGAGAAACAATATCTTCAATAAAACCAGGATTTAAGCAAAAGAATTACTAATCCAGGATAATACTGTCAATCCTAAAATATTGGCTACCATGTTAGAGTTTAAAATCCCCCTCCCTCATATTCGTGTGCATGGGAGAGTGTCCGTGCTGGTTTGGTTGAAGGCAGAATCATTGTTTTTTGTTATAAATTTTCCATAAAAACACAGAAAGTATCTTATAAAAAAATGTGTATTTCCTTAAAGAGGAAAATAATAATCAACACATCAATTAATGTCCAATTAGCTGATTGCAAGCATACCTTAAACATTAGTCCATAAATTCCACGCAATTTATCCAGCTGAACTGACTTGAATGATAACTGAGTGAGAGAGCCAAGATTAGTCCCAGTGCTTAGTTATATATGCAAGAATCATCAGACAGAGATCATTTTTTGTTTCACTTCAAGATGGTAGCATCTTTTATTGTTCATGGGTTGGGTTAACATTTGGATAAACTTGCCCAAAACTTCAATGAAAAAAAAAGGGTAACATTATAAATTAGCAGTAGGCTTTTAACTTAGACTTTGGACTTAACCTGCAAAATAATCTAATGTAATGAAGAAAACATGTACTGTGGTACCAAAAACTTATTATAAGGGGGGGAAAGTCATGCGAGCCAGGTTTTTCTCCTACTTTCCACCCATTTATAGCTATAGGAGACAGCACCTATCCCTCCCAAAGACTATTTCAGCATTAGATCCATTTGACCAGTCAAGTTCAGTTTAATTAGTCAATGTTGACACTTGTTTGTCTAGGTTGATATTTCAGGTATGTCAGGTTTACACTTTTAACACTTACCACAACATTTGTCTATAGGAAAAGACCACATGGTGTAACGCCAGTGGCAGCATGGCAGGCAAACCCTTGAGATGATTATTAAACATCTTTTATTAAGGAGAAAAAACATGTACCTGAATATTTGTATAATGTAGGCCAGCTACCATAAAAGGAAATATACAGCCCACAACCCCATGCGGTGTATTGGTCAAATTCTGAAACCATAGCTCTCCTCCCTGTGTGTGTCAATAAGAAGAACTAAAGTTGAACTGACAGAGGTATTCTAAAAGACAAATACAGAAGCAAACATTTTAATTTGGTATTTCTTGGTTAATTGAAACTCCGCCTATGTTTTACATAGCCGGTCCCAAGTCCGGAAAGGAGGAGGGTTGTGATAGGTTTGGCGAGCCAACGTAAAAATTCAGCCATTCTTAATCCAATATGGGCTTCAAGCCTACCCCAACTTGTTTGGGACAAAAGGCTTTGTTGTTGTTGTTGAATTGCTTAGTTAATTGAACCAGCAAAATTTTACCAATATCCATAGGATTTCGTAAGTTCCAAGTTGCAATGGCTTACCATTTAAGTATCAGGCTCAAGAAATGCAGTTTCTATAACACAAATTAAGGAAGTCGCACCTTAGTAATGTTTTAAAAACAATTAAGTACAAGGTCCTTACAGTTTCAAGACCAGGGTGATGGTTCAAGCACATACTTCGAATACAACTCATCCACAATATAAATGTAGGCAACTGCGAAGGAGTTAAAAATTTAACATAAAACTAAATTTTGTTTAAGTTCATAAAACTGACTGCAATACTGTATATAAATGATTTGCGATAAACCATAAAACCAATATGAATGCACATATTACAAATTATAACAGCAAAAAGGAACAACAAAACTACAAAAGGACATCCAACTTACATGGTTAGTATTTAATATTAGAAATTCTGGAACCATGCATACATAACTTATTGATTTCAATGTGTCGTTCGGGCCTGGTATTCATTGGTGGTAAACTAGTAATATGCAAAAGATAACAATAAAAGAAGTTTCAGAAGCAACAAATTACTACTTAGTTTTGATAGGAAGTGAACAAAACCACAGGCATATAACCACCAACTCGGCCATTAATTTAAGTAAATCTTTTTTTTTTTATATATAAGTAAATTTAACGACTCTTACCTGCACTGATAAATATGAAAAATTCCAGAAGAAAGAAGGACATCCAAGTTGTTTCCTTTTCTTTTCAAAGATTAAATATTGCTTGCGCCAGCTTCTTCCAGAAAAAGGTGGTGGGAATGGAGGAGGCACTTCTACAAGTAAAAGAAACAAGAAAATAATCAAAACTTCAAAAGTAATGCTAAAATAAGTCAAACACAAAATTAACCAGTGCATTTATTTGATAAATTTAAGTACATCCTTTACATCATACAAAATGTTTCATCGATATACAGTTGCCTTCTGCAAGGGAATTATTCCACCCTAACAACGTCAAACCTAGTAACAGAATAATCTCATATGATACAGCCATATAAAAGTGTTAACTTAAAGTGGAAGTAGGAACAATTTCTGAAGTTTTTTTAATTTAACCATTAGATTTTGACCGTTATTTATGGCCGAGATTTTGGTACAAAATATTTGGTCAATACTTGATTCAAAATCTATCCAACAATGGTACTGCATAGTAATAAATTAGAAGACTAAGACAATCAACCAAGTCAACAACTAAACTGATTAAGGAAATGTGAAAATCTTAAGAAGAAACAAGAGCATACATTGAGGAAAGAGTTGAGCAATTGTAGAGACCTTTTTCATCTGCAACCAAAGAATAGGAAGTAGAGAAAACCTCATTGCCACTGTAGATGAGGCGATAATTATCCACCTATATTCATAATTCAAAGTAAGGACTTGACAAATGTATATCACACGAATACAAATAGATGTTAACGACGGATGTATATCACACAAATACAAATAGATGCCAATATTTGCTTACCAAGGTAAACCAGTGAAATCATGATACCCGTCAAGAAATCCCGTAACCAATTCAATCGGATAATCCCAAATGCTGTTCTCGGTAACAGCAACTTCACTTCCACTGCCATTATCCAGTTGAATCGCTTTCGTGATCGAAGCATCAACTACAAAATCTGATTCGAGGATTTCGGATCTCCGATTGGTATCGTCGGAGTTTCTCGAATTGGAGAACCAGGAATAAGACCTGCTCGAGAACCCGCCGCCGAGGAAAAGGTCATGGGGAAGGGGATCAGAGGGAAGAAGGGGATGAACTGGAGAGAACTGGAGAGGTGATGAAACGGGGACAGCGGAGAGAGGAGATAAAAAGTGGCGGCGCCGGAGACGGTGGAGGAATCGAACCGCGAGCCCCATTGAAGAGACAGAGCTTTGTTTTGCGGCTTGCCTAGTTTAGATGCCGTCCCCGTACGGTTTTTCGACTTTTTAATGGAGTATTTACCAAATTTGAACCGGGTCTAGGCGTTTAGTTTCTTTCAGAGCCTTTTGACTTTTTAATTAATTGATTAACATCGTTTTTAATGGATATAAAAATAAATTCTATCGTAAACGAGTATTTATATAAATCTGAGACAAATTTTGAAATCAAATACAATAAATTTGATTATCAGCCTTTTCTATTAAAATTATAATGCATCCTTTAATAAATTCTTAAATAAACTTTGCTAGTAATTCTTAGATAGGCTACATATAATGAAGGGCAAACGCAAAAACACATATATACTAACAAAATCGGTAACAATACTTTCTAAGTTTTTTTAGAACCAGAAAAACACCGCAAATAATTACGAGTCGTTAAACAAACCAACAAAAATGTGAACGGTCACTTTAGATAGTACTAATTTTCAGTTAATTAATAAATTTCATAATTTAAAAATAGCTAGTAATTAAATTTCATAATGTAAAAATAGCTTTTCGGGTATAATAACACCTCAATTTAATGGAACTTGTGTGTATATAGTGGTCCTTCATACATAGCCCTTTTCTTAAACCATCCAAAATAACAAAATAGCAGAACATTAAACAGTACATTACAATAAATGCATCGTCATAAAAAACATAACACAATCCATCCTGCACATTTTGAATCATCGTTGCATTGTCTTGTCTAAATACACAGGTGCATCACCTGCATTAGTCCCCTTCAGCCATAGCATCATCCTTATTTATTTCTCTCTATGAAATATGTACAACTTGTAAAAAAAGCCCTTCCATTTTTTATAATAAGTCTACAGTGAGTTCAGAAACTCTCATTCTTCATAAAATTCATAACAATAATTTGTCAAACTTACTATTTGATTTTCTATAGATGTACTGATTTGTGTTTATCAAATTGAGACTAGATTTATTGTGATTTGACTTACAATATGATTTTCTTCAATATCTTAATAGTAAAGTGTAAACTAGTGTAAAAAAATGCATCCCAAATATAAAATTGTCAAATCCTTCTTTTACACAGTGTGGTAACAACGGAAATGTATGAAAATATCATGCTTTGAGCCTTTGAGCAGCACTTACCTACCCATGTTGTTAGCTCAACAATGTTTCACACTTTCACTATGATTTTTTATTTTATTTTTAATCGAGATTATGAACTATATACCGATGAGATAAAAAAGTGATGACGACAGTGTGACCACATGCACATATCTTTTAAATTAAATTTATGTACGTATATTAGGTTAAAAGATTCTACTCAACAATTGAGATATACAATATCTATTATGTCGAGAATCATTTTTTGGTATAGTTCCGAATGTAATATTTATGCGTGAAGGATCGTAATTTGAAACTCTGATTAAAAATTATTTTATGAATCAATAAAACTAGATGACATAATGTCATCTTTATCTAAACAATCACATGCAATCCTTTATGAACAATTTAAATTTAATAACTTGACCTTCATTTTAATCTTAAATATATATATTTATTATGTTGGTTCATTTTGATCGAATTCACCATGATAATTATGGCACCACTGTAGAATATCATTCCAATATATAATCTCTGGCTTGTTGAAAAATATAATAATTTGACTATCATACCTATAGGATTTGTTAGGCGATAAGAATTAAAAAGTGAAATGATAGGATTGAAAATGTAGATTTTGGTGTACATAAAATATATGCATGCCTAATGTGCAAATAACAAACTACTTCTCCAATTGTTCTTGTTATGCAACACGGCTTATAAAAAATATATAAAACTATGTTACAAGTTAGTTTCGAGATCATTCATATAACAAAAACAATGTATAAAATTAATAATTGGAATCTTACGAGAAAGCACTTGTTATGTCATAGCAAGGCTGTCAAACGCACGAAACGACTATGCAAATATTTTTTTGAGTTTACGTTGCATTTTATCAAGCATAAGAATTTTTTGTGACGTTTACGTCACGTTTAATAAATGGAAGAATTTTGTGTGTGTTTGTGTTTACGTTTAGGTAAATATAAGAAACGTGTAAAACATGCAAAACGTTAAATTTTTTTTCACGTTTAACTTACTACTAACAATGCACAATAGAGTCAGAAACATTTATTGAAAAAACCCCGAAAAATAGAAAAATTTACATGTAAACTCACATCAACATTAAAGCCACATAAAAAACAAATCAAAAAATATATGTATAACATTTAGCATTAAAATTAATTGTTTCATAACCATAACATTAATTGTTTACCTGTAACATCAAGCATTCATATAAATATTCAGGATTACAAACAAAAATCTCTTGTAAACTCTATTAAAAAAAAAAAAAAGAGGAGTAACCCTATACAAACAAAACAAAAAACATCCTGAGTCTCGAGAAGTCTAAGGACTTTTGTCCCACTGGGCAGGCTTTCCACATTTGAACACATCTTCATCATTGTTCCAGTCATCATCCAACAAGTCCAACGCATCCAATTCAATTTCATCTGAGGCTGACATAGTTAGTGATAAATAAATTGTATTAGTTATGAACATGTTAGAGATAAAGAAGTTCGTAATAGTAGTTAGTGATAAATAAATTATATTTCTTACTTTTAGATGGAGGAGAGTCACATGACTCACATGGAGAGTCTCACCAATTCATCCCCCCAATCAACCTCGCCCTTCTTCTTCTTGTTTGTGCAGAACATTTTTCTCTTACGGTTAAATGATTTGTGCAGAACTTCTTCTTCTTCTTGTTTGTGCAGAACCTCTTCCTCGTCTTTGGCCAAGCAACCAAGCAACCAGTCGAGGTCCTTGGCCATATACTCTAAATGGGGGTAAATGATATTATATTTGTGGATACGGCTTAGAAGGATGTGGACTACCTGTCTCGATTTCTCTAGGGACGTCTGTTAGATGTCTCAAAGAAAAATTAAATCAGTGAATATGTCCTGAATACTAATCCCTACTGTATAAAACTATTCTAAACTCTAAACCCTAAACTCAAACCAACTCATCAGTGAATATACCATAAACTTTAACACAAAAAACCTAAATTTAACTGAATTTTAGACAAATAACTCACTGTGCAATAATTTCAAATTTGATTACTGAACTAATTTTGGACTAATAACTACTAATTAACTAAGAGAAAATTGTGTTAAAATTATTTTGAACTAGTGAAAATTGAACATCGAAATTATTTTGAACTAATAACTAATAATGAACTAAGAGAAAACTTAAGAGAAGGAAAAGATGAAACTACATTTACATTGGAGAAAGGGATATCTCGTCTTCTAAGGAGAATAACAAATGAAGGAAGATGGCGACGAGGTGTATTCTAGAAGTTGGAGATTTAGGAGGAAAACAAAAAGGCACTAAAAAGGCTAAAAGACATCATAAGTCTAAAAGACACTATTATATCACATTATTTAATTAATATCTTGTAACTTTACTTCTCGAAAAGATCGCTATTTTTTATTTTATAACTTTCTAAAAATGCTTACCGCTTAAAGAATGCGAATAGACGATGAATTACTAACTTATATAAGCATGATTTTATATACTTCATATAAACATCACGTAAGAAATATTTAAAACAAAACATAACGATCCACTTGCGTTTACATTGTGTTTAAATGGACGTAACCAAACTCTTTTTCGTTTTACGTTTTGTTTAACAGACGCAACAAAAATCTCTTGTGTTTAATATCACGCCACGGCGCAACGAAACGTTTAAACGTGCAAAACGTATTTGGTTGATAGTCCCATGCCATAGTATTTCAAAAACTTAGAATAGACAGACTAAACAGCCCACTTTGATTGCTCGTGTACCTTCACCAGCCAGGACAAAAGAATAGAATGCAAATATTACAAAGGATCCAGTATGCATCAACTAAATATTAGTTTAACTGAATCATCCTTATTAGCAACAGTAAGTTTTAATCAAGCTACGACCACATACAAATTTATATTTTTGAAGCAATCAATCACCTACTAAAACTCTAAATTTCAGTATACCTTCTTGGCTTCTTACTAATCTATTAATTAATGGGACGATGCGAGCACCCCCAAATCCGAATATACACCGCAGAGTGGGCCTACAGAGAGTGACTAATTAAATAGAGAGATTATTCCCTTTAGCAAATACACAAGGGACATAGATACAGCCCAGTAAAACGTTGGTAAAGGCCCAAATTTTCTTTTAAAGAAATAGAGGCGGAGGGTCTAGCTGGACCCGTATCTTCTGCATCCTTTTTAGGAGCGATGAATTAGATCTCAACATCTGATCGTTAATTATATGATTAAGAGTATATTTTGTATTATAAAATTATATCCGTTGAAATTTAGTCGGACGTCGGTCCATATTTTAGAGGCGCAGAAGATTCCATCCCGAATCTAACCAAACTACCAAAGTATCATGCTGCATAATCCGCAAGGGCTTTTAGGAAGGTAAAGGGAACCATGTTCTCTCCTGATTTTTTTTCTCTGCGCTCTCTGTGGAACTTGATCTGGACCATCAGATTAAAGATCAATGCTCGATCACCACTCATATAATTTAGAGGAATTTTCATATTATTAGTATGAACCGTTAATCTTTGACCAATCGCACGATTCAAATAAGAGATTCTCCTCTCTGCCGGAAAAAAAGGTTACGCAGGGATATCCACGAAGGTAAAGGTACCAACTACGAAGGCACTCTCAGAGTCTCAATAAGGGATCAAAAGTACAAGCCTAAGGTATGTTCAATTTAGTTCCTTTCCAACTAAGGTTATGTTCGGCTGTAACTCACGCACGTGGAAAAATAAAAATTTGTTCATAGCAATTTTTTTTTTTATCCCACGCGCACAGTGATTTCCAATTCAATTTCTATGTCCATTTTCATGCATGGATGCTTCCGAACAGAGCTTAATATATTCCATCTTTCACCCGCTACCTGTCCAATTTAATCCTTCCAGACCAATAGATCCGTAGGTTAATCTGTCTCTGAAGATTATGATCTTTTTACGAGAAATCTTTTATGATTTGTCAATTTGTAACAAGTATCTAGGTTACAAATAAAGAGAATTTCTGAAACAGTACACGGTTCTTATTCAAAAGTCAAAGCTGAGCAGTACATTTCATACAAATCATTATTTAAGTTTATAGTACTTCAGAACATTCCATACAAATATACAGTCATTATTTAAGTTGACAATACTTCGGAGCATTGCAATTTATTCATTAGATTTTTTTCTTCAAAAAGATGGAGGTGATTTGCTACAAAATGTCCACCAGCTCACCAGGTGCTAGAATTTTATTTCACAAAGTAAAAGACCACACTTATATATAAGACTGTCTTGCTACCTTCTAAGTTACCCTATTTTCAATTGCTCACTAAAACCAACAGTATGAGCAGAAAACTGAAAACAAAAAAAGCAACATTATGCATTAATAGAAAAAGAAGTAATTATTATTAACAACTATCGGCTATGCTATGCGTATTGTGTTGTCCATAGGTACAACACAAGCCTAATCCTCTAAGTTACAAAACATAACAAAATTGATGCCACAGCTGCGCAGTGTTCGTTGTATAAACAGCAACATTCTATTGGACCGTCATGCTCCGCTAGGCCCAAAAACTAAGTAAAACCTTAAAAAAAAGATATCACCTTATTCCCAGAAAGAACCACATCCTTCTATCTGTTGCATGTCAGCTGTTGTCCTGAAAAAATAGCTAATGGTAATTAATTAGAAACATACATATAATCATTTGAATGATTTTGAAGGAAAAAAAATGGAACTCAACATTGAAGCAAGCATGAGATTACACCAAAAATTATCTGCTAATGTAATGTGTAAAAGGATGCTTTGAGCTGATCTTTTATAGCACACCTTGTAGCCTATGTTGCACATGTGTAGGTGCGGGTATCATATCCGATACAGTGCGGGTGCGGGTATCGTATCTCATACGGTGTAGGTGCCGTCATACGTCATTTTTCAAAATATTAGGATTTGCTGGAGTATATATAAAATAATAAAAATCATATTATGTATTAAAATATATATAATAGGTAACATATATATAATATGTAAAAGATTTGATCATAAACACATGTTTGTTGCAGTGGTTTGTATTTTTGATAAGCCAAAATTATATATGTTTAAACCCAAAGTTAATTGTGTTAAATAGACCGAGTTTTGTAGTTTTAAGAAGTAATTAAGGTTAAATTAAGTATGTTTTGTTTGTTTTGTAAGAGTCCAAGGTAATACTCTACTTTAGTACATTTTATTGCAGAAATCAAGAACTAGAATGTCCTAGATGACAAGTCAAGATTGTAAAGCTCTTTCTTAGTTTTTCAATGCACTTTGAATCATCTTAATCGAGGTTCAGACGACGGAATTATGGCCAAAATACTGAACGATGCGCACTGAAAATATTCCAGCCGTATCCTCTCGTATCTGACCAGTCAACAATATTAAAATAATACGATACGCCATGTGGAGTATCGGGTGCGTATCACACGCGTATCCGAATCGGATACGTATCCGATACGCGGTGCGGCGGAGTTTTGGAGTATCGGGCAACCTAGCTTCTAACTGATGCGTGTTCTTATAGCAATGGTGAATTTGATTAGTGGTGGGTTCTGGTGGCCTTCTCAGAATAACTAGCATGCAATGTACTAGTACTACTAATGGTAAATACAAGGAAAGAAACTATGCCTTACTTTTGGGTGATTCGCACAACCAGCTGGTCCCTCAGGACTGGATTTTTCTAGTATGTGAGCTAATTAAAGAATCCAATCTGACCACCAAAAGCGCCAGGGCTGAGCTTGTTTGGGGCATAGTTTGGAAATATACAATTAGATCATCCAAAACAGACCCAGACCTATCACCTTTTGCACATTCATACAACCAATCTTCGTCAATTGCCCCAACAAAATCCACTAGAACCTATAAATTTAGCAGCAGTAAGAAAACTGAGTGTCAGATTGCAAAAACACAAAAAAAAGTAAAATAAATTAATAGATGCGAAAAGGCAGAATTTTACTTGATACTATATTTCCTCACTTAAAAACAAATTTTTTTTGCTAAGCAATTTATTGTAAATACCAGATCACACCTTTGTGATCGACATTTTTGTTTAATGAAATATGAGGACTTAGATCGTCGTCTTTTCTATAAAAGGGCGGCCGGGTGCAAGTAGCTCCCGCTTGCGCGGGATCTGTGGAAGGGTTGGACCACTTTGGGGTCTTTGTACGCAGTCTTTCCTGCATTTCTGCAACAGACTGTTTCCACGACTCGAGCTAGTGATCTCTTGGTGACAAGGCGACAGCTTTACCGCTGCGCCAAGGCTGCCCTTCCTCCTCGTCTTTTCTATAAAAAAAACAATTTTTTTTGCTACCAAAATCTAACCATGTTCCATAACTAATAAACCATAGAATTACACCTTATGGTTCAATTTTGAAAATATTTAGCAAGCTTTTATTTATCACATTTTTTTTACAGATTCTGACAAGGGTCTTGTTGCAACCATCCAAGGTTTGCACCAACAAAGCCAAAATGGTCGTAAATTGCATTAAGAGGAAGCATCACCAGTCATAGGTACATGATAACTGAGTTGCCTCACTGGGCTCACTAAAATAAAGTTCACAAACAGAAACCAATAAGCATGTATCAACTCAGAACAGTTAAAAAAGAAAATAAATATGAACCTGAAGGAGTTCAGGTAAAGAAGAAGTTCGTTGGAGCCGATTGATCCACAGCTTGTGAGCTGACTTCATCCATGAACTAACCAATGACACATCAGGCATTGCAGCCTGCAATCAGATATACAAGCAAACATGGATCTTAGGAAAATATAAGATGGAAATAAAAGCTTCTTCAAGACTAGGTGCTCAACCCTTGTTCAGAATTTCCATGCTTGCCTTAAAATTTAAATCAGCTTCATATGTGTTAGGAAACTTCAAGGTTCCCTTGTGTTCTCATGGAATAGTTATATAAACGAGTCAAAATGGATGTGGTGATAACTTTAGAACTAATATCCGTGAAGCTAACTCATTTAGAATTAGCATAAATGAACATATTTCAAATTTTATCCAAATAATTTAGAACCTATAAACCTTTGGGCGTAATTACTATGTTGGCATTCCAGCATCTAAACCTGAATCTTTACCCAGGAAATATGTGAACTGTAGGTAGATCAAGGATTTCAAGGCTAATTGAGTTTTACTTTTCCACAATTCACTTCAATATATTATTATTTCTTAACACGTCATCAAAACTGTTAATGTCAAAGGAATGGGAAGTATAGATACCTCGATCGCGTGGATAGCAGCTTTAAGAGCTTGCAACTGGGAAGAATGAACCCGATGGTTAGGTGGCGCACACATTCCTTCCATTTCCTTGCAGGTTGACAGATGCATAGCATATCTCTCCTCCTGCTCAAAATCCAGCTCAAACGTTGAATGACAAATCCTACAGTGTTTTTCCTCTCTCCAGTACAAGTGATGGCACCCCTGGCATCTCGCCCATGTGTCACCCAACAACCTTTTGCTGCAACTCACTGCACCTAAGTTCAAATAGAATGAGTCCCAGACCCACTTGTCAAACTCTTGCAACCGCTCCCAATTTTGCTTCTTCTCCTCCCCAGTCCTTCCCGACTCAACAACTAGAGCTCCAGCTGGCACCACAGGGATCGTGGTGGTGTTGCTGCTGGAATTGTTATTGTCTATGTCAGATATAGGGGATGAGCCCTCTCCGTTACTGATCACAGAAATGGAGGAGCTGGTCTGTGTCGTATTCTCTCCTTTGGATTTGTCATGGTGGGCCTCCATTGATTTACAGAGAAAGCTTTGGCGTTTGTTTAGAGAGGCAAAGAGGCTGGATTCTCTTGTGCCTCTCGTATCCAAAACTGATAGCAACTCAAGGAGATCCTACATCAGATGACAAATTTATTTAAGAATGTGGCTTTATTTATCTTTTTTCCTTTTTCTTTTTCTTTTTCTTTTTGTCTAGGTCATAATGAGGCTTCATGAAGTACCACTGTGCCAGCCAAGCATTAATGCACCTTACCTGAGTATAGACATCTGAGAGGTTGGAATTTACCATTACTACCACACTGTCACTTGTACATAAATAGTATAGTACCATAATCTGGTAATTTCCACTTGCATGTTCATCAATTTATGACGACAACAAAAATCTTTAAAAGTTGAAAACAGAAGACAAACCTGAGCCGTATCAATGACCTCCCAGTGGCCATCCTCAGAAGATTCAAAGAATACCATCCGATGGCCAGGATCATCCCTAGCACAAGGCCCCAAAAAGAGCCAATAGTTGTTGTACCGTCTGTCAGACCCCAGAGGCACTGTTTGCATTTTGCTTGAAACTTCACATGAACTCGTGACAGCAAAGGGAGCTTGAACAGTATTACTTGGAGAAGATTGCACTTTATCGCAACTACTAGCCCTTGAATAGGTTGATTTCTTGATTTTGCCACCAGAGGCATGAAAACGATGCAGAGTGGGGGCAGTTGCAGATATAGCCCTCCTTGGTTCCTACAATGTTTTGGTGCAGTGAGAAATTGTTGATTTGAGAAATTTAGTTATTAATATGAATTCAGCTAGTATAGACTTCATGACTTCATGAGATGCATTCAACCAACCCTTGCCTCGAGGGCACAAACAACCAACTTACATCCCACATCATTTCTTTACCTTGCAGATAAGTTCAATGGAGTGTATACATTTTTTTATTAACTCTGACCAGCTTAAAGCAATCAAGGTTGAGATATGCACTAACATTTTGCAACATCAACTTAGAAATATCGGTCAATTTGACCAGGTCTGCTCGAAATTGAGCTACCAGGTTTACAGATGAGGAGCCCACATAATTCTTTCAAACAAATCTGAGGTAACCTGCAACCCTACCCAAATAGACCCATGATAACCTAAAACTAGAGTGGATACCTCAACTCTTAGGCACAAACTGGCCCCACCAACTAAATCCACCAACGCAACCAAGCCATCCAACTTTTCATCAACCTTTAGATCAGAGTACTCCCCTTCCATCAACCCCAGAACCCATGCCTCACCATGATAGCTTTCATCAATTTCTCCATATTTTGCAATTTGCCCTTCCCGCTTGGATGAGCTTATTTCCTCAGAGCAATCTGATTCATCACTGCTGCTGCTACCTGTGCTGTGGCTGTCTCTCAATTCCTCATCTTCGACACTTCCAGAGTCTTCCGCGTCAGAGTTGGGGTTGGTTCCTTTGATTCTCGGGTCAACACGGAGACGATATGCATCGGGGGCGATCCTTTCAAAGAGAGTGATGTCACTTGAAAGGATCGAGTGGATGAGTTGCTCTGTTTTTTCTAGTGAGTTGGGTAGATTCAGCTCGATAATCTAAAGGAAGAAAAAACAGGAAAAACATTTTCTTATAATGAATGAAGTTGAAAACCTAAGCTTGCTTGTGTCACGTAACTGAGTCCAGTAAGCAATTGATGAGCACAGCCTCAAGTGCACAACTAAAAAAGGCTATAGACCAAAGGATTTGGAAACAGTGAAAAGTAGATTTTTTCAGGAGCAATAACTTCTGTTTTTACAAACAAGGAGAAGGAACTCACCAGGGGATATTTTGCCAAGTCTGAAACCTTTAAACCGGAACTTCCTATCTTAGACAATGCTGTGAATAGCTCACATTTCAACGTGTGGGGTCGTAAACCATACTTAACCATCTGATTCTTCTCCTGTATTGAAAACATCACAGATTTGAAACAATGTTTAGTTTACTGCATCGCACACATCAAGCATTCCTATCTCAGGTGATAATATTCATACAGTATTAGCCAAAAAGTTCTCAGTGATATCTTCAAACTAGCTTCTATTACAGACTTATTTTGTGTTTAATTGATGTTTGAACTTTGAAGTGCAGAAAAAGCTGCAGCTCAGAATAATAGCACCGGGAGGGTATGTGGTACTTATCAAACAAATTGTAGTTATCTTTCTTTATGTTATAGTGTGGGAACCTCTGAAAGACAACATGTTGTAGTAAACAAACTATAGAATTACCAATCCTGCCAGATTTTATACCAGTACAAACTCCTTGTACATTACACCAAGGTTCTGCAACAGTAAGCACTGATGAGAGGTGATAGGCTTATTCCATGCCAAATGAACAATCACCAAGTTTCTTTAAAACAAGATGAATGCACCTACACCCTATCCAGATGTCACAAATATAGTAAATTTTAGTGTGTTCTCAAATCAAGGTTGTGTTACATGCCTTGGAAAAATATCTGCGCAGCAAACTGTTTTTCGAACCGAACCCTGCAGCAACTAGGACTTGCCTCAGTATCTCGATCCATGTCAACGGATTCAGAGATTTAATCAGAAAGCTCACATCAAGCTCTTGCTCTCTGAACTGTATGATATGAGAAAAAAAATGATTATGTTCACTATTATAAGGTCCTTATTTTTATTATTAGGTAGACTCCAACAGTTAGGTGGTTTATGCAAACTAGAAAGTACTAGCAAACTGACTGGGTAGTACATAATGACTTGTAAGTGGCCTGACCTGAAATGCATGGTACCTTTTGACTAATATTTGACATATCTGCCAAGAACATAGTGCCTTTTAAGACCTCAGTCAATCCCTAATAATTATAAAGACTAAAGGTAATGACAAATTGAGCACAGAAAGATTCAAATGATAAAACACAAGGTCCAAATATTTTTTTTTAATAACAAGAGGTTCTGTACTCACATATTGCAGAAGTAAAAACTGTCAATAACAGTTGAACCTAAACTGTGAACTTGGGTTTATAAAACTACTTTTATAACTTATAATGAATAACTAGACACAAACAGTAATTTAACCAGAAGTTGCATAAGATCACAAACTTACAAAATTTAAGAAGCTGAGAAATCTACTGTCCTTAGAAGAAAAGGGCACAAAATTGTCCATTTTCACTTTCTCAGCATCTGACAGCAGCAGCTTCAGGAGAGCCATATGCACCTTTCCCAACAACATAGAGTCCTAAAGTTCGCCCATTGCAATTTGAACCACATAAGAAAAATGCAAAAGCTCAAGTCTTTCAAAAATAAAAAAATACAAAAAAGATAAGACCTTATCCAGAAATGACTGAGCAAACTCATCAATAGTGAAGGGATTAACATCAACTCTAGTTGAATTGGCATATAGGAAACGCAAAACCTGATATGAGAATTCACATTAAGTTCTTGAATATTTAGGGTAGCTCTTGCTTATAAAATCTTGATAAAAAAAAACAAAAAAACAAAGAGAACCTTGAAGAGCTTTTTGGCAAGTTCAGGCGAACAGTCCCAAGGTCTAGCAGAGAAGGGTTGTTTCATCTTAACATTCTGCGGAGGAAACCTGGCCAGCAAATCTATCGAAAAGAAATTATAAAGAAGAGAGCTTTACCAGCCATAACTAAGGAGTTATACACTAAAACAGTATAAGTTGTCACTCATATCAAAATATATGTGCCACAGGCTATGTATTAGCTAGTGGAGAAACAACAAAGTTTTAAATAGTGGTTGACATAAATTTAGATATCTTTTCTCCTTTTATTCAATAATTATCCCGTTGCTTCTCGGTGTACGAACCTTCATGGCTAATTGAAATTTAATTAGTTCACTTGAACATCATTTGCGCAACAGGATTTTAAAAAAATTAGACATTTAGACTCATTTGGTACTTCAGAGGGTCAGTTGACTTAACTGGGTTGTACAGATAAATCTCAAGCAGAAAAAAAACATCAAATGAACCTAATTAAAGCACCATATTGTGGAATCATCACATTTGGCAATCGAGTTTAGAATGTGTATTACCTTAGACCAGTGATCCTTGACAACAACAGTGATAGGGTGATTGTATATTGGTGTGGGACAGAGTAAAAAAAATAAAGGGTAAAGACCTTTGCAAAGAGCGCAACCATGTCGTCCACTAGAAGAAAGGTGAGCGGAGCACCTTAATGGGTTGGGACCTGATTGAAGCTCCCTCAGTTCTAGTTCTTCATCATCAACTAAAGTTGACTCTCCATCTTGTCCCTCTGACGACTCAGGCCCATCAGCTGAAAGCTCGCATTCAGCTGGGCTGTGGCTCTTGCAAACTATAGCTCTCTTAATAGGGGCCTATGGCATTTGCATGCACAAGTAATGAGCAAAATATAATTTATCTCAAAAGAACAAATGCATGTACCTCTTTTTAAAGAGCAAAAGCAGCATTACATTTAATATGATGGCCAAGGCAATGGTACTGTATAATGGTGCAAAAATTATTTAGATGATCATTGAACATGTTTTAAAGGCTAATCCTATAGAACTTATCATGAACAGGTAATCAAATACTCGAATCCAACAATAAGGGCCTTACTTTTCTTTTACTCAGAGGCTTCTTTTTCCCAGCCTTCTTGCGTGCTACTATTTGCTTCTGCAAATTTAAAAGGAAATTATTAAGATGAGAGAGAGAGAGAGAGCATAAGTCCAAAATTTTAAACAATAGGAAACAAAGTAGGCGGAACTAGCTGAGACCTGAAACAAACCTTGTGTTTTAGAAAAAAAAACAAACCAACATGCAAGATATATAATTATGGATGGAAACAAATAAAACAATAATAACCAGTCAAAATGAAAGAATTAGCATGTACCGAGTTCTTCTTATTTCTGGTTTCCATGCCTGATTTTTGGCTCGAGGCCACAGTGGTAGCTGATTTCGTTGAAGAATTGAAAGAAGCATTTCGCCCTAAAATAGCTTCCAATTCATGAGGAAATTCCCCATTTTGTGAATTTGTCACGCGCCAAATTGTCATTAGGCCTTTACCCATGCCATGCTTCTTTGGAACACTGGTGGTATTTTCGAAGTTTTCAATAGGTGCCTCCAGAACCTGAGAAAAAGTTGAGCAAAAGTACAATAATGCAACAAAGAAGATAATTCAGCAGAACAGGTACAATTAATTCATTGCGGCAGCAATGTTTTTGCTAATTTTGCTTCAGTACTGTAATGATTGCTCGGTAAGTGTTGGAATCTCACAACATCAAGTCGTGGACAAGAGTGACAGGAGAATAAAATTTCATATATGATATCCAGCTAGTCAGGCTCATCAGTGTACAAATTGCCACAACCAACGTAATTCAGCTGGTGCAAAAATTCAGGTTACCAAATAAGAAAACAAGAAAACTACAACTCGACAATCCTTTTTTATACTTCTATTCTGTACTGAAATAACTGCTGTGACAGTTCTGCTTCTAAATGATTACTAAGTCAGACCTGAAGGTTTCAAGGCAGAAACATTTGATATGCAACTGATCAGGTCCATTAATGGTCGACCAGCACAAGTGCAGCTGGTTAGTACTTAATCCAGTTTACCAACTTTGAGGTAGGCATCTTTAGTTCAAGTAAAACTGATGACTATATGCAAGGAATACTGCTACATGGAACAGCTAGTTAGCAAAATGAAATTACTATAAAGGGATAGGCAATAACCTTCCTCTTTTTCGCTGCTGTTTGACTCTCAGCACAATCGCGACTTTTCTGAATATCTGCCAAAGAAAAAGAACAGTGGTCCACTTGAGCAACTCAATTTCAAATGTATAAATAGTGAAGTTGTGAGCTCAAGCATATAGTATGTTCTTATACATCAAAGATTAGTAATTCATCGCATAAACAAGGGTCACAGGTAATTGATAGGGCCAGTACATTTCAGGCTTCATACCCCTTCTACATGACGTTTTTTGGCATTTCCCAAATCTAAAGAGTTCTCTCCACTTAAATGACCTGATAATCTTGGGAATTAGTTTATAAACATGTCATAAGGTTACCTAGAATAGATTCCCTCCCTTTTGTATATTGAAACCTTTGTCATGTTTCTAATGATGAAAAATAATAAATCACATATATAAACTGTTAACCTTTTCTATGACCAGTTGCTCTTTGAGAAGGATTATCAAATTCTGTGCCAAGAGCCGGACCATCCTTGCGAAAAACTCTTCTTAAAATATAATCCTTGGGAAATAGCACTTGCATTTGAACAAACCTTCTCTTTTTCTGAGTCAAAATTGAACACGTCTTCCAGCTCTCGTTAACATTAACTTTCGTTAAATTGAGGCCACTGATAATACTGTTGCTCTGGTTTTTCATGCCGTCAATCTCTCTTTTCTCCTTTCTTCTTCTCTCTTTAAACCATGTTTTAACCTGATTGAATGTTAAACCAATGGATTCTGCACATTTCGCCATCTTCTCCTGGTTTGGATACTTCTCCTCTGTCAAGCAAGCAAATTATACAATGAATTGACCCTTCAATTGGACAACAAATTGGGATTTTGAACTCAATAATTGGTCAGCTAGGCAATTGCAAGTCAAAATTCATTCAAAATTCGGGACGAAACATCATGGAACAAAACAAGGATACAAAAATCCATCCAAAATTCGGTTAAAAACTATTTCTCCGAGCAATTTTAACACAAAAGAAAGTAGGACAGCGGTTCCTAATTCAAACAATCCACTTAACCACACAGTGACACTCTAACAAAAACTTTCAAAATTAACACAAATTATCAAACGACATCATAAATTAGCACGAAATATATACCAGCATAGGATCTCTCCAGTGTCTGAAGTTGCATAGGTGACTTCTTCTTGAAGCCACTCGCCATTTCTATCTAAGCTAGGATCCACACGACGGAGAGTGAGAAGAATTTAGCGCTGTGAGAACTCTTACGACATGCAACTTAGAGAAAGATCTATCTCTTCCCCTCGAATCTTCACATAAATTATTTCTCCAATTTTTGAGGGAAATGAAGAATTTCACTGATCGCAGTCACAGTGCCTAAGCTCGCGCCCAAAACCCTACACACTCTCTCGTTCCCTATCTATCTGCTTAAACCCTGTTGGAGAAATATCTCTACTTTTGACGTAATCAGGCTTGTAGTTTCATCAAATTACGGATCTGCCATCATAGTTGAGTTCGCGCGAACCGTTCGATTGGTGGGGCCCTGGTTTTGGACGGATGGTAAATTCTATATAGGATTTCGTTCCGGGCCAATGTGGAACGGTTCGCAGCCACGAAAGCATTCCCGGAAAGTCCCTTTTCTTTTTTGATGTTTTTTTTTTGTAAAAGTAAAACAAAAGAGAAAGGTTTGAGCGGCTGCACTATTTTAATATTTTTAAAATTATTCCTCAATGAAAAGAATAAAAATTATAATTTATTTGAAACTTAATTAACATTTTAATAAAATTACTAAACTTAGAACATTATAGTATTATTTTAGTTGAATAGATAATTAATATCAGTTGACAAATGTATATATATATTTTTACAAATGCCAAGACATGACTGTATGACTCAAACTAAAATGACGAAGATTTGAGAAATTTTATTACTAATAATTGTAATTATTTTATTTCCTTTGTTTGATCACTAGTAATATTTGCTTTCAAATTCTATCACTATGCCTCAATTTGGCCTTTATTGGCAAAGATTAACTTACACCTCATCAAATTATCTATAATTACATATTCCCACCACACTACTTTGTTTTAAGAATGTGGAAGTATTTAAATCGAGATGTTTCTACAAAATTACTTTATTTGATGGAGATATAACCGATTCGATCTTCATTTTATTCCCATTAAATCATTTTATATTATATACAAATTGTACTTAAAATTAGTTTTTTGATAAATTGAATTTAGTAATTCATGCCAATTTTTTTGACGGCAATGATAAACAGTTAGAAAATTTAACTTTTTTAAAATTAAGTTCCAGTTAAAAATGTGTATGGGGTTAGAGCAGTGGATTGACTTGAATAGAGAAGACACATAACAGCCAGGTTTACTGACTGGATGAAGCTCAGAATAAACGGACTCTTGCTGCTGCGCAGCATGTGTGTTACAGAAAATGAACGGTTCGGATCGACTGTCAACGATGAGAATTAGAAGATTTTTAATATTAACACAAATCTCAAGGCAGTCCAACGATGTCACCAGCTTCAGCTGAAGTGACCGTTAGGAAATCGGTTGGAGGAGAAGAGCTCAGGACGGACAGACGGTCAGGAAACCAATTAAAAGAATGAGGCTCTGCAGGCGGGACCCAACTGACCAAAATAAAAAACAGACTCCGTCAAGATTCGTGCAAAAGACAGATGAGGAGATTGATAATCAGATAACAGAAAACGCTAAGCTGCTGAGATAGAGGCTGAGCTGGCAATTCGTAAAATTGAAGTAGAATAGTCGATTAATTGTGTTAATTCTTGGTGTAACAACTCAACTATATAAGACGATACAGAATGTAATTGGAGATTATGCAAAAAGTGAATACAAATTATCAATTTTCCAATTTGTTCTCAGCTACATTCTTTCAATTCGTTTTTAAACGATATCAATTTATGTTGAAACGCTTCTGAATTAAGTTCAGGATTCAATTTTTGAATTGAGATCCTGACAAGTTGGTATCAGAGCCAGGTTGGCTGAGAGATAGCAATCGTGGGGAGACCTTCGAAGAACACGATGATGGCGAGCAAGGCTTTGATCAATGAGCGTTTCTCAAAGATGGATTCAAGATCTGAATTCTTGCAAAAAGAATTGGGAGAGATGGGGAAGACAAATCAAGATCTCAGCTGTATAGTAAGCAAGCTAGATGAAAAGCTTGAGAAATTAACGAAATTGATTGAACGCAGCATGGTTCAGCCAGAAGAAGAGGGTGAGGCCAGTGAGATTAGACACAAGGAGAATGATTGTGTAGTATGGAAGAGCAAATCACGACTTGATGCTGACAAGAATCTGGATAAGAATTGCCCCAGACAAGGTGAAAATTATAATAAGAATCCAAGATTCTTCCTTCCTCGAATTGAATTTCCAACATTCAATGGAGAAAAGGTAGTAGAGTGGATAGAGGATTGTGAACACTATTTTGAGCTATATCAAGTACCAGAAGAATCTAAAACCAAAACAGCAATGATGAATTTCTGTGAAGATGCTAAAGAATGGTATAGATCTTTCAAGATCTCGAATAAAACACCTTCTTGGCCAAATCTAGTAGAAGAAATCATGGAGTTCTTTGGAGACAACTCAGATGATCCCATGGATCAAATCAAACAGGTGAAGCAAACTGGCAAGGTCAGTGAATATGCCAAACAATTTTTGAAGGCAAGGGCAAGGTTAATTTGTAGAACTCAGGTGACTAGTGATCCTCTCTATTCGGGGTTCTTTAGAAGTGGGTTGCAAGATGAGATTAGAGCAAGGTTTAAAATAGCGATTCGCGCGGTTTAGCGGTGGAGGAGTGATTTAGCGTTTAGCGTTTTATCGGTGATAAAACGGTCGATAAACTACCATATCGATATTTATATCATATAAATTTATTTCAAATGATATTAAGTATAAATTATAATTAATATAATTTCTATGCTTAATAATAACATATAATAATAATTTGTTATCAACTACCATATCGATATTTATATCATATTACTTTATTTCAAATGATATTAAGTATAAATTATAATTAATATAATTTGTATGCTTAATTATAGCATATAATAGTAATTTGTTCAAAAAATATATTTTCAAAGAATAATATATTGAATGAGCATGGCTAAAATAATATGCATAGTACACCCCATTTCGTACTATGCATATATATATATATAGGCCAATAAATTGAGATTTAAGTTGCTCCATAAATTCTTCATATGAAAATATTGTAGGAAATCAAATTTCGTGATTTTTAGAGCTTTTTTGCTATTTTTTAAATATTTTTTAAAAACAGTCCAGATTTAATACTACAAAAGTGTCATTTCTGGGCTGTTTTTAAAAAATATTTAAAAAATAACAAGAAAGCTCTAAAAATTACAAAATTTTATTTCCTACAAGATTTTGATATTAAGAATTTATTGAGTAACTTAAATATCAATTTAATGACCAAATTAAATATAAATGACCGCATAGTACGAAATGTGGTGTACTATGCATATTATTTTAGCCATGCTCTATATTGAATAATTCATAAGCAAGTATATTAGTAGTTTAGAAGCATAAAGAAAAAATGTAAAAGTCACCTAAAACTTGATCTGCTAAAAAAATAACAATTAAACAGCAAAAACAGCTATATCACCACTAAAATCGCTAAATCGCCGCTAAAACGCTAAATCGTGTCCGCTTTATCGGCCGCTAAAACCGCTATATCGCCAAAAACCGCTAAAATCGCATTTTTCAATATATCTTGCGTTATAGCTCCAAAAACCGCTAAAACCGCTAAATCGCCGTTTTATCGCCGCTATTTAAAAGCTTGGATTAGAGACAATCTGGATCATTTTGAACCCTCCACTCTTCAACAAGCTATTAAAATAGCAAAAAGAATTGAAATTACTCTTGGTAAGGGTAATAGAAAGGGGCAGAACACTCAAAGGGGAATAACTTCACAAGTTCAAAAAGCTTATGATTCAAATGTGAAGAAATGAGATAGTAGTAACCAAAAGCCAACTGTTGCCAGAATCAACCCCCCCCACTGAATCAAAACAACCAACACCCTCCTTTGACTAATGAACAAAAGAGGAAATTAGGGCTTTGTTACAAGTGTTTAGAGAAATGCCAATTGGTCACAAATGCAACCCTAATATCTTACATAAACTGGATAGTGAAGAATTGGCAGATCAGATCAATAGGGAATTGCATAATAGTGAATCAATTACTAAAAACAATGAAGAAGAGGAGGAAGCACCTGAGGATGAAGAGCAAGCAGTGATCACCATCTGTGCACAGCCTCAACTGCACTCAACTCAGCAACAACCTAATACAAAAACCTTTAAACTCAAGGGCAAAATTGACAATGTTGATATTTGTGCATTGATTGACAGTGGTAGCAGTGTAGCACCCATTCTTTTCTCAATCCTGAAATAGCTCAAGGGTTGCAAATAGACACTAGACAAGTTGATGACATGCTAGTAACTATTGCTGATGGGTCTCAGATGACCTCAACAAGGGTATGCAAAGATTTAAATTTTTCTCTACAGAATCAGTCATTCAGAATGGATGTGAGGGTTATTAAGGTCCCTGGGTATGATTTAATATTGGGTATGGATTGGCTAGCCACTACAGGAGTAATGAATGTTGATTGGAAAGAGGGAATAATGCAATTTTGTTATAAAGGCCAACCTATGAAATTGCAAATAGAAGAAGTTAGAGCTGAAGTTAGAATTTGTGAACAATCAATTGACATTGAGAAAGAGAAGAAGAAGGACAGTCAACTGATAATAGCTCACATGTTCAAAATTCAAGAAATTGAAGATAATGACAAAAAGGTGCCAAGGGCAATTGAAAGGGTACTGAATGAATACACATAAGTTTTTGAAGAGCCTAAAACCTTACCCCCACCCAGAGCTGAAGATCTTAGGATTTCTTAGAAGCCAGATGTCAAACCAATCTCATTAAGACCCTATAGGTTTTCTTACTTCCAAAGATTGGAAATTGAAAAGATAATTGAAAAGCTACTCAAGAGTTCCTTCATACAACCCTCCACCAATCCTTATGCTTCACCAGTGTTGCTAGTTAAGAAGAAAGATGGTAGCTGGAGAATGTGCATTGATTACAGGAAATTAAATGAAAATACAGCGAAGAACAAGTACCCCATACCCATAATAGATGATTTGTTGGATGAACTCAAGGGTGCACAATATTTTTCCAAATTAGATTTGAGGGCTGGATACCATCAGATCATAATGGCAGAAGGAGACAAGTTCAAAACTGCTTTTCAAACACATGAGAGACACTATGAGTTCAATGTGATGCCTTTTGGCCTTACCAATGCTCCTACAACATTTCAAGGCTTAGTGATTTCGATTTTTAAACATTTCCTGAGGAAACATGTGTTAGTGTTTTTTGATGATATATTGATATATAGCAAGGACCTTGATGCACATTTACAACACTTGAGACAAGTATTGGAGATACTAAAAGAGCAGCAATTTTATGTGAAAAGGTCTAAGTGTGAGTTTGTAGTTGAAAGCATCAACTACTTAGGCCATGTGATCAGTAAAGAGGGGGTGGCTACTGATCCAGAGAAGGTGTTTGCTATGAGGGGATGGCCAATTCCTAGGAATTTAAAAGAATTAAGGAGAATTTTGGGTTTAACTGGGTATTACAGGAAGTTTGTACAGAACTATGGGATTATAGCCAAGCCCCTAACTGAATTACTGAAGAAGGATTCATTTAAGTAGGGGTAATGAAGCACAAGAAGCACTTACACATCTCAAAGAAGCCATGACACAAGCACCAGTACTTGCCCTACCTGATTTTTCTAAAAGATTTGTTATTGAAACTGATGCTAGCAAGGAAGGCATTGGAGCTGTACTGATTCAAGACAAGAGGCCCATTGCCTTTATGAGCAAAAAGTTAGGGGTAAGAAACATGGCCTTATCTGCATATGAAAAAGAATTTCTGGCTTTAATTGCAGCTGTTATGAAATAGAGAAATTATTTGCTAGGAGGGCAATTCACAATTAAGACTGACCACATCAGTCTAAAGTACTTAATTGAGCAAAAAGTACACACTACTCTACAGCACAAGGGGTTGAGCAAGCTGTTAGGATTAGACTATATAATTGAGTATAAGAATGGTAGAGAAAATATTGTGGCAGATGCATTGTCTAAGAGAAAGGAAGGTGAAAGAGAAGAAGATGGCATACCCACATTGGATAATGGGAAACTATGGCTGTAAGTGAGCTTAGACCTCAATGGATGGATGAAGTAGTGAGCAGTTATGAACAAGATTCTTGGATTGAAGAAGTAACGAAGAAGTTAGAAGAAGTGAGCTCAGTGAATGTTTCCTCTCAGAATCCTGAGTCAGAACCTGAACCAACCTATAGCCAGCATCAGGGAATCATCAGAAGGAAGGGTAGAGTGTGTGTAGGCAATCAAGGTGATTTGAGAAGAAGAATAATCGAAGCACTACACTCTTCAACTATGGGGGGACACTCAGGCATTGCAGCAACTTACCAAAGTGTAAAAAGGTCATTCTTTTGGCCTGATCTTAAAGGTAGCATTCATCAGTTCATTCAGAATTGTGAGAATTGCCAAATTACTAAGGGAGAACACATACCAACCCCTGGGCTACTACAACCACTACCCATACCAGAAGAAGCATGGACAAGTATTGGTATGGATTTTATTTTGGGATTGCCTAAATCTGAGGGAAAGGAAGTGATATTGGTAATTGTGGATAGGCTTACCAAATATGCACATTTCATAGCTTTATCTCACCCTTTCAAGGCTAAAGACATTGCTCAAGTGTTTTTAGATAATGTGTATAAGCTGCATGGACTCCCTCAGAATATTGTCACAGATAGAGATCCACTTTTTACAAGTAAATTATGGAGAGAATTGATGAATAAATTGGGAGTCCAGCTCAACATGAGTACTGCCTACCACCCTCAGTCAGATGGCCAAACTGAGAGAGTTAATCAGTGCCTTGAAGGATATTTAAGAGCCATGTGTTACAATCAGCATAAGAAATGGAGTCAGTGGCTGGCTCTGGCAGAATGGTGGTATAACTCGAGTTTTCACTCAGCCATCAAGACATCTCCTTTTAAAGCACTCTATGGATATGAGCCACCTCAATTGGCCATGGAAAGTGCTCCAAAGAGCCAAGTGGAAGCAGTGAATGAAGTTTTGAAAGACAGACAGGAAGTACTCAGACAATTAAAGGGGACTTTGATTAAAGCACAAGAGAGGATAAAGTATTATCCAGACAAGAATAGAACTGAGAGGAAATTCGAAGTTGGAGATTGGGTATACTTAAAGATACAACCTTACAGGCAAATCTCTATAGCAGGCATGAAAAATCAGAAGTTGAACCCCAAATTCTGTGGTCCCTTTGAAGTAATTGAAAAGATAAGCACAGTGGCATACAAACTCAATTTGCCTACAACATCAACCATTCATCCAGTCTTTCATTTGTCACAGCTCAAGGCTAGGATAAGTGACACTCAGGCTGCATCACCTACAATACCGATACAAGGACCACAAATCCAAGAAGAACAAGTTCGCATTGCAATAGTAGCTCGAAGAATGGCAAAAAATCAGAAATGCTGTGGAGCCTCAAGTTTTAATCGAATGGTCAAATCAATCCACATATGATGCCACTTGGGAGAGCTACGAGTCGATGAGAGAGCGTTATCCTGAATTTATTCTCGAAGTCGAGAAAAATGTGGAGGAGGGGCGAGTGCCACCAGCTTCAGCTGAAGTGACCGTTAGAAAATCGGTTGGAGGAGAAGAGCTCAGGACGGGCAGACGGTCAGGAAACCAATTAAAAGAATGAGGCTCTATAGGCGGGACCCAACTGACCAAAATAAAAACAGACTCCGTCAAGATTCGTGCAAAAGACAGTTGAGGAGATTGATAATCGGATAACAGAAAACGCTGAGCTACTGAGATAGAGGCTGAGCTGACAATTCGTAAAATTGAAGTAGAATAGTCGATTAATTCTGTTAATTCTTGGTGTAACAACTCAACTATATAAGACGATACAGAATGTAATTGGAGATTATGCAAAAGTGAATACAAATTATCAATTTTTCAATTTGTTCTCAGCTACATTCTTTCAATTCGTTTTTAAACGATATCAATTTATGTTGAAACGCTTCTTGAATTAAGTTCAGGATTCAATTTTTGAATTGAGATCCTGACAGACGAACAGACCACATACGATGTAACAAAGTTGTTGCGCGACCCCAGATCCCATTCCAGAATAAACACATCGATGAGATTTACTTTCAACAATTCATTGAAATAACGGAAGGATAAATTCCTAGACACTTTAAATGCGAACATCAGACCGAATTTTAATACAGCGGATTGTAATTCGATGACCAAAATGAAATGTCAATTATATTTGACCTCAAACACTTTGCATTTCCCCCGACCTTTTTTCTTAGGATCAAAATGAAAATGAAACAAAAAAAATATAAATATTTGTGTGACTGGGGATTAGGAGTGTCAACGCAACAAAATATTACGTTGTTTCGTTTTGTTTCGTTCGCTCGAAAGAAACATGAAATACAATGATTTTTGTTACGTTTCAGAAATAAAATGTGCAATGCAAATCAAAAATTTTTTGTTCCAATGTAATTTTCGCAAATTTTACGTTTCGTGTTGAACGAAACGTGCAACACAATTTTTTTTCGTGAACTAACAAAATATTCAACGTGACAGTATTATTTCGTGCTCGTTTCGCACGTTTCGCACGTTTGACATCCTACCAGAGGCGATGCGCACACGTGCGGACGTGCCCTTCAAGTTCAACGATCTAACTAGACAGTGG
The DNA here is from genome assembly GCA_964058865.1 of Eleocharis quinqueflora. Classification (NCBI taxonomy): domain Eukaryota; kingdom Viridiplantae; phylum Streptophyta; class Magnoliopsida; order Poales; family Cyperaceae; genus Eleocharis; species Eleocharis quinqueflora. Next base: position 281,095 of record CAXKVX010000640.1, on the reverse strand, counting down.
CAGCGTTTTCTTCCCAAAAAAAAAAAGAAAAACAAAAGAAAAGACGGTGGCAGCGTGTTTTCATTTTGCTTGCAACTGCTGTGTGTACTTGGTTGGGTACAAATATTCGATAGTTGAGACAATAAATTAACCAACATATTCTATTTGCCGGTCTTTTCCATTAGAATTAGGAAAAATTAAATAATAGCACGAGCTTACTCAAATAATATTTAATATAAGAATATTGAGAAAAATCATAGTAAATAATGCAAAATGCGCTTGAAATGTCAATCCTTCCAAATCCTTTGCCAATTTAACACACACAAAAGTAACAGGTTATTTTACAGCTTCGTTTTGCAACAAAATTGTTAAGTTCATATTGCTACATCTGATGAATCATCTTCATCTCCTTCAATTCCGTTAGAACCTCAGGCGCTAGGACTCGTATCCTCTGGAGAGAAAAATTTTCTCGCCAATGATATGATTCAGAGAAATTTTTGATATTTTTAATCAAAACCGTTAAATCTTAATCTGACGGCTCATATTCATTCTCTCCTCTCTGAGAAGAAAAATTTCTCTCCAGAGGATTTCATTTCCAGGCGCTAGCCCAATACATAACATGCCTAGAAAATTAATATGGCCTGACGGTCTTTAATACCTCAAATTCGTAACTTCAAAAGCACGAATACAGCCCAATTTAACTATGGGCCTTAATCCGGAAAGCCTAATCCGAAAGCGAAAAAGATTTTGGCGACTAAAATAAGTGACTCATCTAGGCATCTCGATATCGTATTTGTAGGGCTACTAATGAACATGACGATTCATTAACAAAATAGATTTGACACTATTGAACATTTATGAAATAGACTATTTTTTTTGTCTTGGTTTAAGTTCAGTTCAAATCCAATTGATAAAACTGAACTGGACTAATTGTGGATAATCATGAACAAATTATGGACAAATTATGGACTAATTGCGAGCTCAGTGTGGATTAAATGAAAATATGTTCAAACGTCTCAATAGATCAACCAAGTTCTAACTCTATGTTTCACGGAGAGAGAACTAAGTTATTCAATACATTGATGAAATAACTTTCATTTAAAGAGAACAATGTACTGTGGTGTCCAGAATCATGTCCATATGATTAGCTTATGGACAAATAGTGGACATTATTCGGTTATAAGATGAACTGAACATGAACTGAATATTAGTAGATAATTATGGAATTGGTTTGGCCATGAACTTCAACTCCTCATTAGCAAGTTGAGTTGGACATAAACTAGAACTCGTCCATTAGCAGCCATACGTACTTGATGTATATATGATTGTCAAATCCATGAAATGAGTACGTAAATATCCTCTTGCGTTTACGTTGCATTTTTTCGAGCGTAAAGATTTTTTGTGGCGTTTACGTTGCATTTAATAAACGTCGTAAATTTTTCTTGCATTTGCGTTTACATTTAGTTAAACGTAAGAAACATGCAAAACGTTAAATTTTTTTACGCGTTTAACTTGCTACTAACAGTGCACAAAAGAGTTCAAAACATTTATTGAAAACTCCGAAAAATAGAAAAAATTACATGTAAACCCACATCAACATTAAACCACATCAACAACAAATCAAACAAATCAAAACATAAATACATAACATATTAGCATTAAAATTAATTGTTTCATAACCATAACATTAACGATTTACATGTAACATCAAACATTCATACAAATATTAAGGGTTACAAATAAAAACCTTTTGTAAATCCTATTCAAACACAACAAAAAATTGGAGTAACTCTTTTTGACTTGTGTTCCACTGTTATGGCATCCCTCATTCATTGACCTTTTCATCACTACTACCATCCGAGTCCAATTCAATCAACGCATCCCAATCAACTGAACCTGAACCTGGGGTAGAATCAGATGGAGGAGAGTCAGATGTGGTGTCAACAGTTCATCCCTGAAGTCCCTCTCGAACTTCTTCTTCTCCTTGTCCTTGTTGGTGCTGGTGCTGGTGCTGGTGCCATTGCCCTAGCTCTTATTACACATTTTCCTCTTCTTGCTGGATGAAGCTGGTGCTGGTGTTGGTACTGACAACTGTTGGGATTTCATGTGTAAGTTCAAGAGGACGAAAATTAAATTTTTTGCCTCTATTTAACTCAATACATAAATGATCTTATTTATATAACAATTGCAAGCAAGAATACACTATGACATTTCATCGAACACCTCTTGTGCATAAAAAAAATAGAAAATAACACATTTATTTCTTGCACAAGAGTGGATAAAAGATTATACCTAAAGAGATAACACTATGACATTTCATCGAACACCTCTTGTGCATAAAAAAAACAGAAAATAACACATTTATTTCTTGCACAAGAGTGGATAAAAGATTATACCTAAAGAGATTGTCAAATCTCTTTGTAGAGAGGAGTCGATTCCTCTTCTAGATCTCTTGGAAACCGTCGTCTTCCTTCTTCGGCCATGGAAGCACCCTTGTCTCTTGGTTCACCTTGAACCTAAACAACAACCTAAAGCATCCTTAGATAGATGGATGTAGAGGTTAGAGCTTAGATCCAACCACCTAAATCTTCAATCTTCAATGAACAAGCTATTTCATTTGGTGGCTAAACCTTGCAAGAGAAGGGAAAGAAGAACAATGGAGTTTTTCTTTCTACACAAAAGAGAGGGGAAATAAGGGTTACTATTCACAGATTACTATTCATCACACTATAGCAAGAGAGAGAAAAAATCATTTTTGATCTCAAACATACCCCTTTATATAGTCAAGCCCTAGGGCAACACTTGTGTTAATTATTTACACAAATGGCTATGATTACTCTCTTGTTATTTCCTAATCATATTTTGCAAGGATTTAATTTATGAGTAAATAATATACTATATTATTCTAATATGAATTAATTTATTATTCTTATAATGCTCTCAAACATTATACAAAATAATACTCACATATATTCTCATAAATTTATTTTATGATCTAAGCATGTCATTTTACATGACATATTACTTTAACATTTTATCACATGCATTTTAACTCATACATTATGAGATTAAATACATGATTCAAAATGTAAAATACTTGTTGTTTCTGTTCAGTTGGTGTGACCTTACAGAGGATCTACGTCATCTTGCGATATAATATAAAATACTTTATATTATGGACTATAAGAGGTTCTATCACTACATTATAGTATCCCAAACGACATAATCGTTACGTGCTTGATCCACTTAATTCGTGTCTATCCTTGTCTCATGATATTTTAAATAATATGCAAAATATGATCGTGTCATTTTTGCATTATATTCTTTTCTTGGTCTCTCAAGTAAATTATAAGTATAACTACATCGGTTATATTGCATGCAATATAATTTCACTTTACCAAGGGGTCCAGTAATATCATAACTCAAATAATTGAGGGACAATAATAATATTGACATATAAATTTCTCCCGCACAAGTTGTACATAACGAATTACTATATTATTCCAATCATTTGAATTGACTTTAATAGTAATCACATTATATACTTCTCATGTGAAAAACTTACATGTCTCATATATAAGATTCAAAGACACATTGGAAACATTAATGACACAAAACTAATCCATATAATGCTCCATCTAATTAGGTCATGTTCAGTATATAAAGAATCACTATTTTATATACTCATGTCATTGAATGATAATCACTTATCAACATTTATAGAACTACAATGTACTTTCAATTGACATGATAATCTTCATGGTAAATAATGTTCCCTTTAATTACCACGATTGTGAACATATTTAGAATTATATGTTTTCATCTAAAGAGTTCTATGGTTCAAGACCATGAGCATCTTCTTGAACGTTTCTAAAGATATAACATATCAATATCAAGGAACATAAATGTATAATAACATTTAAAATCATAAACAATTCATAAATTCGTTATAAAAAAGATAACTTTCAAAACACACAACCTTCAACAACAACCAGTCTAGGTCCTTGGCCACCTTTTGGAGATCGGGATACACCCAACTCCAAAGATAAATTTTCTCGAGGAGAATCTAGACCACATGTCTAGAATTTTCTAGCGCATCCATCTTTTACTGAAAAAACAATGAAAGCGATCAGTTAACAAATTACTTTAATTGATCCATCTATATAACTACATATGTGATTATACCCTAAACCCTAAATCATAAATCCTAAACCAACTCATAAGTGATTATACCCTAAATTCTAACACAAAAAACCTAAATTTAACTGAATAATGAAAGCGATCATTGAATAAATTGAGAGTGCAATCATTTCAATATTGACCAATGAACTAATTTTGGACTAATTGCAAAACAATAATTTCTAATTTTGAACTAATAAGTACTAGTGGACATTGAACGTTGTGTTTACATTATGTTGGACACTTAAACATTGAACATTGAAATTCATTATTAAGCAAGCTTAAGAGAAATGTAAGATGAAATTATCCTGAGACGAGTGAAGGAGAGAGAGAAATTATGCAGAAAGTCCTTGAGAAGAAAAGACACGGCGTATTATAGAAGAAGGAGAGAAAACGAAAAGGCACTATAGATCTAAAAGACATTATATCAGTATTATTTAATTACTATCTTATAACTTTACTCTTCAGGAAGCTCGATAGATTAATTATTTTATCATTTACAATTTTCAGGATACTTTACAACTTTTCATAAGCATGATTTTATATACTTCATATAAACATGACGTAAGAAACGTTAAAAACGAAACGTAACGAATCACTTATGTTTACGTTGTGTTTAATTAGACGTAACAAAAATCGTTTTCGTCTTACATTTTGTTTAACAAACACAACAAAAATTTCTTGCGTTTAACGATGCGTCATGACAAAACGAAACGTTAAAAAGTGCAAAAGACAATTCATTGACAGCCATAGATGTATATCTCGTTTTCTACTTTATCTGTACTCATTTCAGGCTGTTCTGATTCTGATTTTGTATTTTTGTTTTTGTTTGTTTGTTTATTGAGCCATTAGTTGCAGCAGTTGAGAATTTATTCGAATATATTTTTCTTTTTTTTTTCTGATCGAGCCAGGGATCCATACTAAACATACGTCCCTATGACTGAACTTGTGTACTGGCCTGCTGTACGTGTCCTCTTCATCTGATTTTTAAACCAACTTAGAGTTTTGCAAATGTCTTATAATTATGGTGAACGATCTATTACGATATTTCGATCCTTTTTTTTTAGCTATTGAAGAACAGCCCGTAGACAATTTTTTTGCTCATTAAGATTTTTTTTGGAAATAAAGCAGAGAATACACAATTAGCTACTTGAATTTATCATTTATGTAGCCGAAATGACCTTCATAACACGTAGTTGTCTCATTTGGTAATTCGAAATGACATATTGACATTTATAGCACATGTAGTTCTTTCAAGTTTCAACTGGTAATTTGAAAATTCAGACCATGTAGCCCTCTTCTGTTAACTTTTCGACAACAATTTCTTTCTAATTTTCTTTAGTTTAAGTAGACCGGTAACGTCTCCATCTTTCCACGAGCAATGTTCACTTCCATGCGAATTAAAAGGACTTGTTATCGTGGATTATGTCATTCGGAAACTTCAGCTACAAAAATATTTGGTGAAAGTTGAGGGATATATAGTTCCGGACTTTGGGTTTCGCTCGGTAGGGTGATACCATGATAACAATTCTGCCTAAATAGGTAAATTTACTTCTGGCATTTGCTTGCTTTCAGCGTACTTAGAATTGCCAAATTAGTCTCATGTAATTTTGGAATTTTGAAAGCTACTAGTTTTTATAACATTAATCAGCCCAACTGCCTAAGGTACTATCAGTTATGCAGGTTGACCTCAATTAAGCTCCAGCTGATTGCAAATTACAGATTTCTCGATTTTTTGTCAATTGTATTTAGTTTTAAAGAATTCTCAATTGTGCAAATCAATTTGGTTTGAGATATTTCAACAGACTTTCCTGCAAGTTCAGCAGGGCTTGCTGTATTTTGACAGAAAATGTTTAAGGCTATATCAGATTATCGCTCATTAATTGGAAGCTTCTATGGCTTTGGAAAAATCAACCACCATCATAAATAAATAAAAAAGAATAAAAATAAATTAGTCCCGTGCTTTTGGAGCTGGACTCACTTTGCACACCTCAGTATTAAAGCCACATTCCATTAGCACTAAAATCCAGGCACGCTGCTGTTCAGAAAGACGATCTCTCGGACCTTTGACTTCCACCAGTTTTACTTCCCCGCAAGTGCTGTTGGCATAAAACCGCCAAAGCAGGAGATCAGGCATGCCACTAGACCAACTCCTGCAAATATTCATGCTCCGTGTTGGAATACCACTTCTAAAATAGAGAACTACAGCATATTGTAAAGGCACCATAAGCACCAGAAGTTTTAAATGAGATTTACTTCAAGGAGGTTAGACCAGATAGCTCCGATATTCTTATTAACTTACCAGTACTAGATAATTTATGAGCTCTCTTTAGCTTCTCTCCCTAGCTTTTATAGAAAGGGGATAAGAGTAGGATTTTAGCTCCTCTAACCTTCCAAACCCAATAAAATTGGGCAGAGATATGACAGAAGTTGCAGATAACAGATTGTCATCAAATCCTTTTCTTTATCTAAGCTTTAAAAATGTAAGGAATCTTTTGTAATAAATTATTTTTATCCTACGCCGCCCCCCCCCCCACCAAAAAAACCCCAAAAAAAAAAAATCCTCCAATTACAAACTGCTGTTATCTATCTGGAAAGGAAAAAAATTTCAGGAGCATAGACTGTACCAACACCCAAAGGCCCCACACCCTAAAAGTTTCATGACAAAAACTGAAATGATCATCTTGATAAAAAGAAAATAAACCCAACTCAACAATGTCGTCAACTAAAACAATATAAGAACCAGCATGTCAATCTTGGGTCACACAATAACCTGAAACCAAATAGAACACAATCAAAACACTACCTGTAATCCAGCGCAAGATGACGGCAGATAGACGCCAAACTTTGCGCACTCATACAGGAGACTGCAGCACGCAGGTCAGAAAGGGAGTGACGGTCCCAATTCACACCACGGCAGAGTTCACCATAGTGGAGTTCCCAGTGTGTGATCAGAATCTCTTCTGCCATTCCATCTTGAATTTTATTTAGTAGTGATTCAATGAGATCCTTTCTTGAATCATAAAAGTCATCTGTGTCAAGGTCCAGGGGACCTGTCTGATCAAGTCAAAAAGAGAGAGTACTTAATTTTCTGTGCATGCTTGCTGGTTAAAAATAAAAAGGAAATTTATATACCTGCTCCAATATTCCGAGTAACCCTTTATTACATTGTAATTTGAGTGGCCATGGCTAAGCAGTTCCAGACTTCCAGAGTTCCAGTATATATGGTCAAGATCCAATTACTAAAATTAATTGTTATTCTGATGGTCAATAGCATGTTTGGTAAAATATTTTGAGCAAAAGAAACTCAACTAGACATCAAGTTCATCAATAGTTGAGAACACCTTCAATACCATTACAAATTCCATAGTGTATAATGAGAAGTGAAACTTGCAAAAAATTTCATCATAGTTCATGTATATAATATGTATGAAGTAAAGATTACGTTTCACATTTCAAAGATAATATTATTTTTTTACGGTTGTTAAGCTTGTCAAAGTAATGGGTTATCAATGGAGCCCCACCCTTAAAAAAAGGCCTAAACTCATTCACATGAGAGGAGTAAATAAATGAGAAGAAAACAGTAACTGTAGTAACCTGAAATTTTGAACAAAACACATTTGGCGCATCAGAAAAGATGACATCCCACATGAGGAGGCCAAAGATAGTCATCCAAATGCCACTTTCTGAGTGGACCCCAAACCATCCACCCCCTTCTTCAGCGAAGTATTGCAATGCTAGGTCCTCCACTCCACACAATTCATCATTATAACCATAGAATAGGTTTTTCTCCCCAACTCCACCATTAACAGGCCTCCCCACAATGTTGACCTGGTAGTAAAACAATAAACAAAGAGCGAGCTAGTCACCTTAGTCTAATCCCCAGGCAAACTCCAGTCAACTAATGACAATTCTGAGTGAACCAAAATAAGTACTAAAATTAAACACAGGTGCAACATTCCTTGGGGAACCCCCATATCATTCCTTCTAGTATCGGCTACATAATAAATATAACCATGCACATACTGTACACTATTAGTACCATTCATTCATATAATCGTGCTCCTGTACCTCTGGTATATATCGCTGAACTGAATCAGCATAACTAGGCAACTTCCATCTTCTTGGTGGTTTGCCTAATCTTAAAACCCGTCTCTGCAGTGCCATCTTTGAACCAGCACGAACCCAGGGATCACCAATGCCTTCTTCAGCCATCAAAAGGCTCTCATTGATATAGCCCGTGTGCTCCAAATTAACAGAAAGCCTCAGAGTCCAATAACCCCTCCTGCTGTCTCTAGTCCTTTCTAGAAGATTTTTGAGGATCCTGATTGCATCTTTATACCTAAATAGTTTTTTAAAAGAATGGAAGTTTACAAACTTAACAAAACTTCTCAATGAAATAAAATGTGAAATAACATTTAACATAATTGACTAGCTCTGCACAATGATATACAGTTTGAAATACTTTCCTTCTTTAGATTTAAATCTCTTTCCTTCAGAATTAGTTCGACTTTATTTCAATTTTTGTAATAAGAACTCTTTGTCAAGGACTACTTGTTACCATGAGGGCTGATCAGCTATTAACCTCACTGCAGTACCAACAGAATCAGGAGAATACTTTGGTATTATTTGGCTTGAAGTTGGTGCGAAGCAAGTTATGCACTGAAAATGGTGGAAACTGGTAGAGACCAATCAACATAGCCTGTGTGGATTGTGTGCCAATACATACGGTACACAGATTACAGAAAACTGGTCCATCATACCAGTCACCATGAAATAAATCATAGATTCATCACAGTACCTTCGCTCCCTTTCATAGACAGAGACACCCAGTGTGAGCACTTTTGTATAGACCCACCAAGCTGTGAAACATGAAAAGAATCTCGGTCTGAAAACGGAGCAAGAGATAAGGGAAGGTTCTTCCATAGGAGCAGAAGATATGTAGTTTTCTGATATTTCAATGCATCTCTCCACCATTTTCATGTTATCATTATCAAGAGACTCATCCATTACTTGAGCCACTTGAATAGCCTATAACAACAAGGCAAAAGGCCAAAAAGTATTAAACACACACACACACACACACACACACACCACATGTCAATCGATAGTGGCTTGAGGATGGGTGCAGTACCACAGTCCAAGTAATCCGATTAAACCCGGAAGTGTTTCAATACTATTCAAGAATGCATGATAAAGCTTTTCAAAGAAATGGAAATGAGTTATGACTTGTGACCTCTTCATATCCAAGGAGATGGGAACGGGCGGAAAAAATAGTGTGAGAGGCATGACAAACATAACTCGGGTACCTTGTCAGCCCAATATCGACTAACAGAAAAGCTGAAAGGTCTTGCTCCCCATTCAGAAAAAATAGTCTCTGCATTAATAAAAAAAATCAGAATTCAAAAAACTCTTTTGGGCACACAAAATCCTCCATAACTTGTCTGCGTCATTCAATGCCCAGTTACATTTTAGCATTTGGTCATAGATTCCTCAAAAAGTACTCAAAGCAATGTCAAAAAATATCACCGCCTTTTAATTTTAAAAGGAGTTCATTCATGGGAAAGACATCAGTTGTAGGGCACTGAGAAATAAGTCTAGAAAGCAAAATGCATATAAGAGAGAGAAAACATAGATGCACGAAGAGAAGAAAATTTTCAGAAAAGGTTAATTTGAATGCACCTGGACACGCCATAGAACTTCATCAGCAAAATGAGTTATCTTAATGCAATTTCCTGTTATTTCAGTTGTTCTCTTCTGAAGGTTTCGGCTGTAAAAAAAAGCAAAAACTGTCCTTAATTTAAGCCCTTGTAATATCTTCGAAAGTGGCAAGAGAGTTTAATTGATGACTACCAATTTCCATTTTCATATGCATCTAATAGGAATTTTACAAGCTCCTTTTGGCGAGTGCATTTAGTCCTTTCCTGAGATTAAAAACAGTGGAAATTGTAGCAAAAAATGATATTTCATTAATGACCCCAGCCGGGTATATATAGAATTACAGACTCTTTTGCACTTTAGTTCCTCAAAGTACTCATAATGTCACTATTACACTAAAGACCCTACAAAAGACCTAAAACCTGAAATATACTAAAACTAATACAAAATGCCATAAATCTCAACACTCTCCCTCAAGATGGACGAAAGATATCCTTCAAGCCCATCTTGTCACAACACCTAGCTAAATCTAGTGAACTCAATCCTTTAGTGAGACAGTCAGCTACTTGCTCTTTAGTGACTACATGTCTCAACTCTATCACTCCACTATTCAGCTTCTCTTTGATGAAGAATCTATCAATCTCTACATGCTTGGTTCGGTCGTGTTGCACGGGGTTGTTCGCAATACTAATTGCGGCCTTGTTGTCGCACCACAGCTTCATCGGGGCTCTCCGGTTCAAATCGAGCTCTGTCAACAAGGCTTTTAGCCATAACATCCCTGCAACGCTCAAAGCCATGGCCCTATACTCTGCCTCTGCAGTGGACCTCGCGACCACTGGTTGCTTCTTGCTCTTCCAGGAGACCAAGTTACCTCCAACGAACATGCAATATCTAGATGTGGACTTCCTGTCATCAGCACAACTAGCCCAATCCGAATCGCAATAGCCCTCAACGATTGAGTGTCCATTCCTTCTGAAAACTATTCCTTTTCCAAGTGCACTCTTCAAGTATCTCAAAATGTGATACACTGCGTCCATGTCCTTTCCTAGGATCATGCATATAACGGCTCACCACTCTTACTGCAAATGATATATTTGAACGCGTGTGACTCAGATAGATCAACCGGCCCACAAATCTCTGGTACCGTTCTTTGTCAACAGGCTCTCCGGCCTCTGCACTCAACTTGCATTTCTGGTCCATGGGAGTAACAGCGGGCTTGCATCCCAGCATGCCCGTCTCCTTGAGTAGGTCTAGCGCATATTTTCGCTGGGATAGAACAATCTCCTTCGCACCAAGTGCTACTTCAATCCCGAGAAAATATCTCAATTGTCCCAGATCCTTCACGTCAAACTCCTTTTCCAATCTCGCCTTCAGTCGAGCTATCTCACTCTCATCATCACCTGTGATGATCATATCATCCACGGTACAGTGATGTGGTCTTCCTTCCACCTGAAGAAGACCGTATAGTCTGCATTGGTTTGCTTGTACCCCATGCCTACCACAGCTTTCCTAAACCTATCAAACCAAGCTTGCGGTGATTGCTTCAGTCCATAAAGCGACTTCTTGAGCCTACACACCTTACCAACTGACTGATTTGTACCAAATCCTGGTGGTACCTCCATGTACACCTCTTCTTGCAGTTCACCATGAAGAAAGGCATTCTTCATGTCCAGTTGGTGTAAATTCCATCCTCCGTTGGCGGCCAAAGAAACCAGCGTTCGCACCGTACTCATCTTTGCCACAGGTGCGAACGTCTCATCATAGTCCTTGTTGGTGTACTCTGTCCCATTATCAGACCTCAATGCTTTCACAACTCCCCCATATTGAGTCTGAATTTCTTTGTGAAAATCCTTAAAACAGGCAAACACATCACTCTTGTTTTTCATCAGATAAATCCAAGTTACACGAGAGCAACAATCAGTGAATGTCACAAAATATTTATATCCATTCATAGTAGTTGTGGGACATGGTCCCCATACATCAGAATGTATTAGGTCAAACACATGCGAACTCCTATTCCCAGAACTAGCATATGAACTTCTAGTATGTTTGCCCAGCTCACAAGCATCACATACCAGCCTATCCTTATTGGCTTTTTCATATACTGTGGGATATAGGCGACTCAAAAGGCTAAAAGAAGGATGACCTAAACGCCTATAATGAAGTAGCAACATATCCTCCACACTACTCTCCATTATTCCTGTCTTCTCCATAATGGATGAGAGAGCTGAGTCTATTCCTTTCCTATCCAAATACCATAGCCCCTTATACCACGTGCCAGTCCCAAGTTTCTTGCCTGTTCGTTTATCCTGAAATACTTCCTTGGGAATATCAAAAGTAACGACACAGTTTAGTTGAAGAATAATGTCACTTATTGATAAGAGGCTAACAGGGAAGGAGGGAACATGCAAAACATCGCTCAGAGTTAGAGAGCTGGTACATCCAACCGTACCCTTGCCAACCACTGGCTGAGCTGTTCCATCTGCCGTCTGAATACTCCCTGGAACTATCAGACGAGTATAAGAGGAGAATTCTCCAACATCTCCTGTCACGTGTCTGGACGCACCAGAATCCACTATCCACTCACTTGATCTAGTGGATGGAATGACGGCATATGCTCGTGGACCATAAGTCAAATGAGCAGACTTGTCCTTTCCAGAAGATGTGGTAGATCCACATTCCACTGTGTCATCTACCACTCTCTTTCCATCGCTTATTGCTTTCATTTTCATCAGCAAATCAAGCATTGTATTTTCCTCTTCAGAGAGAGTATCACTCATTACTCCCACTTCCTCATTATCATCTACCGTCAGATTTGCCCGGTAACCTCCTCTTCCACCGCCTCTGCGGCCTCCACGCCCTCTACCACGACCTCCAGGCTGGCCTCGACCACCTGAGTTCCTATTCCTTTGTAGTTTAGGGCATGCGTCCCTTAAGTGACCTATCTCGCCACAATTGTAACACTCGCGGGTCTCTCCTCTAGATCCGGTGTTACCTTATTGGAGACCGCTAGGACTTTGGGAACAACGCATGTCCCAGTCTGCAGTTTGATCCTAGTCTCCTCCTGAATCATGGCGGAAACCGCCTCTTCCCATGGGGGAATCTTCGGCTGGCCCAGTAACATTGCAACCCTTTGCTCGTATTCTGGCGCAAGACCCTGAAGAAACCCCATAATCCTATCTTGCTTACAAAATTCAAGCATCTTACACAGAATCACTACAGCCTATGTGAGCTCTGAGGTGATCGTGATCCAACCACAAGCGTTCCATCTCTGTGGCATATTCCTGCACAGTTCTCTCTCCCTGAACCATTGCAGCGATCTCCCTCTTGATCTGATAAACCCTCAGGTTATTTCCCACACCATCATAAGTCCTCATTAGCTTCTCCCAGACATCCCTGACTCGTTCTATGCCATCCACAGTGGATGCGATAGACGGAGTCATAGAATTCAGAAGTCAAATGTATATTACCATGTGAGTAGACTTCCACTCACCTTTCTCTAACGAACCCTCAACTGGTTCGATCTTTTCTCCAGTAAGAAACCCTTCTAGGTTTTTTCCCTCTAATATGTATTTCACCCAACGAGACCAACTTAGATACGATGTTGGCCCGTCTAGTTTCATATCCACGGGTGGGAGCTCTACTCTAGAAGTAGGCTTCGCTGCACTCTCGCTCGCAGCCACACTGAATGCTCGCATCAAGATCGAAATTTCGGACTCACTCAGTTTTCCCAAGATACCCTCCATAGGGTTCTTGCCTTTGTCCGACGTTTCATCTGCCATCGATCTCAATCGAGCTATTCCTTTTCTCCCTTCTTATCAAAAACTCCCGATCTCGTACCTTTGATATCTAAGTCTACCACATGTATATTTTCCCCCTTTTTTCTAAAAAGACTTGATCCTGGTCTAATCAATCATCCAGACTCGGAATATGTCCTCTTTCTTTTTCTGTTCAAACTCGAAACAGATTTGAATGTTTTAGATTTTTTTTTCTTTTTCCAAGTTTTTTGTTTTTTTTTCTTTTGTTTCTGTTGTTGTTTGTTTCCTTAGTCGATCATCAAGATCGATATCTTCTTCCCAGCGAGACTTAAGTTCTCGTGCCTCGGCAGAACCCAACCGACAGTAACCACCAGCCGTCTCCCCCTTCGCGTCGCTCCCAGCGACTGATCTGAGATCCCGAGATGACAGCGATCACCCAGCTGTCCCTCTGCGTGTCACCAGCCGACGACAGCGAGCACCTAGCTGTCAGATCTGGCGACAGCGAGCACCCAGGAGGCAACCAGCCCTCACCAGCTCACTTGCGCGACTGAACCAAATTAGATCTAGTGACGACGCGACCTTGCACGCGACCTTGCACGCGACCTTGCACGACCACTGGCGACGCGACCTAGGTGGACAGCGACTGGCGGCGGCGCGAGCTAGAACGAGCAACCTTGCACCAAGGTGACCTCGCACCGACCGACGCAATCCAGTGACGCGGCCTAGCGAGGGTGCTCTGGCGGCGACCCGATTTCCCTTTTTTTTTCCGAACTTGTGTTTTTCCTTTATTTATTTACAGCAGAAAACAAAACTTGATGTGGCTGTTGTTGGCTAACCCTAGAATCTGTTTGGCTCTGATACCAAGTGGAAATTGTAGCAAAAAAGGATATTTCATTAATGACCCCAGCTGGGTATATATAAAGTTACAGACTCTTTTGCACTTTAGTCCCTCAAAGTACTCATAATGTCACTATTACACTAAAGACCCTACAAAAGACCTAAAACCTGAAACATATTAAAACTAATACAAAATACCATAAATCTCAACAAAAACAAAATGCGATGAGAGTAAGGTTCAAATAGCAGCTCTAGCTGTTTCGGTAGGTTTTGCGAGAAATGACAATAGTCAACACCTTTGGTAAGAGTATGGCTAATGTGAAAACGTTTGCACTTCGACCGAAGTGCAAACGATTCAAATATTCTAACTTTTTGAGGTCAAGATTGAGATTTAAGTTGCTCAATAAATTCTTCATATCAAAATTTTGTAGAAAATCAAATTTCGTGATTTTAGAGCTTTCTAGCATTTTTTTAAATATTTTAAAAACATGCATGTTTAACATTAAAAAAAGTGCCATTTTCCGGGATGTGTTCAAAAAATATTTAAAAAAATAACTAGAAAGCTCTAAAAATTACGAAATTTGATTTCCTACAAGATTTTGATATGAAGAACTTATTGAGCAACTTAAATCTCAATTTTGACCTCAAAAAGTTATGTTTTGGTAATCATATGTGCAATGGAGTACTAAGTACTAACAATGAACCCACATTTTTTGTGCCAATTTTTTCTATGATTTTTCCGCATTTACTTCCGGATTGTTATGTTACAAAAGAATTGAACGGACAAAAGGACAAAAAATCAAACCTTAGGAAGTTCTGTTTTCAATATTTCATGCAATTCAGAAACTTTAAGCAATCCAAGGAGATTTTTCATATCATATCCATGTAGATGCATGTCGTCACTTGGTCGAAGCAAAGTCAAATAACCAGCCTCTATTGATTAGATCAATACCAAAGTTCATTACAAAAAAAATAGAATGATAATGCAAAAATGAGACTTAACTCGCATGACTTGTTTGGTTGATGCTATAATAATAAACAGTGTTTGGAAAAAGCAACCGACCGAATGAAACATCCAGGGAACAAACCAAACAGTGCAACATTTAGGTAAAATTGCAGTTTGGTCAAATAAATATGCATATCTAAAACTGCACTTCATCATCCTTAAAAATTAGATTATGGATCTTGCTTATGTACCTTTCAATTCTTCAGCAGCCTTCACTGAATCTGTTATTTCCTGGTAGTAAATTTTGCCCACCCTAAACCATGGACCTGAAATACACCTCAATTCTTCAAAGTCCGACCCAATAATTATAAACATCACATTTGATTGAAAAGGTAAGTCACCTCACCTTTTCGAGTATAAAGACGAATAAAAAGCCTCTGACCAGCATCAGATAATGACTTGAAGGACTCTGCCCCAAAGGAAAATTAAAGATAGCGAATGTTTAGCATTTCTAAATGATATATCTATATAAGGGGCAACCAGAGAGAACAGTTGGCCAGATTCAGGTTTGGTAAATCTCACTCAACTTCTCGGATGCAAAAGATCATTTTGGTTTAAATATAGAACTTTCATCACACCATCAAGCACCTTAAAAAACTGTTGTACGAGACGATGGGAAAATTGGTTCAAATAGTCACTTAATAACCATGATGGTGGACAAGATTGGGGTAAACTTAGAAAAAGAAAGACAACATAAACCTAAAAAGGAGATCTCTTTGTCAGTGAAAAGGGGCAGATGATATCTCATAACATCTTCTATTAACAAAATAAAGTTCTTCTGATATTTTGGTACATTAGGTGGATGTCGTTTCCCACTTTCGACTGCCATGAGAACATCTTCCCATAAGGACCTAAAATCCCTTTTAATGCCAGAATTAATCCCATGTTCAATATAATCCTTTTTGTGAAATCTTAACATGATAGGAACAGCATCATGGAGCTTTTCAGGAAGGATGGCCACACTTCCCTAAAAGAAACAAATGTGTAAAAGCATAACAAAGATAAAAACCATCAAAAATCAATTTACAATGAAACGACCAAACTGAACAAAATAAAGAACAGGTATAAGTGTCACTGTTTTCTGAAGCAATAACATATGCCTACAACAGGTATTTATCAATCTTCGACCACCCAAAATATCAAACATTTGAGGCCTCACTTGGGTAATAATTTAGCCAGAAAACTAAAGCCTAAAAGCATCCATGAAACATGAAGGTGCACCAAAGCTAGTATGCAATAATTGCTCTCAGAAAAGAAGAAAAACAAAATGTCAGCTAGCTTAAGCAGAATTTTCACATTTTGTTTTTACTTTTTATCCTCTCTTTGGGTAGGTGCTGGATGTGTGGCCAGGTGGGGTGGAATATGGTATTGTAGTTACCTCACAGTCTATGCAGTTATAATCAAGTAGAGGAGCCAAACATTTAGACAGTTCGCGAGGCAAATACCCAAGCATTTCCAATCTTGCAGAAACTACCTACTTAAGACATGAAGCACTATGTGAGATCCTGAAAGCAAAACCAATTTCAAGATGAAAATTGAGAGACGAGAGCGGGAGTGATTGCGTCATAACTACCTCAATCTACCATTCAAATTATTAAAACTTCTTTTTTAATTAACAAAATGTTTAATTTGAAACTAACCATCCAAGATGGAAAATGTTTGGACCGAACACTCACATTATTTAAACTGTGAAAAATGTAGCTGTAAAAACTTTGGAGGTCCTAGAAATTAACAGCTTTCTGAACATTTTCTAACTGCAGCTAACACCAACTAATTCTAATTCAGAAAAAGGGTGGTGATTTCAGTACAAAATTTTCAGATCAAAATATTGAAAAGCACAAGTCATAGGCAGCTAACTATGAAAACAGACAAGTTAAGCTGCATCTGGTGTATGTAAGCAAGAAAGAAACCTTGATAGCATTGCAGTCTTTGACATTTTCTGTGTCCCTCAAAAGAGTTAGCTGTGTGCCTTGTTCTAACTTAACATTATCGCAGAACTTTCGGCCCACTATATAAGTATCAAGCACTGTACTGATGTTTCCTTCGAAGGATTTCTCGAGAAGAAAAGGTTTTGTACATGTTTCTGAAATCCTAGGGGAACTGCCTTCATCTTCAGAGATCAAATCCTCATGATTTGCCTCTAAACTTGAAGCACAACTGCTCATGTAAGGGATATGTGTATTACTTGCTGAATCTGCATTGAGCGGTTCCAAGCACAAGCTGTTATTTTCACTGCAATCCTCTCCTCTTTTGCAGTCTGGTGGAGACATGAAGTGAAGAAGAGTTCGCTGGGTCAACTTCCTTTTGGTTCCTCTCTTGAGGCATATATCTACATATAATAGATTATATCACAAGAATTAGAGGGTTTATGTGAGATGGCAGTGTAAATTGTGTTATCATAAGCCCTTCTTTGATATAAAACCCTACTCTTTTTCTTTTTTTTGCTTTATTTGATATATTTACCTTCTTTTATAAATATTAAATGAGCATGTTTTTGCCGGTTAAAGGGCCCAAGTTAACTTGCAACTCAATCTAATCGTTCGATCGTCTCATAATCGATCCAAGCAAGTAAACAAAAGGAGTTCAGCAAAGCCGAATTAGCATGCTTATTATATAACCCTCTTGATCAAGTAATGGATTGATATTACAAACCATAGATAATAATCAAACCTTCTACAACTGCAAGTCTACAACTGAAACAAAGGCGCACCTAAATGGGAGTTTATGCTGTAATCCGTTCCCCTTATAGAAGCTCCACACACAGGACAACAGACCAGATCCACCTCGTCCTTCTCTGTCTCCCTCTTAGTCTCTCCAGCTCCGATCAAATCGTTATTGACCCCATTATGGCCACTACTTGCGCTAGTAGTGGTAACAGACCTAGGGTTTTGGTTGAGAAGCTCCGCAACAGCGGGAGATGTAGTTATGCGCCTCTTCCCGATAAGCCGAACGAGGCTCTCCCGGCCGCGAAGCATGACTGAGAAGAGACGCCACAATTACCTGAAATTTCTCCGTCAAACTGTGGTTGGATGATGGTGATGGATGGAGGTAGGTGGCAGCGATCTGGGGTTAATTTTGGGAGGGAGCGCTGAAGTCTTGAAGAAAGGATCAAAGGAACAAGGGTCAACTTCTCCCGTTCCCGCCATTGGATTTGGGAGAGACATTGGAGGTCAAATTCGTAATTTGCTATTTCTGGAGCGTTTAATAAATCAAAAAGGTAAAATTGAAAATGCCGCTTGGCCTTGGATTATAAAAATCTCTGCATTCACGCATTAAAGCATACAAAGTTTTCCGATAAAATTATCACATGGAGCATGCACTTAAGTGAAAATGAGTTACATAAGAAGGTGAAACTTGAGACAACATATCACTCTCCGATCGAAAAAAAAGTCGTGGAGGATTCACATCTTGGATTAAGTTTGAACACAATTAAATTTAATATTGAATTTGAAATTAAATTTAAGCACAAATATATTAATATCTACTAAAATATCATTAAAAATATATTTTTCATTACAAAATAACAAAAAATGAAAAAAATACATTGAAGTGTTTTTTGAAAATCAAGCTCGAATACTTACCTGTACTTGTCCTAAAGTGATTTTGCCACTGGAAAAATTATATAAATTCTACAGGAGCGATGCGAGAATTTACAGGACACAAATTTGGCAAAAAATTTAGAATGAAGCATAATTTAATAATTATTTAAATATATATATTCTAAATCTAAAAACACCAAAATAAAGATATATTTTTTAAAATTCTTTCAGCCATGTTCCTGATATTAGAATATATTTGAAAAAATATATATTTTTAATAGAGATAAATAATAAAATATTGCAAATGTAAAATAGTATTGTTTCTACATTATTTGAGTAAATATTTATTAATATAATATTAATTGAAATCTATATGCATTGATATGTATATGCATCATTATTGTATCTGATATCTAGATACCTAAATTAAAAAAAATACGATAAACTTTTATGTATTTATTATATTATTTTTGTAAAGTTGGTATATTTATTTTCATTTTTATAATCATACTTTTAGTTTTTAAACTGACACAATGTACAAGTTATAAAAACATATAAATATATGCATGCATAAATTGATTTAGTCTGTAACAATATATGCATACAAATTGAAAAGGCAAGACGTTCTATTGAGAAATTCGCATGCAATTAAGAAAAGTTTAATCGTCTTGGTTACATGACATACGTGCCAACATTAAAAGGTTATGTTGCAATACAATTATAACTAGAAAAAAAAATAGACCTTCGCTCAATATAAATAAATTTGATAATATATATACTCATAAAAATTTATATTTTTTCTACACATAACATTTTATGAAAAAATAGGAGTTATATACATGTTAGTTATATGTGGCAAGAAGAACTGAAAATTGAGCATCGCTAAACCTAATTAGAATTGATAATATATGAATAAATTTTTATAAATTATTTTTATATTATTTTATATACATTAAATTTTATGAATTATTTTATGAAAAATTGGTTATATACATGTGATATGAAAATAATTACATGAATTATACGAGTTATATACTTGTATGAAATATATACGCTTGATATAAAAAATATACACATAATATGATTTATAGTATATGTTGTAAAAATACAAAATATGATAATATAAATATTTTACAATATTAAATTTAATGTGATATAGAAAAATACATACAATATGCAATATTTTATATGTTGATAGTATGTAAATATATACATAATATTATTTATAGTATATGATGTATCTATATATGTGTATATAAGATGGAAAAAATTATACATATATAGTATGAAACTATATACATCTTGATATACATACATTTAATGAGTGACTTTTGATACTCATACAATTAATAAAAAGAGCATAATTAATAATACATTAAATATAATATAAATTAATACGAATAGAACAATATGACAGATAATATATTATAATTATGTTGTCAATTGCAAAAACATCATAAGATCGCTCTTTACACAAAATACACAAAATAACTCGCCACACTTAATCAATACAAAAAATCAACGATCAAGATTAATAATATATTTTAATCAATGACCAAAATTTGATTCAGCCTGCCAACCCCTTTGATGAGGAGACACCAACGGTTATTAATTATATTTTAGATACGTTGACGTGTGTGTTCATATCTTTAACCAATTTGGAGTCTATTGGTGATTTTCAATTAAACAAACATATGATCTGTAATGTTCATAATTTACAAGTTATTAACGTATTCTCTCTAAAATCACCAATGAACTGTCCCCAATCTATTTCATAATTGTTTCGATATTTGGTAGTTCAGGAATCGATAATTTCATTATATTAATACTTTGTGAAATATTTTTTTTTGTTGAATTTCTTTGCGGTCACAGATAAACTGGATACACACAAAAAAACCCTAGAATTAGCTATAGTGTTAGATGGGTTTAGGGTTTACCAAATCTTGTATCATTAAAAACAGCATATACACCTTATTATATCGTTTACCAATTATAATTGTTGTATATATATTTTCTTACAAGATTTTAGTAACTCGTTTAACACACTACATTATAGAAAGAACAAAAAGGAAAGAACATAATTCGACTAATATTCACTCTTAACTCAAGTCAGTGTTAAACTATACATGAAAAACACCATCACGGCTTAGCTTTGAAGTTTTTTTTTCGGGGAGCTGATACGTAGATACCATATTTGATATCGATTATTGATACCGATTTTATTATGTACCTTTAATTGAGTTATAGTGCATATTATTTGAGTTATTATGCATGTTATGTTTTTGTAATGAAATAGTTATACATGTTATTGATTTTATTATGCAGCTTTAGTTGAGTTATCGTGCATATTATTTGAGTTATTTTGCATGTTATTTTTTGTAAAAAATAGTTATACATGTTATTTTTTGTACTGAAATAGTTATGATATAACATGCATAATAATTCAAATAACGTGCACGATAACTCAACTAAAAATGTATAATAAAATGAGTATCGATCTCCGAAACATTATCATTTTTTTCGTACATCCATAATTTTGATTCCCCAAATGGCAATCAAGTGATTTGATTCCTCTGCAACGCAGCACTGTGTTACACAACATGTAGACCGATGGATCACTTTGAGATGTGTGTCCACGCAAATCTTAAAGTAATACAACGGCTTCCATACTGCGCAACATGTAGTCTCAACTCCCAATCAAGTGGTGCACATATACAAAGCAATTTTGATAGTATGGAATAATAATCATATAAAAACTGAAATATCTCATTTCGCAACTTGCAAGCATTAAGTTTTGTATTAAGTTGAAGCACGTAGAAACTAAAAAATATAAAGGGTAAAACCCTATAGAAATTTAAAATAGTCAAAAGATAAGCCCTGAAAATTTCCAAATATCAAGGAATAAACCCTATAAAATTGAAATATCAAAGGATGAATCATGTAGAAATGTAAACAGAAGAGTGAACTATGTAGCAATTTAAAACAGATTAATGAACCCTGCAGGAATTAAAAATATAAAGGTGAATCCTGTAAAAAAGCCAGCATAGTGAACTCTGTAGAAACTAAAAACAAAACACGAAACCATGTCGAAACTTTAAAGTCCGTTTGCCAAATCAAGGTATAAGGTAAAAGGTTAGAAAAATGTAATTAGAATAATAAAAATAGAATCGTATGATTTTAGAAAAGTAATATTTTTTATTATTTGAATGAGCGAAATTGTTTATTTTGAGATAAAGGTTGATGAAATAATCAAATAATAATGATAATAATCACAATAATATAAAAATTATAAGAATTTGCATTATTTTAAAATAATAAAAATAATTAATAGATTATTTAACAATAAAGATAATATAAAATATTAACAATAATAATAAATTATATATAATATACTAAAATATTGTTAATTACAAATATAATACAACATAATCAAATAATAATGATAATTATAGTAATAATAATAACAATAATATAAAAGTTATAATAATATGCATTATTTTAACATATTAAAATAATAATAATTAATAGTAATTTTTAATATTATTTTCATAATAAAGATAATATAATAATATTAACAATAATAATAAAATATATATATAATATATTAAATTGTTAATTATATTGCAAATTTGGTTGCTTAGTCATACGAAACAGTGCATTTCGATATTCCATCTATATAATGGTATACCGAAATAACCTCTTTTATCAGTATTTTATTATTTCAAAATGTGTTTGACATTCCTCCAGTATTGGAATAAAGCTCTATTCCATTACTCCTTAAGTGCCAACCTTGTAGAATTTAGGATCTAAAACATTTAACTCTATATAAAATTTTAAATATGTAAAACAGTAAGCCCTATATAAAAACGTAGAGTTTTCTACAATAAAGTTTTTGAAACAGTAAACCCTATACAAAAAATTAAGATCTTGAATGGGTGAAATTTTTATTTTTGGTTCTAAACAAAGAACACAGTGTGATAGTGTCAACTAGGATTACACGTGTCGGCACTCAATTCGTGGGCGAGCCATAGGCGAAGTTGATCCAGGTGAGAAAGCATTTTCCAAAAAACTTATCTAATTTGTCTTGTAAGTTTGTGTAGTATAATTTCTAGTGACAAACTATTGCATTATAAAAAAATAGCTCAGAAAAAATGCTCTTAATCTTTTTCTACACTTAATTACAAAAATTTACTAATGTATTTTAGAATACTACACATCACACGCACATATCCACAGAAAGCTTCGCTATCATTCACTCTTAATTGCACGTATCATCATGATTTAAGAAAAAAATTAACACATCACCTAGTCTGGTCAAAGCAACACACCAGAAATGCCTTTTTGTATATAGTAAAGAACAGAAAAGGATAAGTCATAAGTGTGTTTCTTTTTAGCAAGGCTGGCCATCTATAGGACAATATCCAATCAATTTTGGTATTTAGTATTTATTTACATCGACAGTGGATGATGATAAGATGGACTCGTGATGGCAGAAAGTTTCCCCAACTACGAAAAGGCATTTCTAATATCTACTATAAAATATAAATATAAATACTCTATACAATACGTAAGCTTATCCAGTACGCTCCAATTTAAGCTTGGTGCCAGATAGAATGACAGATAAGTCTCTGTTCTGTGTATTAGTTTACAACTTTACATACGGAAAAAAGAAACACAAACACAAATTGGGATTGGATTGGGACCGCAAATAAATAAATAAATAAATAAATAAAAGAAAATGAAAGCAAATCAGAAAAGAATCTTTGCGTGATTGCGTCATTCATCCGCAAAATTTATGTGCGCTCAGCTCAGCAACGAAGAACTGTCGCGATCTGTAAAGTTTCTGTCAGATTCAGTTCTGATTCGGCTTAGTAAGATTTTGAAAGAATCGGATCTTAGAAGGGCCGGATTCGTTCCAAAAAATACAGGCTCCTATTTATCCGGCCCTTTCAAGTCCCGACCCCGTCCGACCCTGATCTGACCCTCTGCAATCTTTACCCATGCCAGCCCCTCAGATCCTTATCAATCCTTTCACAATTACAAAAATTAAAAAAAAACCAAAACCCTTATTACTCGGTCCTGATCCACCCTCTGTAACCCCGAGAGCCTGATAAGGGCCGGGCCTTAGAGGAGCCAGACCTATTCCTTAGAACAAAGCCCTTATTATCCGGTCCTTATTAAACTCTCTTTAGATCCGGCCCTTATCCGACCCTTTCGTAGACCCTCTAGGCTCGACTCTTATAAAGCCCGATCCGACCCTTTAGACTTTCACTGATAGGAGTACGGGAGTATGGGACCGATGCCTCTCTACTATTGTACGATTGAGACAGAACTTCTAAGCCACTCTGCTGATAATCCGTATTCAAATAGCGGAGGCATGAACAACGAGAAATACACAAAAAGAATATATATATCGTTTAACATTTTCCGATATTAGCAGTAGCAAAAAAAAATCTGTGAAGAAATTTTTTTTGGTTAGAATTGAGATATCAAATTTAATAAATAAAATCTGAACTCACTGTTAATATGATCAATATATATTAAATATTGTTAAATATATTATATGAATGTGATTAGTTAAGGCATTACATAATACATATTTCATTAATGTTTTAGTACAAATATATAATAATTAAACTAAATTAATTATAATTTTTGCTATATATTAAGCAACTATGTTGTTATGATCTGATAACGGTTCAGATTTGATTTTTAATTTTTGAATTTCACTACAACCTTACGATGAAGCTTTACTGTTAAATTTGCGGTAGTAATTCTACTTTACCGTTTAGAAGCCTAGAATTATTCTATAAAGTATAGTGAAGCGAAATGTTCAACGAAAGAGATTTATAGTCTTACCACATAATATTATAATTACTCATTTCATATATGCATAGGATTCTCTACTATTATTGTAAAAAAAAAAAAATTCAATTTATTTCCAAACAAAAACCATTTTTAGCTCAAGAAACCTTCTAAACTTGAAAATAATATTCTAATTAAATCTGATCGGTAGCAATGCACGGATCCAATGCTAGTTTATTTAATTAATAAAAGTGTGAAGATCTCATTAATTTTATCATAATCTTTATAGATTATAAAATTTTAATAAAATTTCGAGAATCATGTCATAATCTTTACAGATTACGAGATCTTAATAGGATCTCGAGAATCATGTCATGATATTATAGATTAAAAGATATTGATATCATGAATCCTGTCATAATTACGAAATTTTTTTAAGATCTTGAAGTCACAAGCATTTAAGCGCCGGCTCTCCAAGTTATACGAATGATGAACTGTTAGACGTACATGTGTTGCAGATTAGCTCTCTATCTTGCTCTTTCCATTAAAGACAAGTATCCAAACCTCATTCATGAGTCTGAGAAAAAAGAAAAGAGCATCTGTATCGCCTTGGAAGAACTCGTGAACGATTGACTATGAAACAAGAAGGCGCTCAACACAAGAGAAATCATAGAGCATCATATAGTGATATTGCTTGAGAGACAAACAAGATACGGAAAAGATGCCAAGTAACGCTTCCGCTAAAGTTTTATAATTCTCTAAAACCTATCTTGATTCTAGCAATTACTTAAAAGGTTAAGATCAACTTTGTAAATTTCATCTTTTTTATGGAGGAATTTAACGGTCTTTCATCAATAATATGATATCTAACCTTTGTTAAATATATGAATTTTCTTTTTATCTTTAAAGTTCATGCATCACTCACTTTTTAATGTATATAATTTATTTCTCAAATAAAAAAATCAAAACTCTATACTACTACTACTACAACAACAACAACAAAGTCTTTATTCTCAAAGATGTTAGTATGATCATTTTTCTACAAATTTCTTAAAAGATGTTAGAATAATGTGAGTTTTTGTAGAGTTAGGAAAATTTAGCTTTCTAAAAATGATAGACTCAAGTAATAAATAAGTTCGAAATTTACGGATTCAAATTTACTGCTCACCAATTTCGCGAGCAATATTATACTTTTTGGAACCAACGATCCGAAGAAGACTGACGAGAATCTCGACGAGTCCAAAATCTCTTGAGACCGTTGGATCCGAATAGCATGATCCTGTTCGCAAAATTGGTAAGCAGCGAATTTCGTTGCTAAATTTACTTTTCATTGTTCAAACTTCTACTTATTCTGGAGACGAATATGACAAGATAGAAAATGAAAAGCAGCAGCAAAAAATGCAGAGTTTAAGACAAAGAAAATGAAAAGCAACAGCAATAGATATAGAGTTTAAGACAACTCGATCTATAATTTTATAATATTGATCCACTTAAAAATAAGTGAATGCAGAAAAGCAAGGTTTTCTGATTTTGTTCGTACTTTTTTTAAACAAAAGATGTGCTATTATTTGACATTTATCATTTTTTAAATATTTTTTTACCGGATCATATGTAAAAGAACTGTTAAAAATGTTGTTCATACTAAAATAAACTCAGAGATCAAAATTTTTCATTTTTATAATTTTTATACTATTTTATCGGATGGATGGAAAAAACATTAAATTAGAGGTCTATAATTGTTAGATCAATGCATTTTTTATTTATCCGATAAAATAGTAAAAAAATAAAAAATTGTTTCCTAAATAGATTTTAGTATGAACAACATTTTCAACAGTTCGGATGAACTGTTTGTATTTTGAAATTCGAGATATTTGACCACAAACACTGCAGTTCGGTACATGCGCAAGCACCATTACTTTACTCAATTTTATAAATACATATTTTTTATTCATTATTCGTAAACTTACAACACACACACATAAACAAATCAAAAAATAAACTGTAAACCCCCTAAAAATAGCATCACCTGAGACTTGAACCAAGACCTCCCAAAAAAAAGTATTGTGCCTTACCAATACACTAGATAGGGTTCAACAATTATATAAATACATATTGAGTTAGACTATATTACTTACATAAGCAAGAAGCTCTATCGTACTTATGATTCATATCTCGAATTTCAAAATGCAAATGATCGATCCGAACCGTTGAAAAGGTTTTTCATACTAAAATCTACTTTGTGATCAAAATTTCCAATTCTTTTTACTATTTATCGGCTGGGTGAAAGTTTCATTAAAACTGATAGGCCTATAAATCACTGGATCACTAATTTTTTCACCCATCAAATAAAATAGTAAAAATGTTCTAAAAAAATAAAATTTTGATCCCTAAGTAGATTTTAGTATGAACAATATTTTCAACGGGCGGGTCATTAATATGCAATTTGAAATTTGAAATATGAGTCGTAAGCACGGTATAGCCCGTGCTTACATAAGTATCATAGACAAACTCTAAATCTAAAGTATGTTTAGGATAGTTTTTTGTCTGAAAATAAATTCCTGCTATAGGAGTACTATATGAAGTAGACAAATTATGCCTATAAAAATGTTGAAATTTGATGCGCAATTTACATTCATTAAAATATTTGAGTTTTTCAGCAATATAGAATTGAAAATCTTCGCTGCATTAGCAAAACTATTCGTCAATTTTCTTTGAATTGATTCGACAAAACTAACAATATTGCCAAATAAATAATTATTATTTGATATAAGATAACCTACCTTAAGACGGCCGAATTTTTTAATAATAGAAATTATATAAATCAAAGATAATTAAACAGAAAGAGTAATTGAAAAGCTACAAAAATAGAATAGGCCGGTGTTGTGAACACCCGCCAATAATTTTTTTTTGCAAATCCTATAGGCCGGTGTTCACAACACCGGCCAATAGGTTTTTTTTTTCTTTCGATTTTTTTATTAATAAAAATATTATTAATTTAATTCATAAATTATATTATATTTAGGTAATTTTTCATAACAACTTCGATAGCGCTCTTCGGAACCGTAATTAAGTTTTTTTATCATCGCAAGTCATCGAGCTATAGATATTTGAGTCTACTTCCGTCGCGTCGAGTCCGATTTGCAATCGGAGAAACGAGCGACTCAGAATTGATTCCGACGCAAACTCATGATAAAAAATTACTAATTAAGACATAAGTTGAATATAGAGCTAAATTTTAGATGCACATTACTCCGATCGCAAATCAGACTCGATGCGGTGGAAGTAGACTCTGATATCTACAACTCAATAACTTGCGACGATAAAAAAACTTAATTACGGTCTCGACGAACACATCTGAAGTTGCTACAAAAAAATATTAAGTATGATTAGCATTTTTTTCTACAAACTTCAGCTACGCTCGTCGGAACCTTAATTAAGTTTTTTTTATCATCGCAAGTCATCGAGTCGTAGATATCTGAGTCTACTTCCGCCGCGTCGAGTCTGATTTGCGATCGGAGAAACGAGCGATTCAAAATTGAGTCTGACGCAAACTCATGATAAAAATTACTAATTAAGACATAAGTTGAAGATGGAGCCAAAATTGATATGCACATTTCTCCGATCACAAATCAGACTCTACGCGGTGGAAGTAGACTCGAATATCTACAGCTCGATGACTTGCAACTATAAAAAAAACTTAATTATGATCCCGACGAGCACAGCTGAAGTTGTTACAAAAACTTACCTAAATACAACCCAACTCATAAATTAAAATATAAATATTTTTATAACTGACTTGAAAAAATAAAGAATAATATTTATAACCCTCTGTTCATGTCTTTGACAATAATGACTTTATTTTTGTCAAAAACGTAATAAAATTATAAAAATAAAGTAATTATTGTCAAAGACATGAACCAAGGGTTATAAATATTATTCTTTATTTTTTCAGGCCAGTTATAAAAGTATTTATATTTTAATTTATGAGTTGGGTTGTATTTATGTAAGTTTCTAAAACTTCTGCTGTGCTCATCGGGACCGTAATTAAGTTTTTTTATCGTCGCAAGTAATCGAGCTGTAGATATTCGAGTCTACTTCCATCGCGTCAAGTGTGATTTGTGATCGAAGGAATGTGCATATCAATTTTGGCTCCCTTCAACTTATGTCTTAATTAGTAATTTTTTATCATGAGTTTGCGTCAGAATCAATTATGAGTCGCACGTTTCTCCGATTGCAAATCGGACTCGACGCGGTAGGAGTAGACTCAAATATCCACAGCTCGATGGCTTGTGACGATAAGTAATATTTAATTACGATTTCGACGAGCGCTGTCGAAGTTGTTACGATAATTATGTTAGTGTTGGTGTCCTAGACCCAAATCATATGTTTGACTATTTAGTTTATTAGTGAATGATTATATCATTTTGTTCCTTAGAGTTATTATATTTTGTGGATTATATGGGTTGATGACCTGGATTGTAAAATTCCACCAATGAAATAAATATAATTACTCTTAAAAGTCTTTGATCTTGGTAATTAGCAAGGAACGCTAATTGACCAATATAAGATCTGTGTGTCAGATTAGATGATGATCACATTCTACAGATCATATGACAAAGAGTTGTCAATGCTAATCACACAGGTGTATACATCGGGATGTATAGCACTAGACAGACCCAAAAATGAAATATCACGTGGATTGTGTTACGTGTCATTGATATTTCATTTGTGTAATGAATTCTAGGGTTGAGATGTTTATATTTCCTACATGAGAAATATACATCGTTGGTACTGTCCAACACTCACTTTAACTATGAGTTATATAGACAGTTACTGCAATGTGTATAACTTGTGCGGAGGAACTATACGCATCAAGATACCATTGTCCTCTATACATGATATAGATGATGATATCTCTGGGCCCCTTGATAAAGTTTGTATTATGGGCATGCAATATGATTATGTGTTAATCATATCATAATTAAACTTTAGAAAATCAAGAAAGAATAATTAGCAAGGATGACACATTCCTACCTTGCAATTATTTTGATATCATGAGACAAGGAATTGACACAATAATATTTTAATATTACAGGATCATCATTTTGCATTGTATTTTTTTCATCTACATCATTTGGGTAATCAATATACCATGGCTAGTTGTATCATTGATTTATGAAATTAAAATGTTTAGTTTCATTGCCATAATGATGGGATCCCATAGGGTCAGACCATATGAAAGATTAAAAGAAAATGTTGTAAAATAATCTTAGTAATATTTAAAGTATGTGTGACATATTTTAAATAACTTTTGACACATGAGAGATGCATATAAATTAACATTGGATATTAATTTATATGTTAGTCTTTTAATATATGGGATTGTGGACTTAATTAAATATTAATATGATTAATATGTTTAAACCCAAAGCCCAAATATAGGCCATAAAATTTCTGAGAATAATTGATTAATAATGATATAATTAAAAGAGTTTTGAAGTATATCATTAAACCTAATCAATTTCATTAAAGAGGAGAGAAAATTTTGGACAGTTTTTTGAGGTAACTTTAAACAGGATTTTGAAAGGGCAAACCTCAACCATTATGAACGTATGACCTATGAAAATTGAAGCACTTTGAGTCTAGAATCCAATGGTTTAAGTTTCAAGTCGTTTGGAGTTACCTACAGAGAGTTATGGCAGATTTAATACCAAAATGTCAGAATTTCAGTTTTGAACTTCTTGGCTAAAATTTGTCTCTCTCTCTCTCTCTCCCAATTTTTCTCTCATGTGTTGAGACCAAAACTCCATTAAAATTTCTGAAATTTTGAAGAAGGTTTTGAAACTAGAATTAAGGTACCACTTGTTGTTCTCTTACTAGCCTTAGAGATACAAGCGTTTCTTTAATTTTTCGGTGGATACCTAAGAAGGCTCGACGGTTGACGAGCTAAGCACAACCAACGAAACAAGGCATAGGGAATAAGAAGTTGCTAAGCTAGACAACCCTACTCGATTTGATTTGGAGATCAAATCATAAGGTATAATATTATTCTCTAATTATTTAGGCAAATAAATATATTTTTTACACTTATAATAGCTAGATCATTTGTTTTGAGATGAATAAATTTTTTTTTATTCCTTGCTTATCAAAACTTTCAAATTACCTAAATATAATGTAATTCATGGATTAAATTAATAATACTTTTATTATAAAAAATTCAAGGGGGAGTGCTGTTGCGGAAAAAAAATCAATTGGACGGGATTTCCAGCCCCGGCCTTTTGGATTTTTCAAAAGGACGGGATTTCCAGTCCCGACCTATTCTATTTTTTTGCGTTTTTGCATCAATCTTTCTTTTTATTTATAATTTATTTATTACTTTTCTAATATTAAAAAAATCGGTTAAGACGTAGTATTTTTAATTTGAAAAATTCGTCATTTATATATAGAGAAATAGTTGCACTTGATAAAAAAGATGAAAATCTTTTAATCTACTTCATTATTTATTGTTTGTTGCAGGTGAGTTATCTGCCAAAAATATTTTAAAGATCCTTAAAATTTAAATTCGTAATTGGAAATCCAAGAACAATCAATATTTTGGATGTAGAGTTTAATGTGCTGTACAAATATCGTTTTTTGGATGTGTTTTACTTTTTCATCAAAATAATTTAAATATTTTTGAAATTAACATTTTTTTGTGCATAACGAAAAAAAATATATGTCAAATTTATTTGTTAATATATTTATATGTTTAATAATAATAATTTTTTATTTATTTTGAATCTTATCTAAACAAGTAATAAAATCATTAATACTATTAAAATAAATAAGTTTTGTGATATATCTTCTTACTATATATATGGGCGGAGCTACATGAGGCTAGAGAGGGGTAGCTGTTCCATCCTGAATTTTTTTTTGTAAAATAAGCTTGTGTATTTATACGATTTGTTAATTTTTTTGCAAAATAATCACGTATATTTAAAAATGTGCATCATTTTGCACCTCTCTGAAAAAAAATAATAGATTTTACTCCTTCCTGACGAAAATTAGATTCGTCCCGTGACTATATATAAAAACACTCATGAAAAGTCACATAATATAACTTCTACGCTTAATGCGAATCGAACATTCTAAAATCATTGAAATTTAAACCGGACGACAAATTCTCAACAAGACAACAACCTACAAAAGTATTATTGCACCAATTGAAATATTTTATAATAGCTGAGGATAGACGCCGCCTCTCTGCTCTCAAATTCTATAATTCGACACGCTAATTCGGTGGGTGAAAGCCGATTTTTACTTCTGGAATGTGCATTTTTTGCGCCACATCATCTTTCTCATCCCTCCCTTCGCAGTGGTGCCAGCGTAACTTTGGAGCCCACTTGTCGGTGTGCCGTATCTGATATATCGGGCTTACGCCGGAATCCGCCACAGGCCCACAGCTTCTTCTTTTAGGTTTCGCAACTTCCGTTTCTAATTTTGAGCATACGCGGAGAGAGCAAGAGCGAGACAGAGAGAGAGGGAGAGAAAGAGGAGAGAGAGGGAGAGAGAGAGAGCTCGAAGAGAAGGATTGAAACGACACAGACTTGGTTTTGGCAATTAAATCTCAAGCGCATCTGTTTGTGGTATGTATAACTCTTATGTTACAATTTTTGCTTTGTTGAAGAATTTTAATTATTCATGATTCTTCTTCTCTCTTTCGGGGCCATGTTCTAGTAGTTTATCTAGTCTAATAGTCTACTGATTTATTTTATTTTTTGTTTCTTGCAATCGGGTGGATGCGATTACTTTTGTAAATTTTTCTTGTCTAGATTGTCCGAAACAGAGTTCAACTTCAATCAAGGTTTTAGCAATTGTTGTTTGGTTATCTCCAGCCGAGAAAGGAGATCGATAGGTTTCTACGAATTATAGTTTGAGAAGTTAATATGTTATGATAACTCGAATCAGCCCTTATTAGGGAAAGTTCAATTTGATAATCAGAAAATTATGATTTAATTAAAAAATGCGTAAATTTTGTTGGTGCGAAGTTATTGGATAGTCGTATTGGGCACTGGTTTCATGCGAAGGCAATTTTGAGGAACTTTCTCTGGACGTCCCTGCAATTTCTAAATTTGCTTTTTAGCCTAGAAACTTGAAAATTGTTAAATTCCATCTCTATCCAGGCTAAACTGGTAGTTGTACTCCTTTTTGTAAAAGGCCGATGTATTACCAAATTCTTACTTTTTGGTTTTCCATCAGAGAAAACAATGTCTATTAACAGAGTGGAGGAATTGGGATACATGGATGATGAAGGAGACATTGAAGAGGGAGACTATGTTCTTCTCGAATATCCCAATGTAGGGGGGAACGAAGAAGAAGCAGATGATGAATATGGTCAGGTATTTATTCTTATCTTTTTTGGTATCTCAATTCAGACCAATATATCAGTAGAAAACATGCAAATTTCTTTAATTTTGCACTTCTCTTTTTGCGATGGGTGATTAAAAGTTCAAATCTCTTCATCCATCTTGTATAGTTAGTGAATGTTACATATTAAAGCTTTGAAACAACTGTCCAGAAACTCCCCTTTTTATGACGGTAGTACTGTTGTGGTTGTGTAAGCAGTTAATAGTCCTCTCTTAATTCTCTTTTTTGGTTATAATCTTTCATTTTTCCTAGTGGCTTATTCAGTTGCTACCAGAAACTGACATTGCTGTTGATAGCTGTGATAGAATATAGACTAGCATATACATCAGCTTTCTGTCGGTAAGAAAGGTAGCTGATAAGTTGGTTATGGTGTTTGCAAATTAATTATCATAATTTGGGTACTATCACCTAATATTAACCTTAGCTGCCCAGTCACTCCAGATTTTTAATATATGCATCAACACTCAATGTCCTTTGAAGTTTGAACTAATTTGCTATTCCACCCATCTTAAACTAGCATGAAGCAGCAAGTAGACTTTGGTATTTGCAAGTAGAGTATAAAGTTTTGAAATATGCAAAGAGAAAATGGAAATAAATTCAATAAAAATAAGTTAAATTTTAATGCTCACCATGCTAATGGAATCGGCAACTTTCACAGCTTGTAAGGATAACTGATACATCAGCTTCAGATGCAAGGAGAGGGAAAGATATACAAGGAATTCCTTGGGAGAGATTGCAAATTACGAGGCAGGAATACAGGCAAACTCGTGTTGAGCAATATAAGAATTATGAAAATTTTGCTAACTCTAGTGAGCTTGTGGAGAAGGTATGCACATATAACACCAATCGAGACATGGTTTTATTTTGTATTATTTGTTGATATCTTGTGTTTTTCATTTTCGGTTGAAACTGGTTACAATTATTTCAGATTACATTGTACCAATTAAAGGGAGAATATATGAAACAACCAACGGGGATATACATATATACCTCAATTAAGTTGCATTTAAAGGAACTATGAGAAACACAATCTAATTTCATTGATTGATTACTGATGTATGTTGTTGGAGATATGTCTGTCTTCAAATTATCTGATTTGACCTGTCACTTTCAAGCTTGAATATATGATCAAAGCCTTTAGTCCCAAACCAGTTGGGTTAGGCTGGAGATGAAACCCAATCAGAGCAGCCATTGGGTTTCATTCCATGAGAATGACTGAATTTTTACATTGGCTAGCCAATCCTATCACAACCCTCCTGCTTTTCCTGGCTTAGAACATGATATGTAAAAACTACATAGGTGGAGTTTGATAGTACCTCAGTAAAACATTTTTTTCTTACTTGGACAACGTTGTGGCCAATTTACACAAAGATAAATATAGCCAATAAAGCTTCAAGGGTGATAAAATTTATACCTCAGTTAAGTTGCAATTAGAAGGAACTACCAGATATAGATAAGCTGATTTTTATTAATTGGTTATTGATTTATGTTGTATGAGATGAGGCATGAACTTCTCTTTTGTTGGAACTTCCTTTATTTATTCATTAACTTTTTCTTTTGTTTTCTTTTGGTTAGAAATGCAAGCAAGTGAAGAAGGGCAGTACTTATTATGACTTCCAGTACAATGCTAGATCAGTTAATCCTATGATCCTTCATTTCCAGGTGAATAGACCTTTAGTATTGATATATATTTCTCGGGTGAAGCTGATGTGTACTGGGAGCTCACAAAGAATGTTAGTGAGCTTAAGCTCTGCAACTTATTGGATTGACTTCAAATGACTAATCCAAACCATTGAAACTGCACTATAAAGAGTGATGTGTTTACATTCAAATTTAATTAATTTAGTTTAAGCTCGGGCAATCAGAATAAGGAAGGTTTATAAGTTATTTTAAGGCATTCAGTTTTTACCAATTTTTGACCAGTTGAACATAAATAAAATGTTATTGGAAGTTTACGAATTTGCCATGTAAACACATCACTCATGAGGTAGAATGGTTTGGATTCATTATTTTATCCAATCATATAGGTTTTGAAATTAAGCTTACCAACCATTTTTGTGAGCTTGAGCAACATACTAGCATTCTCAATACTTCTTTAATATGGGAAGACTAACCTTTTGACCGGGAAGTTACTATATTTGGTAAACCAGCTTATCTCTAGAGCTTTTATTAGTTCATATTCTTTCTGTTAAATGAATTATGGTTTTTGTTTTTCTCACCTAGACTATTATATCTAGAGCTTTTATTAGTTCATATTCTTTCTGTTAAATGAATTATGGATTTTGTTTTTCTCACCTAGACTATTATTTTCTACATTTCAGCTAAGAAACCTGGTATGGGCAACTTCTAAGCATGATGTGTACTTCATGTCAGATGGATCAGCTGTATCTCATTGGTCATCTTTATCCCGCAAATTGACGGAGGTGCTGAATTTTTCGGGACAAGTGACCCCTGTTGAGGTCTTACTTCTACTTCTCTTCTTACATTATAGTTAATAAGTGTGACTCTTAAACCAAGCTTTCATAGTAATTTTATTACAATCATTTTAACTTTACATTTGTATTTGATTCTTCTAGTTTCCTAGATGTGTTGCATGCCACAATTTTTCTTTTCTTTTTTCCTTTCATTTGTTTGTTGTTCCTAATCTGTTTTCCAAGAGAGACCTTTCATATATGCTAATTTTAGATTTTTTTTGGTATTTTGGTGGTATTTTGAGAGGGGAGTGGGGGTGAAGAGAATTTTATATCGTTATGATGTAAACTGAACTATGTAAAGCCTAACTGTATGCTGAATTTACAGAGATATCCTGGAAGTGCACAAGAAGGGTTGTTCGGAGTAAATATAACTACATTTGCGGTGGATGAGGTTTTGTTGGTTGCTGGGGGGTTTCAGGGAGAGCTTATATGTAAGGTAAGCACTCCTTACAAAATGCTTGTGAGTCAAACAATATTTATACCTGCTCCTGGATTTAATACATTTGTGTATTGTTGTTGTGTAGGCTTTGGACAGAAAAGGAGTTGGCTTCTGTGCAAGGACAACCTCTGAGGAAAATGCTATCACGAATGCTATTGAAATATACAAGGATGTCAGGTACTTTATTTATCATACCACTACTTCAGAACTGGTTAATGTCAATACAGAGGCTAATTAACAATTTTACATATTTGTAGAGGTGGGACACACTTCATGGTTGCAAACAATGATTGCGGTGTCCGGGTGTTCGATGTAGAGAGATTTCACGTTTTAAATCATTTTCGCTTCCCATGGTCTGTTAATGTAAGTTCATTTATTTATGTAGTTATCTGCTTATCATGCAAACTGAAACCGAGTCTAAAGTCTCTCTCTCTCTCTATCTATAAATTTGGTATTGCCCTTGTCAGCATACATCGATAAGCCCAGATAGGAAGTCAATGACAGTGCTTGGAGATGACACAAATGGATTACTCGTTGATTCACAAAATGGCAAGGTAATTTTTATCCAAAATAACTTTTATATTTTACTTCAAGATTTTATAATTTTCATTATTTGAAGGCTTAATTATCTATACACTCTATTGATTTTAACTCCTTTTGCCCTTATTGTTTGTTCCATCACGGTTAAGCATCAGACTTACCAAACCAAGAATTTTCTTTTATTTGTAAATACTTAATTAGCTGGTAAGAAAGAAAAACAAGTGTATGAACTTACCAATTACTTGCAAGTATCACAGATAAGCTTAACTTTAAATGGCTACTACCAATAGATTGTTGTTTGCGATAATCTTATGTAGTTGGTTTTGTTTAATGATCTTATCTTATTGCTACTCGAGAAGTTCTCTGTGACTGCTCTCTCTAGAGTTAACATTTCTGGTGTAACTTTAGATAAGAGGAAATAGTGTCACGGTTTGAAACAGCAAGTTAATTTGATTTTGAGGTTGATATGAACACTGAGGACATGCTCAAATCCACTAATCTCCCCAATTTAGCACTAGTGATACTTCATTGTCAATTTTTTTTTAATAATTTTAGGTAATTTCTACATTGTCGGGACATGTAGACTACTCATTTGCCTCAGCATGGCATCCAAGCGGCCTCTACTTCGCAACCGGAAATCAAGACAAGTCCTGTCGCATATGGGATGTGCGAAACCTTTCTTCTTCTCTCTCGGTCTTGAAAGGAAACATTGGTGCCATCCGGTCCGTTCGTTACTCATCTGATGGCCAGTTCTTGTTCTTTGCTGAAGCTGCAGATTTCGTGCATGTTTACAATGCAGCTCTAAATTATAGCAAAAGGCAAGAGATCGACTTTTTTGGGGAGATTTCAGGAATTTCTCTGGACCCAGATGATGAGTCTCTATATATCGGTGTATTGGACCGGGTTTATGCAAGTTTGTTACAATTTAAGAGGCGGCATGCATATGAATACCTAGATTCTTTCGTCTGAGGGTAGATTTTTCAGCATCTAAGTTGGTCTAGTTTTGGTCAGTTGATCAGAGTTTGGAGTAGCTTTTGATTTATAGAAGAACGCCAAAAAAACCTGTTGAGGTAAGCTTGCATTCCATAGAGTGAAATCTTGTGCAAATTGGTAGAATTCAATTTATGTACATTTTGGTAGTTGGTAGTGAATACTTATATCACCCAATCGTTGTGCTTGTTCATAGCTCGAAGAGTGCTTTTTATTTTTATTAATGATCATGTCAGCTGTGGGAACTGAATGCAAAACTATTCTTTTCCAAGTTCTAACTCATAACTTGACCACCTCATCCACTAAACCCCTGTAAGATAGATAAAAATATAACACAGTTTCTGTTAGAACTTGTTAAATATTCCTTTCCACTAGCCTTGAATTTTACAATCTAACATCTGACCCGATCAAATTCTAGTTGTATACACAACACAACTCGATTGTCCACAAAACACTCCCCACAGGAACGGAAGAAAAAACGATGGTGGTCAATTTCCTTTGCATCACTAGTGTAGTAGGCCGTTCAAACGAAATCAATAAGGGCCGTTCAATGAAAATTAAAGTGACAAACTGACATTCTGACGGAACCTAAGGCATCTGATTTTAGTTGAAAGATCATGCGCAAATTATGTCACGCTGTCATCATCATTTTTAAACTAATGACAGTGGTAGGTGAGCACCTCCTAAAGCATGATGTTGTCGTACCTTTCGATTTTATATCATATCATATTATATATATAATTAAAGGAGGGTAGAGTTCATTTTATAAATGGAAATACATATCATAAAATTTTTACTCTAAGATGTTGGAGGAAATCATATTATAAATTTTAAAAAATGAACATATGTCTCATCACCATTATCAGATAGCGCACACATCATATTTTTAGAGGTTAGTGTTTAAACATAAAAATGAAAAAAAATGGTCACGATATATTAATTTGAGAAAAAAAATGAGGCAACCCTTTACTTTAATCATTAATGTGTGATCATTTAGAATTGCTCAATGAAATTGATTCGATTTATGTTGCAACTATAATTTCAACCAAATAATTGTGTTGTTCAGATGATGTGAAAAGTATGATATCACATTGATATAATCAATTCATGAAGTCGAAGGTGCTGAAGGCCGATTACAATCTGACATCATGGCGGAGGTGACTGTTGATGTTGCCGATTCAGAATTTGATGGGGTTGCGGCGGTGTGCATGTCTTTTAGTTTTGTGTCATGATTGAATTATCAAACTTTAAGACTAATCTTTCGGTTGCTGCTTGTGATTACATAAATAATGTGCTAATTTAATCAATAGGGTATTGTCAAGTCTAGTTTTTTATTGTACAATATTTTGTTTAAGAAAATCAATTAAATGTTCACGTCTACTTGTTCAGTGGTATCCACCATGTCATTTTTTTTTATTGAAATTTAGATTCTGAAATGTAAACCATTATATGTATTATAAATCATCTGTAATTGGTACAAAAAAAAATGCAAATTCTCCAATTTTTATTTTGATAGCATTCAAGAAAGACGGTTAAATGGTTTATATTAACCCTTGATAATTGTTGAATAATATTAAAATGATGTATTACTTTTCTTAAATAGACAATATGATATATATAATATTCATTTAATTAGTTTTGATATTTAAGAAGTTTAAAAATATTTAATTTTATTGTCATTGATGTGATGCCATCAGAGACATCGGATCCTCTTCGTTAATTTTATTATTGATTGCTATTATTATTCTCCGGTATACATTTTACTTGTCTTTGCTGCATGAGGAATCTCACTCTTCATGTATTGCGGACCTCCCTAATTTGGTACAGTTAGTTAATAATAGGCTGCAATTTGCTTTTGGAATAGTCATGATTCTAGCAGTTCTTTAAAACCATACATAGGTAGACTCCACTTATATTTTTATAATTTTTATCAGTCATATGTATATACAAAAAAACTATTTCTATACATTGTTGAGTAAAGTTGAAAGCTTTTGATACATTTTAACAGACAACGGATTTTGTTTGCAGTAGCAGTTTGAACCATTTGGATTCAACGCAATAGGCTAATTTTTGAGAATATTAATCATTGGAGCCAAGATGTTGATTTTTTTTGCTTTACTTTCTCAAAAGTTAGACTATTGCGTTTTAGTTTCTTATAATATTTATATTTTATTATTGATAGTAGATATACTATTTGTTAAGTCACACTTATGGACATGGTCCACATGGACCTACTACATCTCACCCAAAAAAAGTAAAAATAAAATGACAGACTATTTATCAATCCGATGGTCTAGTCAGGAAATCTTAGAACACTCGGAACAAGTACAGAAATTCGTCGTGCTAGGATTTCAGAGCAGATTCCTCAGATGCCTAGTTAACATTGGTTTGATTTAATAATTGAAGTCACAAGCATAAGCTATCAATTACGTAAATTCCCACATATTGGCTGCACAACACTACAACTGTTTCCTTTCTCCATAATAACTTAAATTTCAAATACAAGATTTATTCCTATTCCTGGTAATTGGCATACCTTATATTAGTTCCAAGCATAACCGACTGAATTAATGGAAACCTTACACTGGCAATAACCGAAACCTTTAATGGACAACATGAATTGGATCAATCAAGACCTCATTGCTGTACTTTCAAAACAGGGAAAGCAATGACATCTCTTATACTGGCCGAATTTGTCAAAAGCATAACCATCCGATCAATTCCAAGGCCCTGCAACAATAACAAACCCTGTAATACAAAGATAACATGCAAATTCTTTCTGAAAGAAAAGTTCAAACACAATTAATGGCAAAACCAACTTTTCTTTGAACAACGCACCATTTCTTGCCAGATTCATTTGATTGTGTAGTATTAACTCCTCCGGAAAAAAAGGTTTTGGTTGTGCCTTTTCTTATGTTATTTGCAGTATTCCAATATCAAAATACAAGAAGAATAAATATAAAACAGTATACCATGCCAGAAGCAGGGGGCATGCCATACTCTAGGGATGTTATGAAGTCCTCATCTAGAGTTACTTCATAAGAGTAATCATCGTCATCATTGTTCTTTTCTTTTTCTGTTTCTTCACTTGATTTTGATTCGAGGACAGCTCTTTTGGCATTGTGTTGCTTTATTTGATCTTCAAATCTACTCCTCTGCATATTAACCATGAGAAAAGGAAGGCTCCAAATTAAGTAATGAACAGTTGAGTCCTATCTTTTCCTTTAAATAAGAGTTAATCAGCCTTGTTTTTTCTAATATAATTATTTGTGTGTCTGGGGATCCATTATTATTTACGCTAGGGAGAATGGCAAGATGGGTTACCTGATCAATAGGATCTGTAAGTTCTGAAAAAGCATTCCCAATCTCACGTCCAAAAATAAAGAGTTCAAATCTCTCGGTCAATCCAGCGCACCTGCCATAAATAGAAAATCAGAATGAGAGTACCATTTCTAGGGTACCTTTCACTATAATTTCTTATATTCTTCAACTTCTAAGCACTCGTAGATAATAATTATATGTAGGTATTTTTATTTTCAGAGATGCATATTAAATCATATGCAATTAAAAATGACGGCTTTACTAGGTAACTAAAGAAAAAAAAACAAATTTAACAAGCCTCAGGGCACCTTAACCATATTTCTTATCTGAATTCACACATATAGGTCAATCCAGAGGAATCAAGCGGATGAATTCTTCAAAAAATTTATAATAAATAACCAGATACACTACCAGCCGTATCTAATATGAATTGCATGCTTATCATATGTTTGTTCCATATGAATCAGATGCAGGTTTGGTATTCTAAAGGGTGCGTTCAGGTCCAAATTACTCTTAAATGAAAGGGACCTATGGAGATGCTATAGAATTGATGACCCAGTAGAATAACATTTTGAATCAAGAACAACCTTCTGTGTGGTTTTGCTAGTGGTGAAATCTCGATAGGGTAGTCAAGGACAAAAGTTGGCTGTATAAGTGTAGGCTCAACAACTGCTTCAAAAACCTGAAAATGATAGAAATAGTCCAAATGTGAAACTAAAGAAGTACATTTCCATTGGCTAACATGCAATTTTATTTTCGAAGATTAGCTGGTTAGTTATCCCCTAACAATTGTATTAATGAAAGAAAAGTTCGCAATTTTGGTAGTAAATTGAAGGTCGACATGCAATCTTTTTTAAGGTTAGCAGGTTAACATGCAATTTTAACGTCTACAGTTTTGAATCAAATTTATAATAAATCAGGGAGTGTAATTGACAAAACAAACATTGCAAGTTTGCAACAGATTACTAAAATTGGACCATACATAGAACGAACAAAGAGTGGATGTGAATCGGAAACAAACTCATATGAGTATAGGACAACATGACTGGTATAGCAAGTCAGAAGTGTACACAGTTTTAGGATCAAGTATGGATGTTCTAGTCATTGCTAAAGTTGAAGATTAAAAAAAAAACTAAAGCATTCTTATTTCCCCCAGCTGATATTCTTCCCATGGATATGGTGTTTTCGACGGCACAATTTGGATTATAATTTGGAAAAAATATCCATATATAATTCACGTTAAAAAAGGAACTCTTATAAGACCATCAGGTAAATAAATCGGGCCAGTCCTATTTAGTTCAGACATGCCAGATTTGGATAGTACGGCCTATTATTAAAGGCATAATTATAACCAATATGTTACCTCATTGAGAACATGACCAACAGATGAGCATGCTTCTACAAGATTGCTGCTATTATCTTTTCGCTCTGATTGAGCCCTAAAAATGCCTCTTGCGGCTTCTTTAGCAGCCTCGACATCATTCCCAAACTCATGGAAATCAACTTCAGTTGCCTCTTTGACAAGAGAATGCATGGTCTCTCTTCTCCATGGCCTCACAAGTGATATCTCAGTTCCCTGGTTGAATATACAGGTTAAGTGTTCAGACCTCACCTACCAAATTCTTGTTAATATCAAGTACAGGTTATGCCATAGAATCCCATACATTAAAAGAACTTCCGCATAAAAAAATGGATAAAAACAGCCATGAATAGTCATTTCACAGGAAATATATTAAACCTACTAATACTCTGAATGACTTACCTGATAGTCTACTTGAAGCGTCCCATGAATAGACATAGCACATCTAGTAACAATTTCCTCGGCCAAATTCATCATGCTTTCATAATCCGAATAAGCTTCATACATCTAAGCAACATTAAAAAATTTCAATTAGTTATTGATAGTCAACAAGAAGGTGGAGTTGAAGATTACAGATGAGGTTTGAAGAGATCAAAACAGCCACACCAAGAGCTGGCACAAAAATCAGAAATATACATGAAAGATAAGCTTACCTCTATGGAAGTAAATTCAGGATTATGGCGAGTAGAAATCCCTTCATTTCGAAATATTCTTCCAATTTCATACACTTTCTCTAGTCCACCTACCTGACAATCCAAAACAATACTTTGTTATAATCTTACACACATCTGCATTATAAAATAGAACTACAATACTAGATGACCAATGACCAATACATGCATGCAAAAAGAACAACAGACATGCCAGTAGATACAAGAAATTATCCATCACTAGAGTTCTTTGAAGAAACTACCAACTAATCAATTTCACAAACTAAAATGGCAGAAAAAAATCAAATAAATATCGACAAGCCATGGGAAAATAAAATATAAGGCAGTTACAAATAACGACCTCCTCACCAGCATTCGTTTGAGGTGTAGCTCAGTAGCAATTCTCAAATAAAGGTCTCTCCCCAGAGAGTTATGGTATGTCACAAATGGCCTTGCTTCGGCACCACCAGCTGCCCCCTGATGTTCCAGTAAAAGTTTCAAATGACTAACAGAAAAAAACAAAGAAGAACAGATGAAAAGGAAAGAAAAACAAAATCAAGTTTAGAGCTGCAGACCTGAAGAACTGGAGTCTCAACTTCTATAAAACCAAATGACTCCATTGTCTTGCGTATCTCTGAAACAATCTGCAAAAACAATTAAAGTATATCAACTGTACAATAAGCTGTCTAAATAGCACAAGAGTAACAAAACTGTTAAAAGGACAGATTAAAAAAAAGGTTGGCCCTTAGAGTCTTGTATATAGCCTCACATTGGCAGTATCTTTTTCTTTTATCTTTTGACAAAGTGCTTGAAACTATAACTCGCGATAGACTATTTATATGTAGAACTATTAGAAAATTTATACCTAACCCATCAAAACTAATCAGAAGTTTCATGAAATACTAAAGGTACACCTTATAATGACAATTCTTTTCCCTAGGAAATTTAAAAAAATGCTTAACAGTAAAGGAAAAATTCATATAGCATGCACTCTCTTTTAACCACCTTAGCTCTTATTCGAAATACATCAGCAACCTCAGGATTTGCAATCATGTCAACATACCTGCTCATAAAAGAATAACAAAAGCTTTCAATGCTACTTGTACATCGTCAACGCAAGATTCTGTTCATTGATGATAGGGAAAATAAACTGAAGTCCTAAAGCTAGCTACTTATACATTAGGACCTTTGTAACAGATAAGTTAACTGACAAGTATAATCAGGAAAAATATATTATATGACAAAATGAATAAAATGGATGCCACATGACAGGACAAAGTCCTTCAAAATGTGCTCAGAGATAAACTAGTTCTTCTGTCTTTTTAGTAAGCAGAGTTGTTCACCACCAATAACAACTCAAACAAGGGAAAATAAAATCAATTACTAGGTACGCCAACCTTTGACGGTATCTTTTATCTATATCAGTCAGTCCATGGTACTTGTCTGGTAGAGGCAACAAAGACTTTGTAAGGATTTCAAAATTCTTCACGTATACCGATAGCTCCCCTGTAACAGCAACAATTTCAGCTTACAACGAGATTTGGTTCAAGTTTCTCGAGTTGAATGCAAGGATTACCATGCTGGAATTCAGGTCAGATACATTACCATTCTGATCACCCTTTGAACCATTAATACTTGTTCCTCCAAGCATAGTTTAACAATACTTAACAAAACTGGGTATATTAAAGGTACTGAGGTTAAGTTTCATTTCAGAATTGAGGAGAACAAAGGAAGAAAACTTTGACTGAACCAAGCTTCTATTGCAGGAATTGGAGGGAAAAAAGCAGTATAATTAAGACAAACTGGCGCTTGCTTGTGTTTTGCTCAAAGCATGCCAAATCATAACAGCTAGAACCACTATTGACTCCAATGACAAAAATTTGCAACCTATGACAATTACGAAAGGGTTAACTTTACAAGACCTTTTTCAGTCTTCTTGATGGAGCCTCTGGCACCTAAAATGTCACCAATGTCAACAAATGACTTCAACTTTTCAAACTGTTCCTCTGAAAGGCATTCCTTCTCACAGTAAAGCTACAA
This sequence comes from Eleocharis quinqueflora, assembly GCA_964058865.1. NCBI lineage: Eukaryota > Viridiplantae > Streptophyta > Magnoliopsida > Poales > Cyperaceae > Eleocharis > Eleocharis quinqueflora. The sequence goes on along the minus strand of CAXKVX010000640.1, from coordinate 236,114 downwards.
CAGACAAGAAATTAGCTTTAGAGACTGTAAGTTGCAAAATTAGTTGCCTTATTGTTAGAGACGGCAAATTCATAGGGAATCAAGCTTTAAATGCATGACCTAAAGCCTCACCTACAACTATCTGCAGACAACCTGTACAACTGTTTACATATAAAACCTCAACAACAACAACAGAGCTTTAGTCTCAAACAACTAGGGGGTAGGTTAGAGAAGAGCTGAATTTTTACATTGGCTAGCCAAACCTATTAAAACCTTCCTCCTTTCCTGGTTTTGGGACAAGCTATGTAAAAAGACCGCATAGACGGAGTTTTAGTACATCATTATAAAATATATACCCATAAAATGTATACCCTTTAGGAAAATCAAAAGTACCTAGAGGAAAGCAAACTCCAGCTCCAAACTAATTACTGTAACATATGTTCCAAAAATCAAAGCAACAAATATATCAACACAACATGTAGTACTATTAGTAGCTAGATGGATGGTGCCAAAAATTTTTACTTAATCCATGCTCTAATTTATAGTCCAATTTTGCACGTTACTAAAAACCTAAGAAACAGAGAAAAATAATGAAATTGTTACAGAAGTATTTTTATTAGTGATAGTATGATGACAACGCACCTGTATAGTACCAGAGTCATCTCTTAGTGTCAAAAATGCTAGCTTGCCAAAAGCTCTGCGTGCAACTATTCTTCCTGCCAGTGAAACTGAAACTCCTGTAAACACTTCCCCATTTTCCAAATATTCATAACCTTCTTGTATTTGCCTTGCAGTGTGGCTTCTATCCCATGTGTATGCATATGGCTCGTAACCTTTTTGCCTCAGCTCTTCTACCTGAGCAAGCATGAGCTTATTCCAATAAATAAATTAAAAATTTGACAAACAACCTAGAATAATATGACATACACATACCGGTCCCAGTTGGAATCAAAGATGTCCTATTTGGGTACATTGTGCTGTCTGATCAATGTGGTATGTACGTCTCATACTCTCATGGTATCCCAAATTACCCAATTGAACAATTAAACAGCAAAGAGCAAAAAAAAAAAAAAAAAAAACGAAACAAAATGTTCAATCAAACAAAAAATTAATTAAATAATGAACCTGCATTGGCCATTACAAATTGAAAATTTAAGGCATATATGGGACAGAACTCTGACATTCAACTTCTTGCATTGAAGGATTGCAGTTTGGAAATATTCTTCAGACTCTATAGGCAGAACCGTGTCATTCAACTCAGGCATGTCTTCCAGACAGGTTTCAGAAAATTATAACTTTGGCCTCAGTCAAAGTTGACATCTTCAATTTTTTTTAATATTTTCCTTGGGTCTCAAAGAAAGCACAACTTCAGACTCTATACGAAGATTGGAATACAAAGAAAGCAACAGAAGCAGATAAGAAGTTGAGGGACCTTTTTGAGACGAATGGCACGGACAGACTCGCGGTCGGAGGTGTTAGTGGAAGAAGCATTACGCCGGCGTTTATCCGAAGAGGAGGATATGGCAGTGGTGGCAGAAGCAGCAACAGTGGAGACTGAGGAACAACACCTTGCTTGGAGATTGAACTTGAATCCTGTTCTAGCAGTGGTGGCTCTGGAGGCAAAGCTCATTAGTTGCGATGACGCTCTCCAAACCCTAAGCGCATCCATTGCCATTTGCACCAATCTCAGGTTGCTCGAGGAGAGAACGAAATGGTGAGTTGGGGAAGGAGAAATAGAAGGATTAACTTGCGCGCGGCGCTGTGGATTGGGAAGGAAGGGGACGGTGCTTATTGCTAAAACCCCAATGGAAATTAGTGGATTAGCATTGAACCTAGCCTAGCATTTAATACATGTACCTAAAGATTTGACGAAACCCGTATGGTTCGATCCGATCTGTAAAATTATTGGTCAAAAACGCCAAATTTTTTGAAAAAAAATTCATATTAAATTCAGTCCGAAATTTCAACCGTGTAAATTTCATTCCAACTCGAGAATAACCGATTAAATTCAAAAAAATAAAAAAAATGTTCGAAAAAACTCATCCAACTCATCAACCCAACCAGGACCGACCCACCTCAAATTCGCCGGTCCGCCGGGCCTAAGACGGATTGCGGCCGACCTACAAAATTTGAATCAGTGGAAATTCGGTCCGACCAACTCATTGGACCGGTCAACTCGTGAACCGACCAACCCGTTAAACCAAACAAGTTTGAACCGATCCGAACCGTTTTCAAATCACTACACGTACATGAAAAAATTGGATTAGCAAACAGATGAGAATATGGTCCAATCATATCCACAGACCACAGCATCCACAGACCACAGCATATAAGACATTAAACCGATAAAGAGCACGAGTGCGATACAAATTAATATTGATACAAATATAATTCAAATATGAATGTAAAATAGACTTTGAAATTTAGAAAATGTATGCATTTATTATAAAATACTTTTCCAATGCTACTAATATAAGTATTACAAAAAAATGAAATTATTTTTTGTTTTGTTCTAATCTTTTGTTAAGTTTGAAGTTGATTTATTTCATATTTTGTGTAATTTAAAATCAGGGCAATTATCAATGAAGAGAAAAGTAACTCAATTTTGGTGAGCGGTGAGAGTGGTGTCGACAAAATTGAAACTACAAAGATGCTTATGGAATATCTTGCCTTTCTGAAAAGGATAAAGCTTCAGTGTCCCGTATTTTATTTCTTAGATTCTTCAAAACACGTGGCCCTCTAAAGTTACAGCGCGATCAAAGCGTGAGATTCACGCGTCAGTGCCAGCAGAAGAAATGAAAGTACGAAACACGAGCACTGTATCAGCGTCCTTCTGAAAATATATCAGAAAGTTGTAGTCCATGGCCAAGATAAGGTGTTCAAAGACGTAATTGAACCTTTGGAAAGTATTAGTGTAAACTTGATACCAAATGCTAAGTAGGACATTAGAGAGCTTGGTTCCACTCAAGCAATTAATTCATACTATTTTTACCAGATCTGTATTCATTTATTCTCAACGTATTGCAAAATGGTTTAAACAGTCCATAAATCCTGTTTGGGTTCATAAAGCTTCAAATTACACTAAAAAAATTGGATTATTCTATATATACTTCTTGACCATAATAGGAAATTAATGATGTTTTTGCGAATGACTTTGTTTACAATCTTTGATAGTGTTATTGAAGAGGGTCCGAAAAAATTTATACCAAAAATGATTAACTATTGATGTATACTTTTATCATCAAAATTACCAAACTAGCCCGTCTTTCACTTATTAACGGAGAGGGTGTGTAGAAAGGGGACCTGTATTATCCGGATTCGTCACAGACCTCTTTGTATCCGTATTCGATATGTATGAATATGGAATTCGCGTCGAAGCTTCTCCCATTACTCAGCGTCTTAGATAGATGGAATGACCACTACACCAAGTTATTTTTTGTGATTATATTGTGTTTGACATATATATATACTGAACTTATTGATTAATGCATTTTTTATCTACATATTATTTATTTTAATATTAAAATTTTATTATATATAGCCGCATTCGTATCTAAGATTTTTTGAAATTGCCATATCGCCGCACATGCACCTTATCGGATACGATACTCGCATCCACACCCGTGCAACATAGAAGAGGACTGATGCATCTAGATTTTTTTTTCTTTTTTACTTTTCAATTTAAATATAAGATATCTATATGGTAGGCATCAAAGCTTGCTATGATTTGTTTTTTTGCTTTATGAAATTCAGGTTGCTGAGACTCTTGTCACAAAGGTTTTCACACCAGCATTCCAAAAAACATAATTGATTGAGGCTTCAGAGGTACTTTTCTATTTCTTTTATTCATTTCATTTAGTTCTTCTGTTAGTTAATCGATAATAGCTTAATTTTACTGAGGCAATGTCTCAATATTACTCCATGACTGGTATATATGTCTTCTATTTACCAATATTAATCAATGTTTTTCTTTAACAACATATCTTGTTACTTTGTTTATTATATCTTTTTCCAGTGATGTCTAATAGTGGTATTGCTTGAAGCAAGCATGAGCAACTTATTTCTGACCAATTTATGAATTATTATAATTTAAGTGCAGCATGAAGTTTATTGTACCATTGTCATTATCGTGTACTTTAACCACACTTTAGATGTTATAAGAACTAAATTATTTATTCTGTTAATTTAAAGGTTGCTTCTCTATGTAATATTCAATTGTCAGGAGACCTATATATGAAAGTATTAGCAAACATTCTTTGTTGCTCTACGTTTTATGGCTCTGTTTAAATTAATGAAATATATAAATTCAAAATTGACGATCACTCTCTGTTGTTCCTCTATCAAATAGCCACAAAAGAGATTATAACTCTGTTTAGTTGTCATCAATTAATTTTCTTAATGGTTTTTGAAGAAAAAAAGATATATATTTCTAAATATAACATTACAAGTTTGTTATGAATTCATTATATTATATAACATAATATAATTAGAACCAGAGTAGTTGTCTGGTTGATTTTCTGAATAGCTTAAATCTTGTATTCCGACTTTTTAAATTGAACAAAGCGTACAACGCTAATTAGTCACAGGCCTTTGTTGCTCTAATTAGGACGGCCCAAGTTTTGAATTTTCCGCTTTATCTATGAATGAGATGTTTATCAATTAGGATCGATATACAAATCTACTACGATTTGATTATTCAAATAAAATCAATTATAAATAGCAAAAGTATAACATAATAACCAATATTGCGTAATAAATAACATGAAAGAAAGTACCTCATTGACCCAAATAATTGATATTGACCAAAGAAACATATGTTAGTATTGATCAAGTTTCATTAATAGCAAAAATATTTTGCAATAAACAGTGCGACCTAGGTACTATAGGATGGACAATTTCGCGAGGTTTGAAAATCTTCATTTTTTTGGAACATCACAACCGTCCGCATACACTTCATGTTGAAGATTCGTTACTTCTTTGAGGACAGGTTGTTCTTAGTTCTTCTTGACAATGCTGTAGAATTGCATTGTTGCACACTTTTCAATTTACTTAACATCGCGCTACTCGTATTTTCTAACTGTTGATTCTAAATTTTTAGAGACAAAATTATTTGTTATGATTCCAGAGGAGATGAGGTCGTAGGTGCAAGTGTCACGACCCGCAGCCGACCGTGATGCCGCGAATATTTAATCTTAAATATTCGCAAGGCCATTCCTTCTTAATACAGAAGATAATAATAAACAGAGCAAATGTCTAAAAATTTTAACAACTTTTTATTTTATTCATTTAATCTTTTACAATATAACCAGGATCTCGGGTAGATTTAAGATCTTAACCCAACAATCAATCTCACGGTGCTAACCTAATACAAGTAAGGTCTGGTAAATCTGGACAACCGTATTCACAAGGCTTACTTTACATAATCTTCTCTTAGTCTTCTAGACCAACGCCTGCGTCTTTCCTCGCAATCTCTGAATAACCTGGAACCCACATCCATGTGGAAACATACAACAAGTACGGGATGAGATATAATCTCAGTGCGGGTTTTAGTTCCAGTACGTGGATTTATGCTAAATAAAGTTATTAGAATTAAAGAAAGATAAATAATCAGAAAGTAAAACCTGACTAGAGTAATGCAAGTAATACCAATATCTCAGATAATAGAATCAAAGAACTACTGTATCGAATCTATCACCTCAGATAACAGAAGAACCATCATATCAAGTATATGATATAAGAAAATCAAGTCAATCAGAACAGATGTTTGTATCAAGTTTCATCAGATCAAGTCAGATCACAAATCACACCACATGTATCTCTCACTGTCTCAGATCAGATCACAAGTCACATCACATGTATCTCGTACCGAGTCACTGTCTCCCGTCTGTTGATCAAACAGACGCCATTCCAGGAGATCTTCCTAGCTCAAGTATACAGGGAGACTAAATCTCACGAGAGCTGTACAGGGGAAGTAACCAATACTATTAGCGCTAACGTACGGCCGAAATCGGGGGCCAACCGCATCTCGGTAGTGAAAGAGATAATCAAACTTTCAATTCCAAGTTCCATTTCAGATCAGACAGAGTTTCAGAACTTTCAAACAGATCAAATAGATTTCCAAATCAATTCAAATATCAGACTCTCAATTTTAGAAAAGTCAGATCGGAGGACAAGATTTCAGATAGATCAATAATCTTACAACACAGATCTCAATCGAAATGCCAAGTCAGACAAATCGAAAAACACGTATCAATCAGAACTAGACACCGAGTCAGATTCATCTATCAGATATTTACTTATCAACATGCTTCATAATTTTGGGGCATCTATTTCTAATATGCACAACAAATTCAGACAAAGTTCAGAATATGCAAAGTTTCGTAATTTCGAGTCAAATTGAATTACGTAACATTTAATTCTAATTACCAAATTTAATAAAAATTCACGTAATTCCGCACCTGATCAAGTAGATTCATTTCTTGATTCTTTACCGTCAGATTTCTGATTTCGAGTCTTGATTGTCTGGTTTTCCGTATTCTTTTATCTGTTCAGTAGTTTACCACCATTAATATTAAAATAAACATTTATTTAACGTTACATGTTTCGTTATGACGTTAACTCAGAAACTCAGAAAACTCCACCAGAAACTCAATCTAATTCCCAAGAACAAGAAAATCTAATAAAAACTCAGCTAACTCGTAACAACAAAAATAATAAACGAGAAAACATATTAAAGCTTTATTATTATGATATTATGTTGATGTTTTAATATTCCTAATTTTATTACAGGCCCATACTTCCTTATTAAATACCCCAGTAGGATCTAGACCCTTAGTTGATCATATCGTAGACCGAAAAGTCTAGAAAGAGAGCAATATATACACTTACTCGGTCTGGAAAAATAAAAGTACATTCCCCTTTTTAAGCACTTAACATCCGACCCAATAAGACGTAACCCAAATATAAAATTGTGCAAGTGTCATTCTGTTGGTTATAATTAGAATTTCTAAATCGAGAAGTTTCGTTGAGAACTTTCTAACTTAATTTACTAATTAACTATACACTTTAGCTATGCACATACCATTTATATTATTCTAATTAGTCATTCACCCAGAGACGTACATATTACAACTATTATTAAGATTAAGCCACTACTAAGATTTTATACCATTATTGTAAAATCACCTATGCGTCATCTTCTACAATCTAATATATGTTTCTTATAACTTTACATATACTACAATTTAATAAGGAATATACTAAATATACACGTTGTCACCATCCATCATATTTGATACTTTTTCTAATTCATAAAATAATAGTTATTAACACTCTAGCATTGTTAGAACAACTAATTTAATTATACGTACATTACTGAAGTCATTTTCACTACTTTAAATAAGATATGTGGTTATTTTCCTTATAGTTTCATACGTGCCCGTATACATATGTGTACATATATTGTTGATATAACCTAATGATGCTTATCTTGACCATTTCCCTTGAGACCCAGTTGACCCCATAAGAGTATAATATGTCAACTTATAGACTCGTGATACAGTTTAATACTATTTTGCCTCTACGTTCGTTTATTACTCTCCGGTCACGACCCAACAAAGCTTATAAATTAATAACAAAGAAACAAGTAAAAAGCATACTCCCACTTGACATGCCACACTTACCATGTACAAAAGATTTTCACTAGTGTCAAACAGGAACGAGCCCATCAGGTATCAAAATATACTCATACATGAAATCGATTTCAAGAAGATATATACCAGATAAAGACCAGACAAGATATCATATACTCATTATGTAAACCATTAACCTATTGTACCACAGGTACATACTAACTACAAGCTTATCACTATAGTATATAATCTAATTACAGTACATAGTAACTAATAAAAAAATTAACTAAGTAACACACAGTCCTTATTACAACCAAAGAAACTAAACAATTAATTAACAATGTACTCCATATTCAATGGTACTTGCTTGCAGTAACACTAGGTGGACTACACATGCATTTGACACCATGTAACACTTACTGCAACAACTGGTAATGAAAATTATATTATCTTTACTTCAGACAAACAATTTTGTTTGTACAATACATGAATACACAATTAAACACCATACAGTTAACACCTAAACAATTTATAACCAAGGATTAGTATTATAGCTTTCTCATGTCAGGCTTTGAAAACAAGACGGTCAAAGTAATAAGACTATTACTTTCTAAAAGTATCTTACCCTAGCATAATACCATACCACTAACTATACATGCAAGATAATTGAACAAATTCCTAAAGCTTGATCATGCTCTTAAGAGCAATTAAAGGTAGCAAAAATAATAATAACTAAACTCAGTCATGTGAGCTCTATTTCATACCAGTATAGATGTCAAGGTAACCTGGATCAAACCAGTATCAGAAACAACTAGCAACATCACTAAATTGGACCCATACCAGTATCAGTTTTATTCCAGATCATGTACCATACCAGTATGGTGTTACACTTATCGACATCATACAAAAGTAACAAAACACTACACATGACAGTACTAGGCTCTGACAGGCAAGTACCACACAACACAACCATCAGAAATAAAGGAACCCCAAACCCAATGGCAAGACCAGAATAGACAACGGCACTATCCCCAATTTACTGTAGCAGTACACACCCAGATTAAGTAAGATAACAACTATACAATAGTTAAGAACATCACACCGAAACAACAACAACTCAATCCCATACCAAAACACCCATAAAAAAAAGAGATCAAGTCGTTGAGTCGTGGTTATCTTAATAACTTATGAGATTAGAGTTTAATTATACCGAACAAGCAAGGAACTCGCAGCAGAGGCAGCAATTATGCACAGCGAGATACTGATCAACAATACGTCCTCCTACACACTCCTCTCTCTTGCATCTTCTCTTTATTGGCAATTGAACTGGTGGTGAGTAACAAGGGAAGGGAAAGAGGAGAGCTGCCTAAATAGGTCTGGAAGGCGGTTAGGAAGGGAGGTGAGTCGCTCAATAGGAGTTCACCACCTGTCCTCAAGATAAAAACGTCACAGTTAAGGAAATTCGACTTCCCTTTCAAATCCGTTAGTAGGAATAAGCCACGTATTCGTGCCAGAGTTAAGGGGATTGAACCTTTCTTTCAAATCCACCAATCACGACACAGAACCGTCAATTGAGGTGGCTAAATCCCCTTCGTTCTCGTTGATAAGAGGAAGGGTCTCGATTAAATGAGGGTAAGGATGAGGGTTAATAGGAGGTCAGATGTGACGTGAGACTGAGGCAACGACCTCGTCGGCCATGGAGTGAGGCAGACCGATACAAGGTCTTGGGAAGGTTTCATCGAGCGGGTCGTCCCACCGAAGAAACGAGGAAGAAGAAAATAAAAAGGGAAACAGTTTGTATCTGACTCGTTTGATCCCAGGGGTTTAATCCCTATTATTTTCTTATGGGATTTTCTGTGACCAACAATGTAGTTTCTCATGTAACGAGTCAGTTTATGAAGTGGGTCATTATGTTGGATCTTCTATGGGAAGTTATATAATCCTATGTGAAATGAATCATTTCATGAAATGGGTCACATTTCTTTTTATTTAAATTCTCTATTAGTTATTGAATTGTAATTTAGGTTATATTCAAGTAATAAATTTCATATCCTCATTATTCTTTTATCTAGTAATTATTCTTATGAATATTAGTTTTCATTTTATATATAAGCACATTTGTTGATGAAACCAATTTAGCAATTAAAATATGTCTTTGTTTCGTATGATGAAAAATTATAATAACTTTATATCTCCATATATTTCGATATATTTTGATTATTGCAAGGATTACACATATTATTTAATTTTGATGAAATATTCTTAAATTATTGCTGAAAAGAGTTATTAGCAAAATTGATTAAAAAATATTTCTTAAGTTCTGAAATAATTTAATATACAACATTTCTTCTTAATATCTTAAAATATTATAAAATCAATATGAAAAAATATGGGTTGTGACAGCAAGCCAACATAGAAGTTGAAAATTTGTATCGTATAGAAAGCTTCAAACTTAGTCCTATACCATTTGAAGGTATTAGATACAAGACGCACAGACTCATATATGATGAATGAATGATTTCTTTTGATAAAAGCATCAAGGTGATTCCTCTTAGAAACAATCCAACTTTTTCACTTTACCTAACGATGTCATTCATTAATCAAATTACTAGCATCTCAAGTGGCAAATATCTCACAAGTATATAACTTGTGACTTTTTTTGTTAATTAAAAAATCTTAATCTTAATCTTAAATTAAATGTTATAGACCCTATCAAAGGTGTTTTTAAAGTTGCATATTATACAAAAATATTAATCTTAATATTGACTTTGTTGTAGATGTCCTCGGTCAAGTGTGTTATGGACATCATGTTGATTACATCAAATGGAATGGTACACGACGTGCGTCTTGTGCTGAGATAAATCTACTTGATCGCACGTGAGTTACAACATTAAACAATAATTGGTACTCATGATTTCAATCTTTCAGATCAAATTTTTAAAAAAAGATGCAAATAATTGCTTATGTTATTTTTAATCTTTAGAGGAAGTGTCATTCCGTTGATCATGGTAGACAAACTGTTGAAGCATCACATGAGGGTCCTCCGTGCTATTCAGGAGAAGTCGATTATCTTCGTCACTCGGGTGAAAGTTAGCATCGATAAACCATCAGATAATGATATGTTCACATTCAAGATGAAGAGAAAACAGTTCTTGATTCGTCTTAGCTTTGCAATGACAATAAATAAAGCTCAAGGACAAAGAATTCGCATGTTGACGTCTATCAACATGAACCAATATTCTCGCACGGACAACTATATATGGTGTTATCAAGAGGGACATCTTGTAAGAATACAAAAGTTTTAGTTAGACATGTTAGTGAAGTAACGCAACTAGAAGTTTACACATCCTATGAAGTGTACCAAGAGGTTCTACAATATGACTAATACTGATAAAATGCATAGCTCTTTCTTATGTTAAGTTGTAATTTTTTAACAAATGCGCTTCTAGCATTTTATCTTTAATTTTATTTTTGTTAGTATCTTTAAAGCAAAATAATTAAGTTTATGTGATAATTTTGATTGTTTTTTAGAATTTTACTGTTGTTTTATTTTGTAAGCTGTTTGAATCAGTTTCTATTCTTATATTTATGTCGACAACACATCGATGATACTTAAAAAATAATCGTTTAAATGACATGACCACATAATATTGAATGTGTCGAATACGTGCGAAATATTATAAAAACACTTCTCTAAGCATATAATGTTAATGTAATTAAATGACATGACCACATAATATTGAATGTGTCGAATAATTCACAAAAATATGATAAACACAAAAATATTATTTGAACAACATGCAAGTTAAATGATTTGTTCGTTCATAATATCTCTCGTTACTTGACACGAATACCATTACTAATGCAACCTAATGAACATTTCAAGGCAGCTGCTAGTGCAGGAAGAACAAAACCACAAGAAAAACAAAAGAATTCTTTCCAAATCCAGAAGTGCATTACACCGTCTCATTGAGTTCAGATATTGTGTCGCGCAAAACATGATGCGCAGAGAATCTGAACCATTCAATTGCGTCAAAATTCATGCAAATAAACTTTAAAAATGCAGACCGCCCTGAATCAAATCATGACCGTTCGTTGCTTACAACGCATTAATTTATGAGCGTCCGATTCGTGCGGAATGATGCCGCGTGGCACCAAATTCGAATCCCATCTCACTACTGGAAGTTGTTCTTCTGCCGCGCAGCAGCTACGAACGGCCCAAATTTTCTGCGCTGTAGACTACAGACGACCCAGATTTGATTCAGGAGGTCTGATATTATAAAATTTAGCTCGCACTCGATGCAAATAAAAAATTGAAATTTGCTGCACAACACGCACAATATTTTTACTGTGCGTTAGAAGATCTCATTCCCTCACTACCCCGGTTAGAAAATTTCATTGAACTAAACAGTATCCAATACAATATGGTACTACATTACAAATGAAGGATTCGACGATATAGAACCGACCAGATACAACAACACCAGTAGACAACCATGGAGAAAAATAAATAAAAGAAGAATCAAGAAAAGGGGACAGACTTGGTAATCAGCTAGAGATGTTTCAGAAAAGATTCACATTTTACAGTTCACCGAATCCTGTTTGTAGATGTTATTTTTTATTGGTAGCAGATCCTTTATTGGTTTTATTGTCTTGCGAGGCTCCTCCAGCCGCCTGTGCTGCCTTTTTTGCTGCTTTCTCCTCTAATGCCTTCTTATCCCTACAAAAAACGCATAACGTTGCCAAATGATAACTCAAAATGTTAGGCTTCATTATCTACTCTGAAAAATTTGATAAATTCACATGCTATCAATCATTTCTTCGTAGATCTCTACCACCAATCCCTTTAAGATGAAAAAGTTTGACAACCATTTCTTCGTAGATCTCTACATACACCAATTCCTTTAAGATGAAAAAAATTGACACCATTATATTATACATCAACACAATTAATCCTCATAGAGAAAGACAATTTTCTATTTCCTACTAATGGTTCCTATTAGTTCAATTTAGTAACATCCTTGGAAATGTCAGCACAATTCAGTAAAAATAAAAAAAAACAATTCCGTTCCAAGTAAAGAGAAAATTAACAGAATTTGAGATAACTCCTCCCGAAAACTTAATTTGCATTTTTTCCTTCTAAGGTTTCTTGCAATTTCAAAATGAAAATAGCATTGTATTGATTTAAATACCTAAATAATACAATAAATCTACCTTTCGCGCCGCTGCTCAGGTGTGAGACCATCATTTTTCTCCTTTGCACCTTGCTTACGAGCCTGAGCTCTTTCACGGTCACGCTCCCTCTGACTTCCGCGTGGATCAAGTCCAGTTAAAGAGAAAAACGATCATTACAATTTCTATATTGTACCAGCCTTGAAAATTGTGGCGAATTTTAAAAAAATTATGAATATAATGCCGTAAAACAGTGCAAAATCATCAGATCCAACAACTTCTCTTCCAAATCGAACTCAATTCCGTGGGTACATAATCTAATTACCAAACCTTTAATACCGAATCAGGTATCAGGAAACTAATTTCCTAATGTAGATGTAATAACCGATTGAAAGACGATCTAACTCATTGAAGGCGATGATACAGGAAGAAAAATCACAATCCTTCGGATCACCTGAATTGATTGAGAAATTTAATCCAATTCGACAAGTAGAAAATAAAATAACGAGAAAAATCGACAGAAAAAGGATATGAGTCATTGTATCTCTTGTATCGAAAGAGAGCTTCGCGTCGAAAGCACGCAGAAGGAGCGCACGAAAAAGAGCTTGGAATTCTCTAGAACTAGAATTTGGGGCGAGGTTCTCTCGCTGAGGAAGGTCTATTTATCGGCCAATCGACGGCTTCTTGTTTCAACACGGAAACTATCTAGACGGCAAACGTAATTACATGGATGACGTGGGACTATATAAATGGCTTATTTGCAGATAATTAATAAAGTAGTCAGTTCTAGCGTACTTTGTAAAATTCTGTAAATTTCTGGAGTGTTAGTGAAATCCGGCCGACTCTAACACGATATCTGGAAGCTTCGAACAGAACTACGTATATTATAATTATTATATATAAACGGGAAAAAACTTAGATGCAGCTAAGTACAGTGGTCTATATTTGTGGCGTTTTGCGGCTTGTCGTGTTATATAGTTTGTTGTTGGGGTGCAAATGAGTCGAACACGAATAAGTTGAGTCAAATTCAAGATTAACTCGTTACTTAACGAACGAGCTGATAACGAACGAGTTCATAACGAGCTGGTAACGAACAAGTCCATAACGAGTTTTTGATGAGTCGAACACGGACGAGCAAGATCGGCTCGTTAACTTAACGAGCTGACTAGCTCGTATCGTTAACAGCTCGAGCTGATAACGAACGAGTTCATAACGAATTTTTGACGGGTCAAACACGAGCGAGCCACGAGCTACAAATATTTCTTGCACCCCCAGTTATATACGTTTTGACACGATACAACACATCACGACACAAATAGTATTTTATTATTTTTATCGTGTTGCGTTGGGTCTAAACATATCGTGTTTGTTCGTGCTGTATTGCTTTGGTACAACGTGTCTTATTTGTTTTAATCGTGTCGAAAAAATAGTAAATATGAAAAAATCTTAAAACTTTATAGACAATTATCCTTCTACTTTATGTAATCTCTTCTTCTTATTATTTAATTGCATATTTAATTAATTGAAAATTGCTCGAATTGTTTGTTTTATTAAAGTTTTAAAAATTGCATTGTAGCTCCTTGTCATTGCTGAAATCAAAATTAGTGTATAAATCTAGGCGCCTAAGTTTATCAATCGTTAATTATCATGTTCAATTTAGGGTTCCTAAAAGTTGAAATTTGGAAAACCCCGAGGCCCCCAAACCCTCGCTACCGCTACCTGTTGGTTCAAGAAATTCAAAAAATTGAATTTTTGTGGCTAAATGTGCCAACTCCTGCCTACTTGTGCCTACTCATGTCTATCCGTTCTTAGCATGCCTAGTCGTGCTGTCGTGCCTAAATGTGTCGTGTATATTGTGTTCTTGTGTTGTGCCGTGTTGTGTCGTGCATCTCACCGTAAACGTGTCATGTCCTACAGTAGAAAACTCGAGCACGACATGGTTAAGACACGACACGTGAAAATATCATACCGTGTCTTTATCGTGTCGTATCGTTCGTGTCGTGCTTGGCCACATTGACACGATTTTGAGAACTCTAAGTGACAATGGATACACCTCTCAAATTCCATTGGTTCAATTTTTGAATCCGTACACGTCTCTTTTGACTTTTGTGAGAAATTGAACCAATCACATTCACATATGTACGCAGTGCAGTGTATCTGCTTTAAATTTCTGTCTTATATACAAGTGCAAAAGCTTAAACATAGCACCTTCGTTGTAGTTTCTCAATGAGTTTAATGAGTTTAAGAGACATTGATGAATTTCTTTGTTTAACAATTCTACTTCCAAGTTTCTTATTTAATAATTTTTGTTTTAGAGTTTATAAACTCTAACGTGACTTAATCGTTGGCTAAAATTGATCGGTCTTCTACAGTACTCGATAGTATTTGCTGATGTGACATTAAAAAATTCTAATTTTTTAGTTTCAGAAATAAATAATGTAAAAACTAAAAAATAATAAAATTGTAATAATGATGTGACAGTTATTTAAAAAAACTCTAAGTTTCAACCGAGATGCTCTTACTTTGCTGTATTTTTGTACTTGCTTCCGACGGGTACTTGTTGGTTCTGTAAGAAAAAATAAAAAAAATGGGTTAATCTTGTTCACGGTTGAAAACTTCAGGTATTCCCAGTAGCTGGTAAATATATATAAATTAATAAAATGAAAATAAATGGGGGAAAAAGGAAAATAATGAAAGCTAAGAATTTGTTTTGCCAATTGTCACATTGAGGAAGCCCATTTGTTTTCCAATAAATGCCAACCCATTTTTCAATATATGGGCCAGAAATAACTGATCATCACCCCAAACTGAAATGGGCTTTTCTCTTTAACTGATCATCACTGGCACACAGCAAACTGCTAGCTTTACATGATTACATATTTACATCCTTAAATTACATATATACTTTGCGCAGATTGAGATTGTAAACTTCTATGGGTTTAAGAATCTTTTGAGAGCGCCTTTAATTGATGATGCATTCATACTTTTATAATTAAGTCCGAGTACCAAATGACATAACTATAGTCTATAGAGTTTTGTTTAAACAACATATATAGTTTGAAATTGACACAACAATTTTCAGGTAGGGGTTTGCCCATATTCCATGAGCTCAACGTGTTTGACGACACAATCAAGAGCCATCTCAATCGTGGAAAGAAGGTTCTCTATCATTTTAAGTTTAGAGGCAAGCACCTTGCAGTCTGTATTATTGACATCAACATGTCGAAGTACATTAACAGTAGGGATTAGTTTGCTAAGTATGTTTATGCACAAATCAAGCTCGATTTCTGTACCCGGAGTGCTGGTAGCGTTACATTCACTAGCTCGAAATGGATGGCTTGGCTGAGATACAGAAGCTGAACTTGGATTAGGATGTGGAGAACTTGGTTGAGAAGTCTGACATTGAAAATTGCGGAAGCTGAGATTTGAAGAAGACACTTCTACCTGAATTTGAACTAATGGAGTCGGTGGTGCAGATGAAGGTGACAGAAAAAGAGTGGCGAGTTGCAAAAGAACACTGAGGATGAGTATAACTGAAGATTTGTTCGTGGACGTGTGCAAAGTGCAATCAAGCTACGATCGAGGTGGGATCGGGGAATTGTGAGGTACAGATATAACTGAGTGGTTTTGGGACTGATTCCACCTTAGCTCTGATGCGACGGTTGGTTAAGCCACATAGATGACGGTCGTTGGAAATATAATACACCTTACTAGCAAGGATGGAACATGTCGACGCCCATAAGATCATCAATTTAGACGTGATTTGAATTATATGGCGGAAGAGGATTTCAAGGAACCGGAGTCAATGCTATAGCTAATTCCATCAACAAAAGTCCATTTCTTTTTCTTTAATTCACAAAACAGTAAGAACCCAGCAACAAGTCTATAAGTTTTGAAAAGCCGGTGTGTTAAAGTATTAAAAGAATATGTTGAAGCACGGATTCCTTCGGAAAGAACCATTTCCCCTGATATACCACGTTGTTCCATGCCTTCCATATATACACACCATGCTATTAAGGTTGAATTGAGGTCTAGAGTTCACGAGCTTGGCGTTTTGAATCTATTAGCTAGCTTCAATTTTTGTCAGCTTTTTGTTTTAGTTTCTTGGAGATGGAGATGTGGAATTCCTCCGTATATTTTACTTTTAATTGTTTCCATCCTGTTATGGGACCGCAATTGTCGAACTGTGAGTTACACTATCTAGAGTCGCTCTGTCATTTTATATTAAATTCGAAAATATTCGTTATAAAAAATAATAATTATTGAGACATGAGTTGAGCATTTTTCTGGTTGAGTGAAAAACCAAGTTTTTATTTTTGAAATTAAGGGCAATTAAATTGTCGGAAGCGACAAACTGTTCTTCCTTACAAGTCCCTCTTAGACGTTCTCCATATAAGTTTTTATATTCAAATGTAGTAGTCTTTATATTTTTTAGTATAAGTCTTTATACTAAAAAAATATTATCATTGCATTTGTTCAATAAAATATTTATACAAAGAATTAAAAATAATTTATCATTGTATTTGAGTGGGGAAGCGCGTAAGGGGGACGCTAATATGGGAGATAGTTATATTTACTCTAAATTGTGACAGAATGAATTTCCATGAAATGAGAGTTAAGAAAAATTAATATTTTCGAAATTAAAAATATATATAATTTTGTTTTATTGGTAATTAATGAATCTAATGAATTTCCAGGGAATAGCTCAACAATTCAAAACTTTTATTTGTTTAGTTACATCAATTAATTTTGAACTTCCAAGTCAGTTTATAGTTTTGTAGGTCTAATTTTCCGGGACCTATAATATCAGTAAAGATATTTAATAACTCGTTTCTTAATTTTCTTCTGAAACAAGACAGTCCCTCTCCCACTCTTTTATACATTGTGAAATACTAAAAGAGTTAAAAATTGTTCAAGAACTACATTAAAGGGCGCTTAATTTATGTGAAAAGACTTATCAGATAGAAGCCTGCCAGTATCTGATTTTATTTTATCTTTTCTAACATTTGGTGTTGTCGCTGAGCCTCCCTATATGCTGATGCCAATGAAAAATATTCAGTTGCTGGTTGCATATCGATCAAAACCAGTTATATCGTCTACCAAATCAGCTAAGGATATCAATCATGTATAAATTCAGATTTGTATTAGTCCTATCTCTGTCACAATTGGATAGTGTGTGAACAAGCAGCGCCACACACATATTGCTAGTTCTATTTAGAAATTTTGCGCTGGTGTAATCTTCAATAATCAATAGTATAACTAAAAAAGGGTGGAGAAACCGAAAGAGAGCTTTCATGTTATGATTTCTTTATTCACCTATCCATGCAATGATGCAACAGCTCTTTTAGGCACTAATACAAGAGCCATTAATTAAGAGAAATACAGTGTCATCAGTTCGGCAAAACTCAAACAGAGAGAAGAAAAAGTGTGTACTTTGCATTCAGAAGAAATCGACAGCCACGACTGACGACGACGTAAGTCAGCCCCAAGTCAGAGCAGTTGTTTGAGAATTAGAAGATGGCCTTAAGAAATTGATTGTAACTTGTAAGTCTTCCGCTGTATTATGTTTATTTTCTGTATAGATAGGTTCTAGAGTTAGAATTTAATGATGATTGAAAATTCTTATACTTTGTTTTGTTAATTTGATTACCCTAAACCATAAATCGCTAACTCAGAATCAAAATAAGCTAGTATGTGTGGTAATGTAGATGGTGCTTATTTTTTTTTATCAAACCCAAGTAAAAGCAGAATTGAGCACGTACCAGGGATGTAAATGTAATAGTTTAAATTTTATTTCAAATTCATCCAAAAACAATAATATTATCACATGTGACGAAAAAATTTATTACAGAATTCATGATGAGTTAATTTCTCAGGAACTAGGTTATCATACATTTTCAGTTACATATAATAGATTTTTTATATTAAGATGAAAGTAAAAACTACTCAAATTTAAATGATTTAGAGTCCTATTCAGGTTTTGAACTCATGACTTCTCACACAAACTTCATTATTTTTAGTCACCAGACTAAGAAGCCCTTCTTAGTTACATATAATAGTTGGAAAAACAATCTTCAAGGGGTCAGCAACTCTGTAGGTATTACCTCTATGTTAAATGTTAATTGGGTCCCAGAATAGACTATCCGAATTTCATAAGGTTTTAATTTGTAAAGTCCACTTGGCAATACAAAATCTGTAGTTTCTGACAAAATTTTTTTGTTGGTTTCTAGTGAAACCCAAATATAACCATAATGCCATGCATTCGTATATCCTTTTTCCTTTTATGTTACCTTTCTTTTTAGGTGGATATTTAGGTATCTGTACTGGTAAGTATAAATAAGAAAAATCTGTCAATATAATATTGGATGTCTTTATTTGATTAAGTTAGAAAAGCATCACATCTCAAATAGATAAATACAGATCTCAAATGCATGACTGTAGCAGAAGCCACGCCGCATGAAATGGCAATGCATGGCATGGGACATGGTCCACTGGAGACCGGGGTCCACTCAAATGCAGAGCATGCAATTATGCATACAATAAATCAATAATCCCTTGAGAGAAAAAAAGGAAAGAAAACAAAATTACAGAAACTGCCAGGTCAAACGCATGGCCAAAACAGGATTGTACGAATAGCGTTGACTCTGCACGCCAACATGGCAACATCGATCTCTTGTCTTTACAAAGCATATATTATTCATTAAATGCTTCCTACGCCATGCAATATTTGCTCAGGAAAACAACAAGAGATGCCTACCAAGGACAATGTTCTTTTGAAACAATTAAATAAGTGAGAATCAGATAGATCGATCCTTTGCAACTTTGCAGAATTGCAGCTGTACAATGAAAAGTGCTAAACTTTGTAATGATGTTGACATAGCCGCTTATTTAGAGTTTGTTAATTAGAATATATATTTTTTTCTGAACGAAGATTAAGGGATTCAGCACATTAATTAATTAATGCAGAAGTAAGATTCACACACACAAATATAATAAATTATTAGTCTACTGATTAAAAACAACGCTTTTCGTTTAGAAAATGCGAGTTTGAAATTTGATGGACTCATATTGTCTAATTTGAATTAGATTTGAGAAAAAAACTTCCATCTCTTTTTCAAAAAAAAAAAAACCTCACAAAAAGGGAATCCTTAAAAATCAAATAATGACGTTGTACAGTGTAATGCAATAGAATATAAAGATTCAAGTTGGAGTGGCGCAATATATAATTTTATAAATTAATTAAGGTCTAAATAACTGACATGTATTCTAGTAGCGCGCGTTGATGCTTATGAAAATAGAAAGTGGAGTTTGATCTCTTCCTTTAAATGGAAAACAAAATATAATTAAACTCTAGCTTATGTTCGCCTCAAATATATTTATTGTAATTCTGTTGTTAAGAGTTTGGACATATATATAATATTTGAACACATTATAGATACAAGTCAAGAATGTTATCAAGGGCATAGTAATGAAATATATATAGCAAGATCATAGCATCTGCTTATTATTTATATAGCTAGATCTGCAAGCAAAATGCGAGGTACTTGTTATTTATTTTATGGGTAATTCCAACGTGCATTCATCTTTTTATTGTACATTAAATTAATTCTTTGATATATATATATATATAAAGAGAGTTAGGCTAAAGTAATTTCACTATCACAGAAATAATATTTAATAGCTCCCATTTTATAGTGAGTCAGAAGTAAATCCGTTATTAAAAACTTTTTATAGCGGATTTGAACTATGATCCACTATTAAAGGTCTTTTATAGCGGACCTAGTCAGGGTCGTTATAAAATGTGATCTTTAATAGAGGACAGCGCAGGGGTCTGCTATTAAAGTCTCTTATAATGGACGGCTCCTACGATCCGCTATAAAATGTTTGCTTCCACGGATCACCATTCAGCTCTCTCCAGCCGTCAATGTTTGTCAATCCAACGCTCCAAAAATCCAGCGTTGCTACGGATCAAGACACCCTTTTTTCTTCCAAAAATTCCAGCTCTCTATATAAACAGCATCTCTCCATCATTCTTCCTTCACATAAATCTTCTCTCATTCTTTCTTCTCCCACATAAATCTTCTCTCTTATGATCTTCTTCCACAAAAATCTTCCCTCATTTTGTTTTCATCTTTCAAGTATTAGTATAATTTTTTTTTCACAACTCGTTTAATTATTACAGAAAAATACATTTGCAAAAAAAATATGTGCTTTCAAAAGACATATTACAGCTAATATACAAGAAACAAATAAATTACAAAAATAAATGATATATTTGCAAATAGTAAAATTTTCTTTTAATTATATATTACGAATGGATATTTCTACAAAAATGCATATCAAATCAATCAATTCGCAATAAATGCCTATCAAATCATGGACGCAACAACCGTATTTTTTTTCAAAACTTTTTATAGCGGACTTTAGTAAAAGTCCGCTATTAAAAGTGACATTTTATACGGAATTTTACTCAAATCCGCTATTAAAAGTGACATTTTATAGCGAACTTTTACTCAACCTTTAACAATCTCCCTCTTTAATACCCCCCCTCATACTCCGCTATTAAATGTGTTCTTTTAACTATAAAAGCTCTTATTTGTAGTAGTGTTTATAAAGCACAACAGTGCATATATTTTAGACCCACAACTCACAATACAAAGTGGAAATGGCTAATTCAGACCTTTGAAAATTTTGTTCATACTAAAATCTATTTGGAAATCAAAATTTTCATTTTTTTACTATTTTATTGGATGGTAGAAAATTCATTAAATTGGAGATCTGTAAATCGTTAGATTGCTAAGTTTTCTACCTATCTGATAAATAGTAAAAAAATTCAAAAAATGAAAATTTTGGTTTCCAAGTAGATTTTAGTATGGACAACAGTTTCAACGGTCCGAACCAACCATTTGCACTTTGTATTTTGAGACGTGGGTTTAATGTCTCTGATCCATTTCTCTCATCTCCGCTCTTTTATTTTTTTAAAACCCAACAAAACCCTAGAGATGCTCTTCTCCGAGGGAATCGCGGCAAGCTACCGTACCACCCTTCATAGCGTCAAGACACGAGCCCTCGTCTCCTCCTCGATACCAGTGGGGCGATATCTCATTGCCTTCCTCTTCCTCGATAATGCCTAGAAATTTATCTCACAAAAACTCGATACATTTAGATCTAACGGACAACAACTCGACAAAATCGTAAGACTCTCTCTCTCTCTCTCACAAATCCGGCAATACCCTAGATTCGATTTATGAACTCAGTTCTTTTCTTCCATTACTTCTATGTTGGTACAACCAAATCAGGTCGGATTCTTCTGTTTTTGTTTTAGTCTTTGGTTTAGATTTTCCATATAATTAGCCTTTGAACATGTAATTTAATTACAATATGATGCATTTACAGCGCATAGGAGAAATTTCTAAAGGGAAGAAGCGAGATGAACATGTCAATAGTGAAGACGACAGTAGTGAAGATGTCAGCAGTGCCAGTGATGCTTGAGGGGACTCATTTTCAGTTTCTGAAATTAAACTTAATTGTTGGTAATTTTGTTTCTAGGTACCAAAGTTGTTTGCTTGTTTATTTTCTTTGATATGCTCTTAATAGATAGTTTTGCTTGTATTTTTTTTTTATTTTCTTCGTTGACACTTAAATACTATCCTTATTGGTGGATATTTTGTTTTGTATGGTATTAGTGCATGATGAGTAAAAATTGATTAATTTTGTCACTTTATTCAATTTGTGAAGAGGGCAATTGACTGATGTATTGGTGCAGAAAAGGAGCATTGAACAAGGAAATAAACGAGAACATTGATCACACACATCACATAAATCCGAAAGTACAATTACAAAAATCACATTGATCACATATTCACATACATAAAAGTACAATCTCATAAATTACATACAACTCATTGATCACATATAGCTCACAAAAATTCATAACATAATCCAAAACAATTCATAATCCAGTTTGGATTCCAAAGCAGTGGTCCAAAATAGCAATTCATAAGAAAGTTAAATTCCAAAACAACAATTCAAAAAAAGCTGAAGCTCCCAGTTTCGAATTTGCTTGTACCACCATTTAAGTCTAAGATCCATTTGTACCTCCTCCCAGTGTTGAATTTATTCTCCTCTGGCAACTACAAATTAGAGAGTTAAATTCACATAGAAGCAGTAAATTTGACAAATTACAGAATTTCTTTCA
Organism: Eleocharis quinqueflora; assembly: GCA_964058865.1. Lineage (NCBI taxonomy): Eukaryota > Viridiplantae > Streptophyta > Magnoliopsida > Poales > Cyperaceae > Eleocharis > Eleocharis quinqueflora. The sequence goes on along the minus strand of CAXKVX010000640.1, from coordinate 213,134 downwards.
TCACTAAAAATGTTAGGTACAAAAAAGATTACAAATTACAGAATTTCTTTCATCACTAACCTAAATACTAACAGAACATCAACTTCCTACAAGGTACAAGGATGTGCGCTGTTAATGAAAAAGAAGAATATTAAATCATGATAAAGATATCAAGTAGTGCTCAAGCTAGATTTATTGAAATAAAATATTTAGAAGTTGTCAGACACATTACTAAATAAAGAATTGGTCTAAAATACCTTAACACTTGAATAATTAAAAAATTTGGTAAATCTAAACCACATATGAAGAAATTTACCAGATTTGAATTCATATTGACACATATGGTAACAAATTTAAACTTATTACCTAAATTGATCCAGCTAAGCTACTTTTAAAGCATTGAACTAAATTGACACAACTCAAATTACTTGAGGTATATCTTTCATAACAAAGCAAAATTAAATCAATCCAGCTTTCAACAAATTGTGGTAGAAAGAAAGAACTAGAGTTAGAGAGATGAGAGAGAGAGAGATGCTAACCAGAAGACTGATATTAGTTAGAACCACCTTTCAGCAAATTTTGGTAGCTCTCAACAAATTCTCTCGTCACCACAAACAAATGAAGCAAAAAAGATAAGTTTGTACTCCTACTGAAGTGAGGAAAATATAGATAGTAGTCAGAACCCAACATCTCAATGTACTGAACCCAAAATCAATATTTTGTCTGACTAGTTTGCTTCAACCTAAAATCAGAAGACTGATACTAGTTACAAAGTTGTTTACCAAAATTAGTTTAGTTACGTGCTTCTCTGATTTCGAGGAGCGGTTGAGGGTTGTTGTGCTTCTTTGATTTCGTGAAGGAGAGAAGGGCAGTGTCGCGATAGAAAGGGAGGAGAAATCAGCGACGGGTGGAGGCTGAGAGAGAGGTAGTGCACGAAAAGGCGATAAGTCGGGAACTGAGAGAGCGGGAGCAATGGGACATATGCTCGGAAAATTAATGGAGGTGTCCAGTTTAGATCCCAGCGTCATTTTGGGTGCGAAAATTGATGAGAGATCGGACGGTTTAAAACACAAAGCGCAAAAACATGTGCACTTTGCAAAGCAGAGTAGCCAAACTCTATATATATATATATAATCCGGCTAACATACTAACGTTAGCAAAATCAAAACCGTGCTAACGGGTGCTTATTTCGAATTCCAAATCACAAACGGCCGATCCGAACCGTTGAAATTGTTGTCCATACTAAAACCTACGTAGAGATCAAATTTTACATTTTTCGAATTTTTTTACTATTTTATCTGAGGCATTGAAAATCAATTAATCTAACGATTCAGAAAAACTTCCAATTTCAACACATTCTTAAATGCCTCAGATAAAATACTAAAAAATTCAAAAAAATGAAAAATTTGGTCCCTACGTAGGTTTTAACGATTCAGAAAATGCTAACGTTAGCAAAATCAAAACCGTGCTAACGTACTAACAGCAAGGCTAAAATAATATGCATAGGACACCCATTTTGTCCTATACATATATTGTTGGATTAAACTTATCTCTTGTTTGACAATTTGCAAAATAATTAAGTACTAATCTTGCACATGAGTATTGGTGAAGATGCAGGTTAAAACAGGTACATACTGATGTCAAACAATGCTCAAACATGCTATAAACAAGTCAAGACATGTTCAAGTCATCAAGGAAAAGCTTCACAGTGCCAAACAGAGCACAGCGTTACCATAACGTTCCAGAACTCGTCACAACGGGTCTGCAATCCGTCATAACGGGTACCCAACCCGTCACAACGGGTCAGAATGAGAGAGAGGCAACAACAACATGAGTTTTCCCGAGCGCAGCGTTACGATAACGCTTGGTCAAGGCGTCATAACACCTCCCAACCCATTATAACGGGTTCCTACAGGAATTGGCCCATAGGACAACTACACAAGAGAAGAAGGTCATTTCTGAAAGTTGCTCAAGGCGTTATAACGCCTTCCCCCATGCGTTATGGAGTCTGTGTAACACCAGGGAGTAATTTGAAGGTTCCAAGATCTCAAGAAGTGTCCAGCCTATATAAATGATGCAGAAACGAACCAACATGGTATCAAACACCCCCCATAAGCTTCCAAGCATCAAATTGAGCACAACAAAGAGCCTAATTCAAGTCTCCTCCAGTTACCTAACCTAGAGAGCATTATGATAACCTATATTCTCTTATTGTCAATTCGAGAACAAACTCTTAGCTAGATTTTAGCCTTTGGTTCACCACATTTGTGTTGTCAAGTGGTGCATCATTATCCTTGATTGTGTTGTCAATCAAACCTTTTTACCGTGTAGTGTGGTGTTGCTCCATACATTGGTCTAGGAGAAGAAGATTGACTTGCTTATTTAGAATAAGTCAAAGATCGGCTCCGCACTTTGTAAAAGAATACTCGTTTTATAGTGAAATCGGCTCGAAAGAAAGTTTTGTTCCTGGAGACCCGTGAACGTATGCCTAAGTTGATTGATAGGCCGAACCAAGTTACATAAAGTGTTCTCTTGTTCTCGATTGCTCTCTTCACTCTCTCTTTTTATTACTTTCCTCTTTGTTGATTTGTGATTTGCTCTATTACTTCTAGAAATTGCTTGCTCTAAATCTTGGCTAGGTGATTAAGGTCTAAAAGCTTTTAACTTGAAATTCTTGATTGAAAACGCTTTCGCCTAGTAATTTGACCTTAATCTTGCGCTTTAAGCCCCAATCCTAATTCTAACATATATAATTAGCCTAATAAATTAAAATTTAAATTGCTCAATAAATTTTTCGTATCAAAATATTATAGAAAATTAAATCTCATGATTTTTAGAACTTTCTTACTATTTTTAAAATATTTGTGTTGCAGCGCAGAAAATGGCATTTTTTTTAAAACAACCGAAAAAACATTTAAAAATTGCAAGAAAGCTCTAAAAATCACGAAATTTTGTTTCCTACAATATTTTTATATGAAGAATTTATTTAGCAACTTAAATATCAATTTATTGAGCTATATATATGCATATAACAGAAGATGGTGTCATATGCATAATATTTTAGCATGTTCTCTATAAAAATAATATTCAAATAAAAAAACTAATATTGAGATGTTTGTAAAGTATTTACTATTTAGCCGTGATGAGTGCATTAAATTTGAATCAATTTGAAATTTGTTTGGTCATCATGATAATTACAATAATTAAAACTTCATTTTTAAAGTTTTGTACTATTTGATTTAAAGTTAGACATTTCTTAAATTCAACAAAATTTGTAAATTTTGAATGTATGTTAAAAGTATCTCCACTAATTGTGAAAAACTGTACTATCAAATCCTCATATACTAAGATCTAAATCTTAAGATATTTCTCTGAATTAAAATATATACATTATCAAAGTGCAAACGGTCAATAGTCTAGTAATAACTAACTATGATAAATTTCAAGAAATTATGAGTTCAAATCTCTATGATCACTAAAGTGGAAATTCTGCCAAGAGGGTAGCAATAGATGCTAAGATTTTGGGAATCCCTATATGTCAATATATATATATATATATATATATATATAGAGAGAGAGAGAGTATGGCTAATGTTAAAACATTTGCACTTCGGCCGAAATGCAAAAGTTTCACATTAGTCAACTTTTTGTGGTCAAAATTTAAATTTAAGTTGCTCAATAAATTCTTCATATAAAAATCTTGTAGGAAATCAAATTTCATGATTTTTAGAGCTTTTCTAGCTATATTTTAAATATTTTTTTAAAAACAGACCAGTTTAATATTAAAAGATATGACCTTTTCAGAACTGTTTTTGAAAAATATTTAAAATATAGCTAGAAAGCTCTAAAAATCACGAAATTTGATTTTTCTACAAGATTTTGATATGAAGAATTTATTGAGCAACTTAAATTTAAATTTTGACCAAAAAAAGTTGGCTAATGTGAAACTTTTGCACTTCGGCCGAAGTGCAAACGTTTTCACACTAGCCATACTATATATATATATATATATAAAGAGAGAGATAGGCTAGGATGCTCCATGAAGCACCAAACCCCTAATGTTCCACATCGTATCTCTAATTTAAAATTTTCAACGATCAATCCAAACCGTTGAACATGATCTACATATTGAAATCTACTTGAAGATTGAATTTTACATTTTTTTTTAATTTTTTGCTATTTTTTAGAGAGGTCGGAAAATTATAGAGGTGGCAAATCGGGCTGGTCGGGTCAATTTGACTTCAAAAGATTATCGGGTCACGGGTCTGATCAGGTCGGGCTGGGTCGGGTCTCAGGTCATCATGTGTTGATAATTGTCGGGTTTCGGGTCTTTCGGGTTCGAGTCGGGTCGGGTTTCAATTATCTAATTTCGGGTTTCGGGTCTTTCGGGTTCAGATCAGGTCGGGTTTCAATTATCTCGTTTCGGGTATTTTCGAGTTTCAGATCTTTCGGATCGGACGAGTCGGGTCAATTTGTCTTTAAAAGATTATCGGGTCACGAATCTAAAATTACCTAATGTATCTAATGTATCTCCCTAATGATTCATGTATATATATATATATATATATATATATATATATACAAAATAATTACCTAATGTATCTAAAATTAAAATGTTTGATTAAATAGCTGTAGTATTCATTACAGCAGAACTTAATACAGGGTACTCGCTTGATTGCGTTCACAATCGTCTTGAACATTTTTTTCTTTTTTATTTATTTAATTACTTTTTTGGGGGGAAATAAAACAAAGAATTACAGTAGTAGAATCTCTCAAGATATCAACTTTCAAGGCTATTATATAGCCTCATGCGCACAGTGGCATAGTAGATCAAAGAAGCACTACTTGCAGAGAGTTACAGGCAAGTACAAAGGGAGTCAGGAATGCATGTGCCATTTCGCATCCTTGCTATATGATACAACTGTTTATAATTGGAAGATTCTGCATAGGTCACTACCTCATGCTAAATTGACTAAAATAATAATAGCTCATAAAATCCAAAGAAAATGACAATAACCATTAATTGATTATATGTAGTATACCTGCTTTCTGATCACAACTCGGGAATTACAAATTTACTGGGTAAAGATTTAAAAAGTACAATGGAATCACAATGTACTGGCATCCATGAAACTCAGCATCTGATGCACCGAACTTGCTATCTCCTCTGCTGTGCACCTCGTCTCAGTCAAATTCTATACCCAAATTAAATAGATATCAATTTATGATGAACTGAATAAATTAGGAAAATTAAAATAAATAACACAATTATTTCAAGCCTCAGAGGATTGGCAACAAAATAAAAAGAAAATTGGGGCTCAATGCAAAAGAAGTGAAGGTGACATACATCTAGGTTAACAACGAAATACATCTTAAAATACTAAGGTCGTTTTTACGTACATAACACATGCATATGTAAATGAATTTTTTTTAACATCGCAAAAACAAATTACCTTAATAGTCAAAGAATAGAGTACAGTCTGGTCAATGGTAGTTATGTTGGTATGCATAATAGCAAATTGCATCTCCTCTTCAAATGCCGCAACCATTCGTATCAACTGTCCCGGCCGCCGCCTCGTCAGAATCTTTATAAACGCATCAAACCCGAGCATTTTCACCTCTATCTCCGCAATGCATGACTTGTTCTCTGCTGTTTCTTCTTGAACGAGTGCTGCATCTGTACAACTAGTCTCGAGATCAACCGGAGCGAAAGGTGGGTATAGAGGAATTTGTTGCGGCGGAAGAGGCAGTGGCTGGCTCTGTGGGTTTTGCATTGGAAGTATGCTTGAAGGGTTAGACTCCATTGTCCTCCTCCTTTTTTGTGATTCTAGGCATTGAATTAGTTGTTCGAGTTCTCGGACGAACTCGATTGCTCCTCCGATAATTGATGCTTGATCTCCCTAGAAATGATAAATAATTAAGCCCTCAGTTAAGAGAAGAAATATTTGAAAATGTGTAGGTCAAATTTTTTGGATAGTGTGGTGAAGTTAGAATGATGAGAGCTTGAATTAAAACATTTTACTAAGAATAATTAAAAATATGTGAGTCCTTTCTCAGGTGCAAAGGGAAGTAACAGAAAACATTTAGTAATTTATCGTTTGAACTATATATGTACGTACATAGCTGTAAGCGTGCATCATGCATGAGTGGTTCATATGCTTTGTTTAAAAATCCGCCTAAATTCAACGATTCCACGTGAGTATATAACTAAGGTACTGGTACATTTAAAAAACAAATAGTTTATGTTATTACCATATACATTTCAAAAAGTTTCTCTAGAAGTAACGCGCCAACATTCTCATATAGTCATATATATCTATATATAATTAATTGATTATTAATAACAAAAATAGATTTCAAGACTACACCTATATGTATCTATACATGCAACTGTCAACTGACCTTAGTCTTCAGAATTTGTAGAAATATAAATGTTGAGACAAGCACAACATTTTTCTTTCATTGCCAACAATAAATATAATGTAAGCTACTAAACTGATTTGTTGTATAACACATTAACACTAGATTAGAGATACCATAACAGCTAAAAAACATACCCGTTGCACGTATGAACCGGGCATGAGCGACCTCAAAACCTTAAGATATTCATTCATTTGGCGTCGCCGATTCCTCTCAACTGCAATGTGGGTCATGCGCTGACTCTCCACTTCCTCAGTCGTCTTAGCCGTGCGTGGCCTCTTTCTCCTCCCCTTGGCATTTCCAGCTGCCTGTCCCGGGCAAGGACTGGTCCCGGACCCTGGTCCACCTCCTTCTTTAAATCCCCCTTGATCCAAATTCACGGTTGCCTTGCTGAGTGAATTTGCCATACTCGGAGAGTTGCTAAGAGGAGTAGATTGAAAGGATTTGAGAAGGAACGATTCATCGCTCGGGCTGTTTAGTGCAAGTCTCGGACCAAAGTCGGAAAACGGTACCACCTCGGCCGGATTGCTCAGCATGAAGTCTACCATCTCTGTGCTAGTAACGTGCTCAGTTCCCTGGAATTGGAGAAAATATGGAATTGTATATAATGCTTGTCTGGTGGTTATATATATGATGAGTAGTGTACGTATGGCAGAGTCAATGCTTCCCAGTAGATAATTTAGGTCTGGCATCCTATTTTGTCTTATTATATATGTAAGGTAATTTCTCTCCTACATGGCTACATCTAACTTTCTCATTTTTATGCTACATCCAAATTTTACATTTTATTTTTAAAGGAATATTTAATATAAAAATAAAAATTAGTAAATATTTAGATATTTCGGAGCTAATATGAAAATTATTGGGTCTTTCTTCAAACATGTTACTTTTGAATGCCAGCTAGAATTATACTTTATAAAGCATTAAATAATAATTAAGCACTTCTAGTTTAATTACATAATAATAAATAATAATGCTGCTGGATGCACTTCATATGCAAGTCACACTACTGCACCCAAATATACTTATAACAAGTGCTTTTATCAATAATCCAATGAATTACTTGTGACTCCTTGTATATTACCTAGTCAATATTGTTCCTGCTTAATCTGCTCTTACTGTCACAGTGTCATATCATTATCTTACTTACAGTTCCAGTGACAGCACTATTTAGTGTCAACCACAGAGGTGTTTAAGTTCAAATTTCAACCAATAAAAGACAATATACAACATTAGGTCTGAAGAGTAATTTTCACATCAATATTCTTTCTCTGAGGGACTGGAAAAAGGCCATGCACATGGTTGACTTAGAGAAAGAAAGAGAGAGAGAGAGAGAGAGAAATAGAGAATATGCATGGTTGTATTATTGGAATTGGTATTGTACCGGATTGTCCATTAATTAAGGGGGATGCGCTGACTGCCTTCAGATCGGTACAAAAGGCTGCCCCATCAACAACAACACTGCACAAAGAAACAAATTTGAGAAAGAGATCAGTGCTTGTCTATTCTGTACTTGACCAATAATTCAATAATTCAATAATTCAACAATTCATGTTAATTTCTCGATCTGCAACCATATTCCGGTGAATTAAATTACGTCTGTATGTATAATAATAACTGCTGTTAATTAGTTAATATAAGTACATAAAAGGCATATAAGGACAAGTTAATTAATAAGTTCCTTTGTCATAGAATTGTCAGTAGGCAAAATGAATAAATCCTCTTTGGTGTTAATATAATTAATTTAAGGTATTAATTATACATATATAATTAAACGATCAAGAAAAACATGCCTTATAAAGTGCAAATTTTTATGTGGTTATTACACATCTCTCATAAATAACAAAAAAAATGGAATCATGAAATTTATGTAAATAAAAACTGAAAATTTAATAGTATAACAAAAACTGGTATACCGGACAAAAAGCATATATATTTTCAAGTTAATATATATGCAAATGATGCTGAAAAATATTCTAGCGAGTCCTAAGGGATATGGAAAAGCAAACAAAACTTCCAAATAATGAAATCTAATTAACAAGGTTTATAAACAAATGATGAAATGAAGGTGTCAAAGTTGATTTACACCTGTACTAAGTTGTATATCCAACAAGAAAAAGATCGAAGAGAAGGAAAAAAAAAAGGACAAAGGAATCTCTGAAGAAGTTTAAATATATTATATAATCAGTGAACTGCACCATTACCATAAACATATACACAAACAAATTTTGAACTGGTCCCATTTGGCAGAGACGTTACAGAACTGACCTAATTTTGAGGGGTGCACACGGCGCACCTATAGTTACTTTTTTTTAAAAAAAAAAAAGAGCTTACCTATAGTTAGATTTAACTGGATAAACAAAGAGAAAGGTTTTGTTTACATAGAGAGAGATAGAGACAAGAGAGATGGTGAAGCAGAGAAGAGAAGGCAGCTTTTCTTTTTGCTTTCTGTTTTGTTTGTAGAAGGGAGAGAAGATTGGAGAGCCAGAGATGCATGCATGTCATGCATTAATTAATGGAGTTGAAAAAGAACTTCAATTCCACCTCCACCCCTCAAAACTTTATTTACTTCACATGCACTACGCTCTTCCCCTCTCCTTTTTCAATTTCACTTTCGCTTAATTACTTTTTCCTCTTTGTCACGAGCAAGCTTTCTTCTTTTTTCAAAATTCGGCTCTCTTATTAAAAGTAATCACGGTTTTATATTATTACCTTCTTAATTATGTATTAACGACTTTAGTACGAAATTAACTAATAGTCTAAATATAGGGCTGTTAATTGATGAGTTTCAGTTCATGTCCAGTTTAGTCCGCTGATGAAGAGTTAAAGTTTATGATCAAATTAAACTCATAATTATCTACTAATATTCAGTTAATGTTCAATTCATCTTATAACCGAATAATGTCTACTATTTGTCCATAAGTTAATCATGCGAGCCTGATTCTGGACACCACGGTGCACAGTCCTCTTTAAATGCAAGTTATTCATCACTGCATTGAATAACTTAAGTTTTTTTTATGCGAATAACTTAGTTCTTTCTCTGTAAAACAGATAGTTAGAACTTGATTTATCTATTGGAATGTTTGAACATATTTTCATTTAATTTCACATTGAGTTCGCAATTAGTCCACAATTTGTCCATAATTTATCCACAATTAGCCCAGTTCAGTTATAGCAATTAGACTTGGACTAAATTTCAACCAAAACCAAGAAATAGTTAATTCCATAAATGTTCCATTGTGTCCATTCTATTTTGTCCATAAATCGCGCTATTAATTAGCAGCCCTAAGTCTAATGCTCCTCAGCACTGCCCGGATTCCCTACACAAATCATGGTGACATATATATTCAGAATTTCAAATTATTTTAATAAATACCAAAATTAATTTAATTCACACATTCATTAATTTGGGAGTTGCTGAAAAACAAACCTTGTAATTACCTTGTATCAATCATCATAACCAGATTCGGTACTATTCATTTTCAGAATATTTAAACTTGACTTTTTAATCTTTAAAAAAAGTTCGATTTTTTTCGAATAATTCCCGAATTATCCACAATTTATTCACAATGTGTCAATGTGCTTCTTTTTATAAAACATCAGAAATTAATGACATGTGTAGTCGTATGGATATACACACGCTAGTTTAATTCAAAATATTGACTATTCGCGTACATATTGAATTAAGCACGCCATTATAATAGTTGAATTGGATCATCAAATTTACTCTATTCCACAAAAATATACATTTACATTATTGTTAGAAAGATACAAATATACAATCGATTGTAATTAAAATCCTTTAATTGAAGTCGGCAAATTAATTAAAAACTGAACAATCTATTGTCCTATTCTTTAACTGCAAGAAAATATAAATAAAATAAAGGTGATGGATCTTACTTTTAGTAACATACACTACTACAGAAATGATCTTTAACACTTCCTTTAAATGGGATATAACTTTAACACCGAATTTTAACTTTGGATGTAAAAGGTTGTAAAAAATTAGAAATAGGATTTTAAAACCGAACTTTATAAAGGATCTGGTTGAAAAATGTTCCTTTAACAACGAATTTGCGAAGTTGTTCGCTCTAAAAGATCTTTTAAACCAGACTCCTTTTAAACTTCGATTTTAAATAATTACGTTTGATTTTGAACTTGTACTCAGATCCAGAATTAAAGAGGAGTCTTTAACACCGGACTTTTACTAAGGTCTGGTTTTAAAAAATTGGGTTTTAATAACGGCCTTTTAATAAGGTTCGATTTTAAAAGTAATTCACGGATCGCCCATTTTTTCTTAAATCCGTAGCGTTCATTCTAACCGATCCAACGCTCAGAAATCAATCCAAAAAATCTCACGGATCCCTCTCATCTCTCTCTTTATATATTTCATCTCTACCAATTTTTCTCTCTCTCTCATCTGATCTATTTAATTTTTCCCTCTCATCTCTCTCTTTATATAATTCATCTCTACCCATTTCTCTCTCTCTCATCTGGTCTCTTTAATTTTTATTTCTCATTTATCTCTATCTCTCAACAAATCAAACCTAAAATATTTGAATTTGAAGAAAATATCAAGCTTTTTAAGTTTATCTCTCTATCTGAATTTGGAGGAAAAATGAAGCAAATTGGAAGAGAAATAGAATTAGTATGCATTCTTTTCTTTCAAAATCATTTTCGAAATTTCTTTTCTTTTTCTTTTCTTTAGACATATAACATGGAAGAAATATTTATTCAAATGGTTTAATTGCAAAAAATACGTAAGTCTTACGGCGTATTTGAAAAAATATTACAGCAATAAAAGAACATATTTGCAAATAGTAAGTCTTTCTTCTAAATAATATTTTATAAAAGGAGATATTTGCAAAAAACATTTGTCAATCTGTCACATTGTAGTTCTCACGCATGCAGCTACAGATTCGTTTTTTATTTTTTTAGAACTTTTAAAACTGGTCTTTTACTAAGGTCCGATGTTAAAAGTTATCTTTAACATCGACCTTTAACTAAGATTCGATTTAAAATATATATCTAACACCGGCCTTTTACTACAATTTTAAAAGTGATCTTTAATAGCGGTCTTTTACTAATGTCCGGTGTTAAAGCCTGACATTTAATAGCGAATGACAGGAATTTTTAACAGCCCCCTCTATAACACTGACCAGGTGTCCGATTTTAAAAGCCATATTTGGCCGGTATAATATGCCAAAAATGTAGTAGTGATATCATATTATGAGCTATGCTATTATATTTCACGAAGCCATGATTTATTTTGACTTCACATTTAAATTTAAAATTTTGAAATTCAAACTGTCCATTCAAACCATCTAATGTGATCTCCATGTTGAAAACTCAATAAAGATCAAATTTTTACATTTTTTTGAAATTTTTGAACTATTTTTAGAGAGGTGAAAAATCGATCATATTGCATGGTAATAATGCAATACGAGAAAGAATCATGATCAACTTCGCTCTCTATGGTATTGGAAAGATGCTAATATATTTTTTTACAATTCGTTATATAGATACGAAATAGTTTTCATACATATCCTCACATGTATATTTTTTTACAATTAATTATATAGATACGAAATAGTTTTCATACATATCCTCACATGTTTGATTAATGGAAACTCATTCATACCTATATTCAATTATCTAGCTAGGAAAAGAAAAACTTTATTCATTTTCTTATTATCAAATACGATACAGTTCCAATAAATGAATAAAAAGAACCATTGACAATTCTAATTAGCTTAAATGGTAATATTTGTAATTTTCTCATAGAAAACAAGGTTTAAATAAATCACAATGTTATGAAAATAAATCATTGTATGAACCATCAAATCATAATTAGGTTTTACTCTGGTGATAATTAATGAATTAAGAGTGAGACTACGGTGCTTATGCAATCACAAGCTCTATCGTACTTGACATTGCATATTTCAGATTTCAAAGTGCAAACGGCTAATTGTAACTGTTGAAAATATTTTCCACACTAGAGTGTACTTAGGACCAAAAATTTCATTTTTTTTTCTTAATGTTTTTATCATTTTATCTGATAGGTGAGAAATTTATTGATTTACAAACCTCTATAATTAATGAATATTTAATCACCCGATAAAATAGTAAAAATTCTAAAACTAGAATTTTGTTCCGTAAATAATTTTTTGTATGGACAACGATTCAAATCGGTCGTTTTAATTTTGAAATTAGAGATATGAATCGCAAGCACAAGCTTCACCGTGTTGACGTAGCAGCGTAACCTCACTCACACTGAACTAAAAAATAAAAGATCACTTTTAGATCAACATTTACGATTTAATATTTTATTTTTAATAGAAATATGAAAGCACACTCCATAAAATTTAATTTGACATGACATTATGCTAATCTGGTACTTATTTATTTTTAAGGTCATTTTTTTTTTCCAAGACTAGTCTTGTACCGGCCCACTGAATACTGGTAAAGTGTGCTGCTCCATCAAATGTGCAACAGATTCGTGTTCTGTGCACGACAGATTTCGACGCTCTCTAATTCGTCTTATTTAGTGAACTAAATTTTACTTTTTGTTTCAAGTGAGTTGGCTCTTCAATTCTTCGTGAACACTTTTTGCAGGGAAAATGGGGCGTATTTTAAGAGGAGATATATTTTATCCTTAAAAAAAAAGAGATATATTTTAATATTTTTTCTGAAAAAATATAATTTTATAATTATATTTTTGATAAAAATCCATGTTTCGAAAATTTCGTACGTTTTTAACCATAGTTTTCCTAAATTTTTGTCAGAAAAAAATAAATTTTAGAAATAACTTTGATTTTTTTGTCAGTCCGCCGCTAACTTTTTGCACGTTACAAATGGACAACGAAATTTCGTTTTGACTGTTTTAACTAAGAAATAGATTCTTTGAAGGGAGGTGATATTAACAACAATAATTCTTTTGTTACACAATATTCCAAACTAATAGACAATTTTTGCACCTTATTAAATTTTTTCAAGCTTTACAAATAGTGGCTTTAGTAATCTTTGAAGTTATAAAGCGAGATATATTGAAAAAATGTAGCTTTAACGGTTTTTAACGATATACTGTATTTATCAGCTGATATGATATAGTGCTATAGCGAAAATATAGCAGTTATAGAGTTTTATTTGTCATTCTTTTTTACCTAAATCTATTTTGTTAAATAGGAACAAAAAGTAGAAGGATAATTAAAAAAATTATTCGTTCCAAAAAAAATAATTAAAAGGATCTTTGGCAATATATTTCTTTTGTTCTCGGCCTATGAAAAGAATTGACAAACTAACATTGCAGCCCACTCAATTTATGAATGCTCATTCAGTTTTCTTTCACACACACACACACACACACACACACACAATATTATTTAGAAGCATAAGTGAAGAAGTTGAAAAGGTTAGAATCTCATTCCAAAATTCAGTTTGCATATACATTAAAATATGCGCAAGTTATGTTATAAAAAAATTTAAAGAATAATATGCAAGATGTTCACAATTTGCTTTATATATAAAAATAGATCTCAAAGTAACATATAAAATCGGGGAGATTGTAAAAAAAATTGTAACATGTCTGAGAGATGTGTGGAAGAGAGGTGGCTAAAGAGATTGATAAGATCAACAAGAGAAACAAAGGAGAGATGAAATAGAGAGATTGATGAGATCACAAGAAGAAAGATTGCTGGATGAAGTTGCCAGGAAAAGCGAGAAAAGAAAATTCCAAATGATAAAAAGAGAGAGAACACAGGTTGAACATAAAACAGACATAGAGCAAGTGTTGCTGAGTTTGGAAGAGGAGCAAAAATAAGCGGATTATCAGATATCTTCATGGGTGCTAATAAGGTATGTCAGTAAGGGATCAACCATTTTGGTTTTTTGTTTTAGTGTACATATACATGTAATCAGAAATATTATAGCAACTACTTTACTGGACCAATTTCATACAAACACAACCAAGAAAACAAGCTGTAACAACCTCTTTCGTACATTTTCACTTGCCAGTAAAAAAAAAGGCCTACATGCCAAATCTAAATTCCTGCAAATCAGAATCCCAAAACAAAACTGTAATCATACTGCTAAACAAACATATAACAAATGAAACTAACACCTTGTTTGGTTCATAGGAGGTGAAGGAAAAGTGAGATGATAAAGGTATATGTAGAGAATAGAAAGAAATGTTATCAAATTTTCGATTTGGTTATTTGGTTGGTTTTGTTTCCCTCTCAAATGGAGGGTGAAATAATAGGTTTTAAAAGGTTAGAGGAGATCAAAAGAATACCCTCTAAACACCTTATCATCCTATTAAAAATCCAACCAAAAGTTTCTTTCCTTCCCCTTCTCTCCCCTTTTCTACCTCCCTATCCAAACCAAGTGTAAGAGGTCAACTAGTCTAGAACTACTAAAAGATAGAAGTATGGAATTAACACTAGAATATCCTAGTCAAAGAACAAGGTTTGTTACTTCAATTAGCGGAAAATTATATCCTAGGTTAAAAACTTTTTACTACCAAACTTTACTTTCTCATCCATGATCTCTCTCCAAATCTGTCACCATTACATCTGATACTTCATTGGAGACTACTTCTTTGCCCATTGTGGCGTCAATAACTGCCGGGTTGTTAAATTCTTCACTTATTTTGACGTCACCAGATACAGTATCATCAAGAGCTTCAGTCATTTTCACATCACCATCTACTGGGTTATCAGTGTCTTCACCCGATTTAATGCCATCCTCTACCAGGTTATTAGTATCCTCACCTGATTTAATGCCACTATCTACCTGTTTATTAGTGTTCTCACCTGATTTAACGGCACCCTCAACCATTGTAACATTATCCTGCACCAGCGTAGTATATCCCTCGCTTGTTTTCACATCACCTTCTACCAGATCATTAGAATCCTCACCCATTTTTACATCGTCCTTTACTGGATTATTAGAACACTTGCCCTTTTTTAAATCACCCTCTACTGGGTAATTAGTACCCTCATGTGCTTTCAAACCACCCTCTACCGGGTTATTCAGACCCTCAACCACTTTCTGAGTTGCCTCAACCAAATTATTGTAACATTCACTCATTTTCACACCACCCTCTGTTGAATTACTAAAATCTTCAGTCGCTTTTGATTCAGGTTCTACCACAGGAACCACAACTTCCCTTTTTCGCAGTTCAAATGCATCAGCCCCTGTCTGCTGTGAGGGATCGACATTACCAATAGACTGAGACTCCACGGGGACCAGTGTTGTAGCGTCAATTGAGGCATCAGATTCTGAACCTGAACCCAAATTGGAACCTGTATCGGGATCCAAATCCTGGTTTTTGTCTCCATCGTCACTGTCATCAGTGTCATCTAAGTCACTGTTGTGGCCGTCGGTGGCTAGAACCAGATCACCTTCCTCCACCTTGACGTCAACACCTGCTACTGTAAATTCACGTCCGCTGGCCGGTCTCTGGTTGATTGGCACAGCATCACTGATGACATTGCCAGGCTCAGTCCTTTGCTTCCCTTTGTACAATGCCAGCTCAGTCTGGTATCGCTGCTTGTCCACTCGGCCTCTCTCTTGGTATACCTGCAATTTGCAATTCACATTAGAATAACACTTATCAACTTATGTAGCAGATAAATAGAATCTCTTTTGTATGATTGATCTGCTGACATGACAGATCAGGTCAACACAACATCAACCAGTCCAATAAGAAGTAACCTTTATTTCTAAATATGGAAAAAGCATAAGAGTCAAGTCAAAAGGCTGACATTTTATTCAGAAAGAAGGATGTAAGATGACGATAAACAATGTGTTCCCAACTATGGATATGAACACTCCAGACCAAACTGTTAAAATGTCAGATTATGGTAAATATTTTTTTGTACAGTAGGGTAAGAACCAATCCGATTTCCACAATAAGTTGCTGAGTCAACTAGAACTGAAGAAACTCACAATATTACCCATAACTGGAATATATAACCAAGTTAACTTACATTTTTATCAGCTTCAGTAAGGCTATTCCAACGCTCGCCGATAATGCGGCTGATATCTCGATCCTTGCCTGGGTGCAGCGGTTTCAGCTGAGCATGCTGCTCAGCAAAAAAGAAATTGTACCCACTCCTGTTTGGCTTTGGGTGGTTTGGGTCCATCGTACTTGGCCTTCTTTTCCGACGACGTCTCTGCTTGGGCCTGCCAAAATAAGGTGACCCTGATGTTGATGCTGGTGGACACCAGGGTCCGGCCTGTGGATTGCTCGTCCCAGCTGTAAAAGCAAGACTCGAGTTGAAGGTGATTGGCTGAGGAAACATGACGGAGTCCGGAAACGGCTGGTCAGAGCAGTGAAATAATGCCCCTCTTAGGGTATGTGATCCAACCTTCACTGTTACTAAATAACCATGCTCGAACTTGCCATCTATCACTCCTGTCACCGGCACAGCCGGTAGTGGCGGTTCTGTAAAAGGCAGCTGTTAGTTTGATGACAGAAAAAAAGTAGGAGGTTTCCTTTTTTAACAAGTAATTATCAGTGTCCAGAAGCAGCAGTAAACTGCCTCCACCATATCTTCAATTATGTGTCCTCGTTTGATTTTTTAGCCAGTGTCCCTTATTCTTATCAGTAAGCCGATATACAGTTAACAACAATCAAGTTTTAATGAATTATCACTCGTAATCATACTCAGCCCACTAAGGCACTACTTTGTTTTTGCCAGACTCAAATTTTGCAACTTACGAATTTAAAACTAAGGTAAATTTCGGAAGTGTAGATGTAATTAGGCTTAAATTTCCTTTCAAATAATTATTAACAGTTTGTCAATAACCCAATTTGTAAAGAATACATAATCTAAATGAGGAGAAAGAAGTTGCCTACCATCTCGGATCTTGCGTTTCTGAGCCACTGGGGGAGAATCGAACATCACTTCTTGTGGCCTTCTTGAAGAACATTGGGCAAGCGGACTAGGCATATTGTCTACAGTTAAAAACCAATATAAGAATAATGTAGTGCATGAAGAGATCATTTTCAAAAGAAACAGTCAACATTCTGGATTGTACTGAAAATCACTATTTCAACCTAACTTTTGACAGGTCTGGCTAACTCAACTTTCCTACCGTTGAAGTTGCATCTATTTTGGGGTCTTCGAGCCAGAACTATATGTTAAACTTTGATTGAGAGAGAGAGAGAGAGTAAGAGAGAGAGACCGGCAGTATTGTTGTATCCTTCAGAACCAAAGAAGTACAGTCGTTCATAGTGGTGCAACAAAGAGTAGTAGTACTTTCTCAGTATAAAAGATGCATTTGTGGCCGTTGACGGAAAGACGAATGATGCTGTCACCTCTTTCCATCTCCTGTCTCCTATCACCTGCCATTAATCACTTTGTGTCATAAATTACTAAATAAGAGATTTCGAGGACTCTAGGTCAACATGTACCAGATCTGGCAGGTTTATAAGTGCCATGACACATAACCATGCACAATAAAAGAAATCCCAGACGACACAATTAAGACAACATATCTGGTATTGGGTACAGATTCTCTAAAAAACATCTATATATATATATATATATATAGAGATTTTGAAACCTTGTCAATGCCTCCTCGAGAAGTGACTTCTTTGAAAAGCTTATGGAGGTCGAGATCTTTTCCTCCAATGATAGGTATCCTTCAAAAATTGTACATATGAAACAAATTAGAAGATGGGTTCCTAAAATTTGCAATTTTCCCCTAATTGAACTTCAATTATGCAAGCTAAAGCTCAAAGTTTCCTCTAATACTACATCAATAATCCTCAATGATGCAGTTGCAGCTCGATTTAACTTAACTTTTTAACTAATTTAGCCTCAAGTACCTCTCTGATTTACCAGCTGGTAGTTAATCTTAACTTAAATTGCAAACTTTGGAAATAACACAAAAAACAATGACAATTTAGTAATTAAGAGAAATAACACAATAGCAACTCGATGAACTAGTGCATCAGATTTTTTCAGCTTGAAGTTCATAGTTTTTCTGCACAATACATGCTTCCTATGGTGCTTGCTCCAAAGTTATGACCAGTTAAATATTTAGGGATATTCAGTCATGTTTCCTTTTCTAATTAAATTCTGCATTTGTGTTTAAATGCTTGTAGCACAATATATTGCTAGTTACTATGAGGTTCATGCCAGTTATAATAATAGTGGTACAAATACATAAAGCATTCATACTATTATGCAGAGATGTAATAGTGGGATAATTAGTATATTATCAACTAAGGTACACATTAATACATTATACAATATCAAAGGTACATTATCCATGATGCCAAAGATAGAAACAGATGAATAAGAATAACTCACATGAACTTAGTCTTCATGACCAAATGAAGCTTCTCTAGAGTTTGCATGAAGAGGCCTCTGTCAGAAATCACGTCACTATACTGGGCCAATGGTTCTGGATACGGCTTAAAGCTCTCATTTTTGTTTCCATTTTTGTTTCGCGAACAACTTCCTCCATCCATTGGCCTCTTTTGTTTCTCGGCATTGTAAATTTTATTTTCCTCACTCATGGTCATTCAGCTTTATAATTTGAATGTATGATAGGATTAGCAAAATGATCTCTATATTTATTGTATATATAGCAATGAATTATGGATCCGTGTTGAATGTTGATAAAGTTTTATTTTGCTGCAATTATAGCAAAATAAGGCTGATAATAATAGAAGTCTACGCATAATAATATTTAATGGCTGTCATTTCATTTGATATGCATAGATTGAATGGTAAATAATGTAGTAAAAAGGGTGAGAGTGGACATTATGCAACTGTGCTTTCCCTTTTTTGGTTTTATTTAATAACCATAAATGTGACTTAAATGTTAAAATAATATTATAGACAAGCTAACTATACTACTAGGAAATGAATGGTAGGCATGCAAATTGCACCTGCCTAATAAAGAAAATAAATAAAAGCCAGGTCACGAAAATAAAGTAAAATAAAGAAAGACAGGTCAAGGTCTTATTGTAAACAAATTTCTCCATAATTTTATTAACTAAAATAAGATTAAAATACATTAAATTGAGGCTTTAATAAAATTAAAAGGCTAAATTCAACAAATTGACGTTCCGGTTCATAAAAATATGAACTGGAAATTTCATGGCGTCACGCCTTATTTTTCTAAGATCTAGCAAAATCTGTTTTCAGCGAAGTTTCAAATCCAAATGTAAACATAAATAAAGAGTAATATTAAACGGTTAATATGATGGTAAATTGTAATTCGTAAATAATTAGAGGTCTAACCATAAAATTGACAAGTACTACAACCTCGTCTCTTGAATCGTAATGAACAAGTGCAATTTAACACTCAAACTTTTCAAATTTCTTAAAGAGGCAAGAGTCCTCAGTTTTCGCCTCCAATCAAGACAGTTCCCAAATTGAAAAAAAAAACAAGAATACATCATATACACCCTCATGATACCGTTACTTAAGATACAAAACACGACAATAACAAGAACAACACTAAAAAGTAAAGAAATAATAACAATCGTGGCCGAATGGTTGTCGTTGTGCGATCCTGGTGTAATTTCAAAGAAGGTAAAAAGGGGAAGCAGTTGGTGTGGGGTAGCAAGATTAAAAGGTAGGTATTGCAAGTATGCGAAAGGAGGTGGGAATAGAATAGGGGAACAAAGCGAGAATAGAAAAAAGGAATGGAATTAGAATCAGGTGGAGAGAGGGGGAAATAGTATAGAAACTTACCGAGTTATCTCCTGTTTATTTTATTTCTCCATTGACTATCTATCTCTACGAGTGAAGAAATAAAAAGGGGGGTGAGGATCCGATAGTATTGAATTTGTATTATGAGGAGAGAAAAATGTGTGTTATGGGAAAATATGGTGGTGAAGAAGGGGAGATAAGGCGTTGCAATTTCAATTTGCAAATGTTTTTTCTAGGTATAATTATTATGATGTAATTATGGAAATTAATTGCAAGGATGAAAGGCGGTTATAGGTACAGATGTCCGCATACAAGTTATATGGGATTTGATTGAATGCTTGTAATTTTCTTTCCCTCTCAATATTTGTAATTATAAATGGAAATAGATGGCTTCCTTAATAAGAAGTATTACTAAATACATTTCAATTTTTTTTAAAAAGGAATTGACTGCTCTGATTCTATGCATATTTTGCTCAATAGTCAATATTTTGTGGTAAATATTTGTTGTAAGAATAATATGCTGGTGAAATTTAAAATTATGCTGAAGAGAATATTTTTTTGCTGGGTAGAAAATTGGTTTTTCAACAATATCATAATAATATAGGTACCTCAATCATATTTTTTTCTAAATTTTCTAAAAGTAAAACATAACTCTTCAATTTTTTTCATCCGTCATTTAAATAGAATATATACCAAATTTGTTCTGTGCAAAGGTTGTTTAGCAATTTATCAAACAAATTGATTTTTTTTTTTACAAATGTGTTATCAAGGATTTTTGGGTATATGAGCAAATAAATTTCAAATCAGGTCAAAATTAAGATATGTCGTATTGGATATATGGTTAAATTTATAATTGAACATTTTAGGATCTTTATATTCAAATTCAAAATATTCACATTTTCGTTCTTTTTTTTGGAGAACTCATCTTATTTTAATAACTTATTTGGATGACATGCACATAAGATCAATTAATGAAAATTTTCCTTTGTCATAGGTCTTAGTAGGTTGAAATAACTGGTCCAAATTTATTGATGCCAATTTCATTTATTCCTTCAAAAAAAAAAGGGTATTAACAAGGTTTGATTTTTCTTTTCCGTTTGAAAACCAATACATTGGATTTTCTATATTGAAAAGCTAAAAGCTGTTGTGTAGTAAGCAAAGATTTATATCATATCAATTATACTAGTTAAAATAGCATATATTTGTTAGTCTATGGATAATCAATAAAAAAAATTATATATATCAATTAAATATTGGTATATAAAGGTGTGGATGCAAGGTTGAATCAAAGTGAATGGAGAAACGAATAGTGATAAATCATATTCATATTCATATTTTATGAAGTGGATACAAATATGAGTACAGATGATGAAACCAACAACTTTAAATTAATATCAATGTAGAACGAGTAATGAACAGATACAAATTTGATTATATTTATAAGACATATTTATAAATATACATATATTAAAAAATTAAAATTAAAAATTAAAATAAAAAAAGTTGATAGTAAATGTATAAATAGGAAGTCATTTAACAAAAATTAAAGAAAAAATTAATACCGAGATGCACAATAAAAAATTTATCAATTTGATATTGTCCTACAATTAAGAAAATTATAGCACAATCAGGATATCCGCATTATTTGACAATTTTAACCAAATTTTATTCATATCGGCATCATCTTTTATGAATACGAAAGTAATATGAATTCAAATAAATTAGTTGTGAATATAAATTTATATTTACGAATAATTTTCGGATATGAATCCGAAAAAGAAGCAGTTTAATATCCGCTCCATTTTCACCTATGGGTAGGTCAGTAGGTGGGACCTGGTGGGCCCGGATATCTTTGTTCTCAGTATAAATTTCTTGTTTCATTGAATTTGTCGTTTCCTTTCATATATATATTAATTTCCTTTTTAATCCTTTGGCAATTAATAAAATACTTCCATGTAGAACCTCTCCGTTTTCATGAAAATTCGACAGGTAATTTTCTTTATAATAAATGCATTTATAGTATTAGTAATAAACTAATAAGTGTGGGTACGCAAATAAATATGTTTCGAATTTTGCATCCGGACCCTCTTCAATTAATTAAGTTTTGAAAAACTTAATTTGAGAAATTAATTCCTATTTGAGGGGGCAATAAATGCATATAATACATTAATACCGGCCTTCCAATATTTTCTTGGAAAAACCACTAAAGTTGAAAGGTCACGAGAGAAGGTTGATACTTGATACTTATCCTAACACAGTTGTCAAAAAAAAAATATTTGAGGTGGATATCATTTCCCCTATTTATATGACTAATATGAGAATTATGTGGTTATTGGCAAGTTTAGAAAGCCACATCATAGTTGGGACATAGGAGATGTGCAATGTAAGTTCATGTTTTATTGATAAGGCAAGTTGAATAATATGCATTTTATTTAATGTGGAGAGTATTCCATCATACATTACATCTATTTTTATGATTTATTGCCTATAATTTTTCATCATGATGATAACGCTATTCAGACATTGTATATCTATATTATGCTATATAATATATATATGAAATGCTAACTTTTTTGTATAATACTTCGTCACATTAATAATGCTATTATGACGTGAGGTTATGATACTTCAGAAATCATCACTGATGCAGTTGTTTTGTCTTCATATTTTTAATTTCAAAGTCTGAATGATCGATTCAAATCGTCGACGTGATTTTAATATTAAAATCTTCTTAGAAATCGAGTTCGATACTTTTTTTTAATATTTTTGTTATTTTTTAAAGAGGTAAATATAGGACAATTTAATAATTTGAATCGGTCGTTTAAATTTTAAAATTGAAGATACGAAAATAAAGTACTGCTTAATTGATGCTCGTGAATAACTTGTATCTATATTTATGTTATATGAAAAGCTAATTTCTTTTGTTTTTATGAAACATGACATATAGTGATCCCCAAATTACACACACTCGCATTAACGAAACGCTAAAATCCTAAAAGATATTTCTTACGGTAGTTTACAAATTACAATGCATTAATATCCCCAGCCAAGGCACTGCTTGTCAGATACATATTTTTAATTCAAATTGCTTGGGAATACGTTTCCACTATCTTGCAATAAATGAATTAACTATATTAAATTCCTTAATTTAAATATAGTATTTTTATACATATTTTTTAAATTTCGAACAAAAGTTTATTGGTTAAATTTTTATTTTTTACTTTATAGATTTTCTCTTTTAAAGAGTTAGACCTCTTTAATAAATGTTATTTCCTCCAAGACAAGACGGAAAAACAACTTAGTATATAGTATTCTTTTTCATGTTAATGGTTGTTTGTTTAATTGTTTCTACATATTTTTTTATTATTTAAAAATGAAATATATATATATTTTGAAAACTACCACCTAATTTCCAAATGCATAGGCCTCTGGGCTTTATAATTTTAGTACGAACAAATATTCAAGGCTTTTTACCTAGATATTAGAAAGATTGCAAACCCAATTTAAAAAAAATTGAAAATGATGCTCATATGTCCTTTTCTGAAAAAACATGTCATGGCATCAACATTTATTTTTCTTGCAAAGGAAAATCCTCTGGTGGTGCCCTTTAAATTGACACTTGAAAGTAACATAATTGTCAAATTTTGGATTTTTAAAAACTGAAATTTCAAGTTATTTGCTGTTTTAGCAAATGCTAAATACCTTGTTCTAAAATTTATTATATATTCAATATTCAATGCCAAGAAACTTGGAACCGGATCTCCTGCTCGTAAATTCCTGCTTGCTTCCATGCTTGTTTCGATCTGGACCGTTCAAAACTCATCTAACGGCCAAAGCATCTGCCCTCTGAATCAAATCACAGCCGTCTGTGGCGATCGAGCGGTCAGATCAAAGACAAGCAGGAAAGCAAGTAGGGATTTACGAGCAGCAGATTCGGACCCAAGAAACTTCGTCATTCATTCGATACCCGATAAAAAATTAAGGAGCTGTTATACATACTAAGACAAGTACTCGTGCGTTGCAGGATAATGAATTTTCATTTTCTCGTAGTTTAAAAATAGAACCATACTATTGTACTTTGCTAAGCACGTTCGATTTTTTATCAAATTATTTTTATTGCAAAGAATTCAAAATTTAACGGTCTAAAATCACAAAATTTGTGATTTTCAAAGTATAATATCCTCGTTCTTAAAAATATTATAAATATAAAATTTAGCTAACACACTCATAATAAAAATAACAAAATTGCTTCAAAAGTCATACCAGTCATACTTAATCTATAATTATAAATGAAGAACTGCATCATCAATGCTCCCAAATAATAAATTATTAATATATATAGTATTAAACTGCACGCACTGGTATACACCAATACTAACAGAATCACATATGTGCACACCACCAGAAAGTATGAGCAGATCTATTTAGAGGCAAGTTCAGACAAGTGTTCGGGCTTAATTTTCAAAAAAGTCAAAATTGCGTGTATTTTTAGTTTTTTTTTAAGTGAAAAAATAAGTTTTTAATAATATTTTAGTGAATTTGTGCATGAGTTTAATCTCAACCTTGATGCACAAGCCTAGTTATGTTCGAGCTTAATTGAACTCTAGATCCGTCCCTTATCTAATCAACTATTAATTATTTGAGAGCACAACATAATTAGTTGTTGTGAAAGTGATTTTATTGATTCATCTCTTCCTTAATCTACACGAAGATTGTTGTAATTAAAGAATGTAATCTTACCCAAATGATTGTAATTCCTAACTAATTATGTTATGCTCTCAACTAATTAATAGTTTGTTACAATGATTTTGTTGGTGCGTACAGTGCCTAATAGTAATATGTAATTCTGTTAATACTGGTATAGTGGTATATACCAGTGAGCAGTTTACCAGCTAGGTCCTCTCAAGCTCTTAGCTAGGGGTGGTATACTGGTATCTATCAAGTGTATTTTGATCATGTGAAAATATACATTCAGACAAAATTATTCAGAGATGCGTGTACTGTTACATGATTAATGGTTTACTAAGCAAGGGAGCCCAAAATTTAACAAGGTCGGCCCAAAACCAACTGTTGTTTGATTTTACTTTGTTGAGAGAGGGCCCATTAGTATCTGTTATTAACAAAAATGAGGTCTTAAGAAAAAAAAAATGTATTTTTTATTCTTAATTAGGTGGGCTTCGGCCCCTTAATTGGGCTAAGATTTAGCTCAGACATGTTACTATATATATTGTATTAATGCAATAGTTAATCATGATCACTCTTGGTCATCTACCTACTGTTTTAATTATCATATCTTACAAACTTAAAAAGTTAAAAGTTTGTAAGAAACCAATATCGCTAAGTTACTATAATAAGTTTGAAAATAACATATTAATTAATAATTAAGATAAATTTGTTGTATTAAGCAACTTCTCAGAATTTGTGAATTTGTAAAACTAAATCTTGAATTTAACAAAATTTTTTGTGAGATGTTGTTTAGATTTTAATTCAAATAAAAAAAAGAAAAAACAAGGAAGGATATCAAAACAATAAAACATGGAGTTTTTAAAGTCAAGATTATGCTCAATTTATTTTATGTGAGCCTATAATGATTCTAAATCAATAAAATTGAGTTTGAAATAGCAAATACCATCATCAATTCGAAAACGATATCCTTTGCACCCATTTTTTACCGGTGCTCTCTGTACCTGTTAATTTGGATCATCCGATTAGATTTGAATGGATCTGATTTTATAATACAAAAGCTCCCTCGAATCTTATAATTGACAGTCAGCCGTACATATCTAATTGAACGATCCAGATTAACGAATGCAGAGAGCACCCATAAAAAATGGATGCAGAGATACGGTTCCCATCAATTCATTATACAACTAATTGGAGTTAATTGTTTCCTTATAGACAGAAAAATCCATCTTCTCGGTTCGTCATATAACGACAGGAGCGGAGCCAGGATTTTATATTGGGGGTTGTCAAGATTTAAAAGTACAGGGGCGAGATATATGATTTTTTTAATCAGAGGCAGAAAAGTTGGTTGTCAGTACGAGACCAAGAATTTTTTAATCTGAGACATGCCCAATCAGTTAGAAGTATGAGAATGTGCCTTTTTTAATTCTAATAACTTCAATAAAATATCATTGAAGGTAGCCAACCGTAAATGATATAAGAAAATCTCTTGTAATTTTACTAATATAATCTTTATATGAAAAATATTGGGAGGGGCCAAATACTCCTAGCCCCCCCTAAATTTGCCCCTGTATAACGAGTTGATATGGATGCATATCGTTATCAACAGAAAATGCAAGTTCTCATTTTATTTCTAAGAATATCTTCATTCATGAAACGTATTTTTAATGTGATGTTACAGTTTATAAATCAGTTTCAGAAACATAGATGAGTTTTTTATTTATCAATTTTACTAAAGTTTTTTATTTGATAATTTTACTCAAAAATTTATAAACGCTGACATGACTTAATAATTCGTTAAAATTGATTGGTCTCTCGCAGTGTTGTCGCTCTCTCTTTCTCCTAAAAAAAATAGAACTCCACGGAAATAGGAAAATAAGGCAATCATAATATTTGCGGATATGACAAATAAGAAACTCTAATTTTATTTCAGAGATGTTAAAGTTTAAAAACTAAAAAATATTAAAATTTTAAAACTGATGTGACAATTATTTAAAAAGCTACAATAATTTCAGAAAGAAATAGGCTCTAATTCATCGTGTAACGAATTGATGAAACTGAATTCGTTATGAACAGTAAATTCCGGAATGTCCTCTTACTCACAATTCGTTACATAACAATTACAATAGTTGTACAACTAATTATCCATAAAGGATTAAATTAACGGGACGATTTGTCTTTATGATTCTTTTGTCAAATTAGTTGTACAACAACTAAGAAAGTTGTATAACGAATTAAGGCAAAAAAGTGACAAAGTAAAGTTTCCCGAGCCATATATAAAGGAATTCTTTTTATGGCTCACTCTAAAAAAATAAAAATTATATGTATAACTTTGCTTTCAAACATTTGATAGTCATGATTTTACTTTTCTGCGTTCAGACGTTCTTTTTAGACGCACTCGTCCAGAAATAGATGTCACTCGAGTTTACGAAGCAAAAAAAATATCAACTACTTTTGAAATATTTGTTCATGTCTAAACGCAGCGTCTGAACGTGCGTCCAGACGTAGCGTTCACAATGTTACTTGAATGCAGCGTTCAGACGTGAACAAAGATTGGAAATTTTGCATCGTACTTAATCATTTTTGTCGTTTATTTTTTCAGAGTGAACGCACGCGTTTAGTCTGAACGCTGAACGCAGAAAAATAGAGCCATGAATGCCGAATTTTTGAAATGAGGGTCACGAATGTCATTCTTATTTTTTTTAGGATCAAACAAAAAAAATCTATATAAGGCTGCTCCATATCCATTCTTCAATGACTGTTCAAAAACATTCAAAATCAATCTAAGGAGCCTTCATTATTGAACTTTGAAAATCTTGTTAAATTCTTGCTATAAACTAAATCTCTTTGATTAAAAATTGTTCTAATTTTTTGTGAGATTTGAGATATCAATTCTATTGTCTATTTTATTCTTTGACGTTTGTGCTATCTTGTTTCTATTGGCTATGTCTCTTATTTTTAGTATAAGCACCAAGGACAAAGTTCAAATCTTGTAAAAAACATCTTTGAGTTAGTGGAGCGTACTGATCTTATTACTTTCTTTGCGAGATCGGAGATTTGAAAAATAGACTTGTCGAACTTCATTAACATCTCCGGCATCACTTTGTTCACAATTTTTAAACTCTACTCTTTATTTTATAGTATAACTATTTAGAAACTGTTCTTGCTTGTTTTAATTGACAATTGTTTGAGTTGCTTAAAATTGTGAAATTTACATTTATTTCTTGAAAGTCACGAATGTTCAAACTAGTTTTTCTTTGAGGCTAATTTAGATTCACAAAATCAGCAATATATCATTAAAAATATTTTAGATCCATTTATATTTAATAATTAAACATAAAAAAATGTACTTGCTAATTAAGTATAAGAAAATCGTAAAGGTTAAGATGCCATGCTCAGCTGTTAAATTTTTCCGACTGGGTTGCATAAACAATTTCTTGAGAGTCAATCAACTCTGTATAAAATCTCGGAAAAAAATACAATTCACTCAGACATGATTCATTTTCACAAAATTTGAAAACTAATCAAATAAAAGAGATACAGATACTCATTCCCAATTTCCAATTTCCAAAACAAAATATATAAGTTTAATGTGTTGTGCAAACTTATCCATACAAGGAGAGATAAAATAAAACCACCGTACCAACGCAGGAATTTTGATTGATGTTGTCAGTGATTTAGTTAGATCACAAAATAGTTGATGTTGTTTGTAAAATCGCTCTCATTAAATTTGAAATTAAGAGATTTGATATGATTTGTTGATAATGTTCAGCTTTTCCGGTGTAGTATCATATGTGAAATAGATTTAGCTATAATGGTGTTAAGCCTAACAGCTGAATCAATTTACTTGGAATATTCGAATTTTTTCACATAAATACAGCATCATTGATTCACCTACATTTCAGGTTTCTGGTTTTCTAATAAAGAGAGAATTCGTATTTTCTGAAATGGTCAGAAATTTTCAGAAGAGAATGAACAGTTTTACTGAGAGAATACTGTAGCAACGTTGTAGCAGTTACTGTGCGGACAAATCAAAAATATTGTAGCAGCGTTGAGATTCAGAAAGCGAACATTTATTGTAATCCGAGGAGAATATGAATTCATAAAGAGAGGAAACTTAAACTGCAGTGCCAGTTTTGACTTGAGCAAGGAAACCTCGAAAATAATGCTTAATTGTTTTTTGGTGGTGTTTTCTCGCATATTTTGATCAGATCTTTAAAAGGACCAAATAAACATGAGGTACATACCATTTATTTCTTTTAATTTTTCATTTCTATTTATCCCACCATGTTCTATCTTTTGATCAGATCGTACGGACAGTGGCTTGTACTAATGGAACTTTTTAGTAACTAAAGAGAGCAATGGTTTAGATCACTGGTCGAGCTATGTTGAGCCAAGGTCAGTTCAACTCTACTGGACTTCTTTTTTAAAAATTTATCGTATATTGAATTTTTTTTTTCAAAAAAATATGCTTATAAATTAAATTTTAAAAAAATATATGTATAATTCGGGACTCTTTTTTCTCCAACGATATTGAAAGCGAGATGCATCTTCAGTCGTTAGATCTCATCTAAGGATGGAGATTGAAAGTTCTCATCTCTAAGGAAAAAAATAGTTTCGTAGAAGATTTGTATGTAGAACCATATTTTTTGTGGATTTTTTCTCTGCTATCTGCGAAATTTAATATGAATTGGTAGATTAATAATCTATGCTCGACCTCTAATCATATAAATCAGAAGAAGAATTTTTTTATATTGTTAATCTGAACCAATCTAATGATTCATAACAAAAATTCTCAAAAAGTTACGCACAAAATTTCGTTTCGGATTCTGTTGATGCCGCGGAAAACCATAGATTCCTTCGCATAGAGAAATTGTCGCTATTTCTCACACAGTCGTCGGGTTGGGAGTAGATACACCCATGAGTGCACCATTTGATTGTGCACTCATGATTTGAACCATTAGATCAATAGATTATTTGAAGAGAAAAAATAATAAATTATTAAACTATTAGAAAAAAGAGTGTAGTCTATTGATCAAACGATTTAAATCATGAATACACAATCAAATAATGCACTCACGAATATACCACTCGCAACCCACAGTCGCCAAGTCGGATAAACAAAAGGCAAGAGAACTCCAGTTGCACGGCCCAGTTGGCCCACTAATCACTTCAGAGTGGAAGTATCTCCAAACCCACATGTTTCTTGCGGAACACTAAACTCTGATCTTCTGTTTCTATTTTAAATATCCACAGTGCTGCGAGCTGCTTTAACAAGAGATGATTCGATTCATGCATGACTCGCGTTAGCAATTGTTACACGGAGAGAAAGTAGTAAGAAAAAGAAACACCTGTCAATTATCGGTTGGCCACAACGGATCCATTCATCGACCAATAACCCATACACGCCATCGAGAGAATTGCGTGTTACTCATATCCGTCTTGTCTGAAATTACACTATGCACTCGGTCTACTATTTAATGGGTAGATTGGAATGATGTCGTGATACATATATTCAGAGTTCGAATCTGGTGCTCGTAAAAACCGTGCTTGTTTTCCTGCTCGTCTCGATACAACCGCCCGACTCTTCACGGACGGCTGTGATTTGATTCAGCGGGCAGATGCTTTGGCCGTTAGATGAGTTTGGAACGATCCAGATCGAAACAAGCAGGAATTTACGAGCAGCAGATCCCGTTCCATATATTCAGGTGTACTGTACCCGCTACCTGAAATTCGGTTCCCTTATGAAAATATTTTGTAGATAATTGTTTTGTATATATTTTTTAGTTTCAATTAATTTAAGGAAGTTTCTAAAAACTTAATTTTTTAGAACTAATAATTTGGGGTGAGATAATAACTGTTTATTGTTTTGTATATATTTTTTAATTTTCAATTAATTTAAGGAAGTTTCTTAAAAAAATAATTTTTTAGAACTAATAATTTGAGGTGAGATAATAACTGTTTGAATTTTTGTCATGACTCGTCCAACTTCAAAATGTCTCACGTTTCACAAGTGTGACTTTTACATAAACTTAATTTTTTTTTGCCTTTTTTATTTGTCAAGATTCTATAACTGGTCAAGTTAATTTTGCATATAAAAAATAAGATACACGAAAATGATTAGAAATTATTGTCCTAATAATTTCTTCCACTTTGAATCTATTTTAGGTATTTAAGTTACATTGGTTAAATTATCACTTTAAAATATCATGAATTTATTTTAGTTATATTTAATTTACATAAATACATAAAATATAACAAAATGTTTTATTTTTTCCTTCTTATATCAAACTATTTTCTTTCTTTTTAGCTCTTGTTGTTTCAACCAAAAATATTACTTATTGTATCAAAACTAAATTTGTTGTCCATTCTTATCAGTTTAATAATAGTTAAATTTTGACATCAGAATAAATTCTTAAAAATAAGAAAAATCTCTTCAACTAAAATTGAACAAAATTGACAATGCCGATTGAGTACAAACGTGACATTTTACGCATCAGATGTTATTGACTTGCATAATACCAATTGTGAGAAATCTAGTCTCTTTACAAACAGATGCATGCTCAAAATTGCAAGAAATATTTTTAAAAAATAAATTAATGTCGAGACTAATTGTAAACAAAAGGAAGAAGATAGAAGAACGTTATTGGTCTAGATAAACTATTACTAGACCAAGTCTCTATACTTATCTCCTTCCCGGAAAAGTGGACGGAGACTGATTGGTTTCCAATTAATATAAAAAAGAGGTTACTCCGAGCTCGATAGAGAGAAAGAAACGGAAGCGAAAAAGGAGAGACTAAAAGTCTAAAACCCAACCTAACCACCAAACAATGGATCACCGCCGTCCGATCCTCCTCCTCCTCCTCATCTCCCTCCTCTCCTTCTTACACGTGGCCGTCGCATCGCCGTCCGATCTAGAAGACCCCTTGATCCAGCAAGTCGTCTCCGGTACCGCCAACGACCTTTCCTCCCTGAGCGCGGAGCACCACTTCACCTCCTTCATGCACCGTTTCGGAAAGACTTACAAGGACGAGGCCGAGCGTCTGTACAGGTTTTCGGTGTTCAAGTCCAATATGCGCCGTGCGCGGCTTCACCAGAAACTAGACCCCTCGGCGGTGCACGGTGTTACCAAGTTTTTCGATCTGACCCCTAAGGAGTTCAGAAAATACATGGGGTTGAAGAAGGTGAGGAAGTCCCTCGGGGCAGCGCCAGAGGCTCCCATCCTCCCGACTGACGACTTGCCGGAGGATTTTGACTGGAGAGAGCATGGAGCTGTTGCTAAAGTGAAGAATCAGGTATATTATATATCTTCATTTTCTTTTATTTCAGTTAGTATGTAATTTGTTTAACCTTGGGGTTATTTGTGATAATGAACTGTCAAAACCTCAAATTAAGGAAAAATAGCAAGAGGCATCCATTCAGTTTAGATTTGGTTTAGGTATTAAGGTTTTCAAATGAATTTCCGGGCATAATGCAGGAGGAAGAGAGCAGTTAGCCACTTAGGGCCATAGGACTAATTGTATCTTTGAAGGATTATAGAGAGCTTTATTGTTTATGAATGATTGAATGTATTGAAGTAGTTCTTTTCTAGACTCTATTGTTCTACTTCCAATTATTTTAAATTTTGAATAAAGAAAAATGCACACAAAGCCCTCGAAAATTGAAATGTTTAACATGTCCCGGCAAAAGGATGTGTTATACAGTGTTATATATTGATATTACATCCTTGCAGTGACTTACAAAGATGATTATGCTAAGCTAATTGTTCTCTTGAACTTGTGATTTTGTTGAGAATTTAACAATTTAGGCCTCAAAAGTCAAAAGGCAAAGTTTAGGTAGTTTGACTAGTTTGGCTGTAAGCTTAAGTTGCTTAAATGTTACAACAGTTGAGGGTATTTTGATTGTTTCATTTGCTCATTACCAACTCTTTTTAGCTAGAATAGTTCAAGTAACTTAAGCTGGAAGTAACCTTGGTTTCCAGGCTCTGACTTTACATATTTGGATGTGGGTGGGCATGTGACAATTACTTATCAAGGACACTGGCAAATATATCATTGCTATCACTCTCAGCTAAGTCATGGGAGGTTCCATATGTAGTTTAATTTAAGGCAAAATCTTGTGTACTTCAAAAGATGGATACAGTAGATACTCTAACCAATTTGAGCTGTTCAATTTCTAAGGGTCCAAATGAGCTAGAGTTACCCAGTGTACCCATATTTTGAGTTCCGAAGTTTTTGCCTTAATTTAAACCCATAATGTTTGAGTTTTGCATTGTCATATTGAAACAAATAATTGAACATATATACAAGGAATAGCAACTGGGTTGAAATTTCTTCTTTGACATGATGACTATTGTGTCTCGTGCAATAACTTCTTGGGTTTCTAATTTTTAATTTGCGTGCAGGGATCATGTGGATCGTGCTGGTCATTCAGTACAGCAGGGGCTCTTGAAGGAGCAAACTTTTTGGCTACTGGAAAGCTCGAGACCCTTAGTGAGCAGCAGCTTGTTGATTGTGACCATGAGGTTTTTCCCCCGTCTCTCACCTCATGTTTCTTTTGTTTTCCTTTTAATTCTTGCGGGTAATGGCAGGCAGAAAGCATACCTTACTTTCATTAAACCAATAAAAATAATTATAAGAAAAAGTTGAAAGGATGGAAAGAAAAAAGGATGAAAGAAAGAAATGAAAAGAAAAATTGCAAAAATGTACAGTTTACCATTATAGGTATTTCGTTCATAGAGTCTGCCTTGCAAATAGGAATGCTTTTCTTTTAGCAACTGAAATGTTCATAATTATGGCAAAAAAAAACAGATTTAAACCAATGACCTTTTGGCATCATCCAAATGTCCCTTCTCAAAAGTTTAGGTCAGTAGATATGAGTTGCACATTTGAAATAACTTGTGAAATTGAGTTTGACTTGATTAGTGGCATCTCATGAACTTGATCTGGTATTTTAATTTAGCTGGGTTTGGTTGCTCAACTCTTGGATGACTAGTTCTCTTCATGAATTGGTTGTTGCATCCAGTGAGGGGTTTAATACTGTTGCAATCTCATACTTTGGAATTGATAAAAGCTTTTGTAGTCATTTTTTGTTAATTAACTTCCACTATGTTCAAGTCCCGTCCATGAAGCAACATCTGGATTTTGATTCAAGTTGGGAAGGACAAACAAGTAACTTCCAATTTTTCAATATGTATTCTTTAGTTTATAACCCAAAAGACTATTCGTCTCTTATTTCCCTTTACTTCTTTTGGTTTCCCTTTTTTTAGGGATTTAGTCAGTTTATAACTTAAAAGTTAAAACTGTATTTCTCAGTTTAACAAAATTTCACTGAAATATAGCTTACTCTCCTCTGCATGTGACAGTGTGACCCATCAGAAGCTGATGCATGTGACTCCGGTTGCAATGGTGGTCTTATGACAACAGCTTTTGGATACTTGATGAAAGCTGGGGGCCTTGAGAGGGAAGATGATTACCCCTACACTGGTGTAGACCGTGGCACTTGCAAGTTTGACAAATCTAAGATTGCAGCCTCTGTCCGAAATTTCAGTGTTGTCTCTATTGATGAAGACCAGATTGCTGCTAATCTTGTCAAGCATGGCCCACTTGCCAGTAAGTATCACAATTTTTTTCCTAGTCTGAAATTTGGTTTCTTTTCAAGTGGGAAATAAACACTTCAATTATGGTGTAATATTTATTAAATGTCATCTTGGGGGTTGAGTTG
This sequence comes from Eleocharis quinqueflora, assembly GCA_964058865.1. NCBI lineage: Eukaryota > Viridiplantae > Streptophyta > Magnoliopsida > Poales > Cyperaceae > Eleocharis > Eleocharis quinqueflora. Next base: position 178,653 of record CAXKVX010000640.1, on the reverse strand, counting down.
GGTTTGGTATTCTGATTTTCCCTTTCACTTGGGAATAAGAATGAAATGGAGCATCTAAAGCAAAATCATATGAAAACTGCTCATTGCACCTTTAATTGTTCAAGAATGTATACAATACAAGATGGTTGTGAATGCATGTGACATTTGATAATTAATACATGCAAGTACGGTTGGGCTGGAAAATAGTTCTGGCCTGTCTTTGATCCCTCATATCCATGATATCTCCAGCTACATTTGGGTCATATGGGGTGGGGTCAGATTGAAATTGATACCTCTACTTCTTAGCTGTTCATCAAAGTTTGAAGCTTGGATTTGGTAACCCTCTTGCCGTTCAGAAACTGTACCAACTGTATGAGTTGGCATTCAGTACAGTAATAATCTTTAGTCCTGCCTTTTTGTTTGTTGAATGAGGCCACCTCATGAATTTCTGGATAATTGCAATGTCAAAAGGTGAAGGTAAGTGCTAACGAAAGCAGGTCCAATACTGGTAGCATCTACTTGGACAGAAACTCAGGACATTCCCATAATTTATCCTAAACTTTAAACTGAGGACATTATAATGACGAGTATTTAATACAACAAAATACATTTTTTTCAATTTATAACATTTATGTATTTTGCATGGTTTTTGATGCAGTTGGCATAAATGCTGTATTCATGCAAACATATATTGGTGGTGTGTCTTGTCCCTTTGTCTGTGGCAAGCAGTTGGACCATGGTGTTCTCTTAGTGGGTTACGGATCAGCCGGGTACTCTCCGATCCGCCTCAAGGACAAGCCATACTGGATCATAAAGAACTCTTGGGGCGAGAACTGGGGAGAGAGCGGATATTACAAGATCTGCAGGGGTAGAAACGTTTGCGGTGTCGATTCCATGGTCTCTACTGTTAGTGCCATAACGACCGCTCACTAGTCGATGTTGTTTGTATTGACTTATATGCCCCTTTGCATATAGTTCATTAGTTTGGTTATGGGGCTAGTAAGACCACGCAGTGTATTTTAAATGTTCAGCTGTCGTGTATGCAGGATGCTTGAAATAATATTTATGATTGTAATTTGGGTAATTTGGTACCATGAATTGATCATATATGCTATTAAATAACCATACATTATGTAATTATGTTGGTTTCATTGATGTTTGCTTTTGCAGTAAGTAAATAGTAGGAATGCCAGACATGTAGGTCTGGGAACTTCCCTTTTCATTTGTTTTGGGATATTAAAGAGATACATCATACAGGAGAGATGAGACGTCACCTGTGACCTGTGTTTAATACTTCTTTTTTTTCTCCCTTAATAGTGTTTTTTTAATAATCTATCATACTTAATTAGGAGAATCATATAAGATATGCCCGTTATCACTTAACATACTAAATTGATATTCATCTTCTACAATAGTGTTTGACTAACCAAAGAGATCTACACTGTATATTACTCGACAGAATGCAAGAAAAGTCAACGAAGTTGCTTAGTGACGCATAAATACAGGTCACAGTACTGACCTTTATCAGTAAGCGACCGTACGAGTTTTTTAGTTACATTATTTTGAGTGAATATTCTTTAAAATACTTTGAACAGTGAAATAATAATCGAATAGTTCTCACAATTTTAAAATTTATAGACACTAATTTCAAAATTGTGTGAATCATTCTATTATTACTTTGCCATTAGAAATTAAAAATATTTCAAGAGAGATGAATTCCATTATTTTGTAGCATGCTTGGTTCTGATAGAGGTAAAGACAAGACAATGACAAGTTGACAACCCTTGGTTGGTGATCCGCTTAGTAAATTTTAATATACAGTGAAAATTAGGTATGGTACTTTTGTACTTTGTGCAGTGCGTTATGACTTATGAATGAAAAATCTAATTGGCATATAATATAATTGAATGGATCAAGTCTCACTTCCGCTCCTTATCACTTCCGGATTGATCGATCACCGAGTTCACTTAATGACAATTGACATAAATTATCTTGTAAAGCTAAGGTGCTCTCCAGAGCACCAATTTTTTTTAAAACTCAAATACATAATTATATCTCTTAAAATTTTGATTTATCATGTTCAATAATTTATTTAAATCAAAATTTAGTAGACAACAAAAATTTCTATTCTTTCAAATTTTTAAGTACATGTTTTGTTTTTTTTAATGATCAAATTTTATATATAAACATTAATTATTTTATTATTATTTTGAACTCACTTTAAAAAAATTCAAAATACGTACTTAAAAACTAATAATAGAAATATTTTGTTTGCTGCTAGATTTTAACATAAAAAAATTATATCTATAAAAAAATATTGTGCATGATAAATCGAATTTAAAAATATATAATGATGATTTCGAATTAAGATACAATAAGATATCGATGTAGGTATTAATATTTATTTATTTAATTTAACTTGTATAATAATTTATTCAATACGTATAACACATGGAGGTATCGATGGAAGGAAAGGATTAGCTCCCTCTACAAAAATATGGGTCCGAATCTGCTGCTCGTAAATCCCTGCTTGCTTTTCTGCTTGTCTTCGATCCGACCGCTCGATCTCCACGGACGGTTGTGATTTGATTCAGAGGCAGATGCTTTGACCGTTAGATGAGTTTTTAACGGTCCAGATCGAAACAAGCAGGAAAGCAAGCAGGAATTTACGAGTGGGAGATCCGGTTCCCAAAAATATATGATCAAGTTAGTAAGAAGGATAATGCTATTGCCTTTTGACCTTACAATGTAGTCATTATATAATGCCACTTTATTATAAACAAACCAGCATAATTGATAACTGATAAGTTTGATACTGCGCAAACGTGGCAGTTAACCATTGGTTTGGCTGCTTTTTTGTCGTTTTCTGATATTGCTTTTACTTTTTGTATCGTTTTCTAATTTAATTAAACCATCATTTCATCATTGTCGTATCTAATGACCTATTAACATCTAGATCACACCTGAATTTTTTAGAATTAATACAGTAGGGTTCTGGAAACACTTACTGTATATTTTTATAACTAGTGGTTTCAGCTAACAATTAATTTTTAGCATATATAATAACGTGATTACATCAATTACGTAAATAGTTCTGATAATAGAATTTCAAACAATTACAGACATTTTCTTCAAATTATAAATTGATTGTTTTAATTTGATTCAATTACGTGTCATTTGTTGATTTATTACTAACATTCAAAATTGTATTAAATGTGCAAATGTCATATTAATATTGTTTTATATAGTATCAAATGACAATTTTAAGTTACATAAAATTTGAAGTACAACCAAGTTAATTAGAAAAATTAAGAATATGTTTATAAACTTAAATTTGAACTACAACCAAGTTAATTAAATTGCGGGTTTGGAATCTTACGAAGATACAATCTAACAAAATGATAATTGTTCATTGTTGTGAACATTGCGGAACTCAATCTGTTGCTCGTCCAATTTCGGCTCGTTTATTGTTTGTCTCGATTTGACTATTCATAACTCATCAAACAATTTTAATTGTTTTTTTAAAAACAAGTGAGGGAGCGCCTCACCACTTCATTAAAGAGAAACAAAGTTACACTTGGTAAACCAAACCGTTTGGTACCGAAACGCATCGGAGACGGTACCGAAACAGAGCACACATATCCTTAAATCCCCTATATTGACCCCATAACACTTAGCATTTCTGAAACAGCACCGGTACCCTAAATCTGTCGATACCAGTGCCCTGTGTTACTCGGATATGCCATTTCCCTAGCCGTACGCGTATCGAATACGCCTCGGATACGATGCGGGTGCGTATCGGATACGCCACGTGGCGTATCCAATTATTTTATATTATTTGACCGACGGATACGGTCAAGATAGGTTTTGGATACATTTCGGATACGTTTTGGATACAAATTGAGTTTTTTATATTATTTGATCGACGGATACGGTCAAGATACGTTTTGGATACGTTTTGGATACGTTTCGGATACGTTTTGGATACAAATTGAACTCTTTTGTCAAGAAAGTGTTTAATCAAATGCTTATATTTTTTTGTTATTTCACAAGTGTTTAATCAATATACGTTTTGGATACAAATTGAGTTTTTTATATTATTGATCTTTTAAAATTGTATATATATATCCAAACTTTTAAAATTGAACTCAATTTAATATATAATATGATTTTTTATTGTATATATATATCTGCACCCGTATCCGCGATTTTTTAAAATTATCGTATCGCCGCACCCGCACTGTATCAGATACGATACGCGCACCCGCACTCGTGCAACACAGCCAGTGCCTTAATGCTATCTACCTATCAGGATATCGAGGAGACCCTGCATACCACCCACAAAACTAACATCAACATAAGTCAAAACACACAGTTTGCACCACACCCTTATTATAAACTGGTATGCCAAAGGCACCACACAAATAAACCAAAACAATCGATCCTGGCATGAGAACATAAGGGCTCGATATTTATGCATTTGCCAACACGAGCATCCCCTCATCTTTGCTCTTGTCCATGGCAACTTGATCAACACAGCTTTCTCCAATTGCTTCAGAATCTATCCACAAAGGCAAGCTCAGCTGTGCACTTGCACTTGTCCCCTTATCATTTTCTACCATGCCAACCTTTTCCATCCATCTTTTCAAGTCTTTCTAGGCTTTTTCAGACCATGTACCTGACCAATATGAAAGAAAAGCTGTTATTTTACTTTGGTATGCACCAAGATTTATCATATTACCATTCTAGAAGCATCATTTGTTTCTTTCAATCCAGCGGGTCCAGAACATAGCAGCACAAATCGAGCAAAACAACATGAATTTGCCTTTTTCCATAGCTCCAGCCAAGTGGGCAATGTCCATAATTAAGATGGGGGTCATGGATATACTCATTGAGTCCAACACCCACCTCCAAACTTTCTGGACATGGTTACATCTGACAAACAAGTGTACCACACTTTCTTTTACATTACAATACGAGCAACTAGAATCACCATCCCATCCTCTCTTTTCCAAGTTGGTTCTAACCAGAATTTTATTTTTGCACAACAACCATAGAAATATTTTAATTTTTAGAGGAATTTTCATTTTCCATATAGTGGTGTTAGACTTATCAAATATCTCTCTAAACACTAACCCAGTCATATGCCAATTTATTTTCAAACTTCTTAGACTGCTGCCCTTGCCAAAGGATAATGTCATTTTTGTCATTCAAGGGCATAAAAGGCATAACAATTTCTTGCATTATGGAGAATTATTGCCTCAACAAAGGGGATAATTGCCTTCTAAACCCCATATCCCATTTGTGAGCTTCTATGACTGCATACACACTATCTTTTTGACAATTGCTGATGCTATATAAAATTGGGAACTCCAAGGCCAAAGGTATGTCTCTACACCGTGTATCTAATCAAAATAAAGTGTGTTTACCATTTCCTATCTACATCTTTGAATTAATTTCTATCACAAATTCAAATTGCTTTAAAATTTTCCAAAAGGGGGACCAAGCTTGTTTGTTAGTGGTGTGTTGGTATATTGATTTCAAAACATCTTTCCATTTGCTGCTATAGTGTGGATGTTTTAATTTCCAGATCCATTTACAAATAAGGAATATATTCATGTTCCTCAAGTCTGTGACCCCCAAACCCTCATGGTCTTTTGGCCTACATATAGCCATCTATTTACACAAATGGTACTTCTTACTTTTCCCATTATTTCAGAAGAAATCACACCTTACCCTATCCAATTTCTTTCTAACATTTGCTGGCATAATATGGAAACTCGTCATGTATATTGGTAAAGCACTTAAAACACTATTTAAAATGACCATTTTATCCCCAGTGAAAGCATAACACTTTTCCATGATTGCAACCTGAGTCGAAATTTCTCTAGCACTGTGTCCCAATCTCTAGCTTTGGCTTTTTTCCAATGAATATGGATCCTTAGATAAGTTAGTGGTCAATTGAAAAGTTTGCAAGCAAATATGGCAGCCAATGTTTGTGCTTCCTCAAGAGGAACATTTATAGGAAACAATTCACACTTAGAGAAATTAATTTTCAAACCTGTCAAAGCCTGAAACTCTATGAACATTCACTTGATTGCTTGCACCATTTCAACATTAGCTTATGAAAAAAATAATAGTATCATCTGCATAGTGTAAGTTAATTATTTGATGTTGTTCTTCAATTAAAGGACCAATCCCTTATATGATTTTTGAATTTTTGGCTTTGATTATCATTTGATTAAGGGTGTCAGCCACTAAATTGAACAACACAGAAGACAAGGAATCCCCTTGTTTCAGACCTCTTTTGACCTCAAAATATTGTGTCAATTTACCATCCAAGTTGACACACAGATGCCCTCCTATCAGTATTTGTTGTATCTAGCTTACAAATTTATTTGGGAACCCCTACTGATCAACATATCTATCAAAACCCCCCAGTTTACTCTATCATAGGCTTTTTCTAGGTCTATTTTGATAACCACACCTTTATGTTTCTTATATTTGGTGAAATGAATAACTTCTAAAGCACAAATCACATTATCAATGATATATCTACCATTTAAAAATGCAGCTTGAGATTGATCAATAATCTTGTTGGCTAAAAGTAAATAGTTTATAGCTACAATTCAATAGTGAGATATGTCTATATTGTCTAATCTCTTCAGCATCTGCAATCTTTGGGACTAAGTATATCATAGCCATATTGAGTTTTTCAATCTTCAATTCATGCATATAGAATGAATTGAACATATCTACCAAGTCCAATTGTATCAAATCCCAATATCTTTGAAAAAATGAGAAAGCCATACCATCAGGGCCTGGAGCACTATCAGCTTTGGAAGAAAATACTGCAACTTTTATCTTAGCTACAGTGAAAGGTACAGTTAAAGCAACCCCATCATTATATTTCACCTTTTGCTCATTGGGCCTAAAATCTTGAGAAAGTTGAACATATTGTTCACCTGGAACAGCAAACAGGATTTTGTAATATTCTGATATGTGTTCCTCATTATATTTCACCTTTTGCTCATTGGGCCAACCTCATGTCGGTTTCTACTGAATGGTTAATCTTTATTTTTTTGTATCTTTTCTTCTTATTAGCATGGGTAGCAATCATATGAAAGTATAACTTTTGGCCCTAACACTCCAATATTGTTGTTCATTCTCAAGTAGTTCATCTAAGTTTTGTTTTGATTCAATATAGTATTGATATTCATCTAGCCCCCAATCTCTATTTTTTTTAATCTTGTTCAAATCATCAATTTTGTCTAGCAGGTGCTTTTTTATTTTTTTATTTCACTATAGTGATTCTTACTCCATCCAAACATTTTTCTCTTGAGGTTTTTCATTTTATTGATCCATTTCAATGCTAAATCTCTCCCTTTAATAGCAGCACCCCACCATTTTATAACAAGGTTACAAAAGTCTTTGTTCTCAGACCAAATTTTTTCATATCTGAAGATATGATTCCTTGTTTGATTAGAGTTTGTATCTATCAAAATAAGGTTATGATCAGAGTTGTATCTAGTTAAACCCTTTACAATAGAGTGATTAGTTTTCATTCCATAAAGCATTCACTAGACATCTATCCAATAATGTTAGACAAGGGCTTTTTCTCATGTTGGATCATGTGTATCTACAGTCATTTAGATGATATTCAATAAGTCCTAGATCACTTATAAATATATAACAAAATATTTATTTTTGAATTAAATTACAGCTATTCGTTTAAAATAAACGATCGAATTAAGACAAACAGGACACTCCTCACCATACAAATGAGTGAGGTAAAAGAACTGTCTCCCTAGTGACAAAACTAAGTGCAGGTCAGGTCCACAAAAAAATGAAATTATATATATATATAATAACATGCGGCTCTAACAAGAAACATACATGTTTGGTTGTTGCAACAAACGATGACACGCACAGTTTATCCTTTCTTATTTCCTAGTTAATATTCTCTTCAGTTACCTTTTCAACTCTACAATAGCATTCATGGAATTTTACTATTATTACATGGCAAACTTTTTAGAATATCAGACAAAAATGTGATCATCGTGTTTTCTATTTTTGTGTGTTATTTCTAAGCAACAAATTTAATTACAACATATATATGAACTTCTGTCAAATGACTTCTGCACGTAGTCGATATTGGTTCACTTTTGTCAAAGAAGAAAAAGATTAAGTTAGAGAAAAATTATTTCATGAAGAATTATGAGACATTTTTTCAATATCACTCAATATGAAAGAGATTTCAAATGCTATTTATTATGTCACGTCAGTGACGTCAATATATTTATTTTTTAGAGAGAGTATGACTACGGTACTTTACAAATCACCAAATAAACAGTATACTTTACAAAGCATCAAGTAAGCGAAATATCTCTAATTTCAAAGGTCCAAACGATTCATCCAAATCGTAGAACTTGTTCTTTATATTAAAACCTCCTTGGAGACCGAATTTGATATTTTTTAAAATTTATTTACTATTTTTAAAAAGGATGAAAAGTCGTTTAATTTAACGATTTTTTTATCATCCGATATGAATAATTTTTCACTTCTTTAAAAAATTAATAAAAATTTTCAAAAAAAAAGAAAATTTGATCTGTAATGAGATTTTAATAAGATCAAGTTCTATGATTCGAATCGGTCATTTGAACTTTGAAATTTGATATATGAAGGCGAAATACTGCTTGCTTAGTTCTTTGTAAAACACCATAGTCATGCTCTTCTAAAAACTCAATAACAGTAAACGAAATTTAAAATTAAGTAATGACATTATGTGTATCATGTACATTTTTGTACGTGCACATAAAAAGTAAAATATTGAAATAGACACTGCCACAACTAAATGTGACAAACATACATTTTTTCCCATCTTATGATACCTACAAAATTAACATCATATATTATATTTGTATTATCATCCAAAAAGTAAGTGAAATCAAAATTTTCAGTCTTAAAATTAATGGTTAAAATAAAGTTATATGGGGGCATTCAAAGCTCCTTTTCCACACGAAATACTTGAAAAAAAATTAATTTGGCTTTCAAATAATTCTACCTAGAATTAGAATGATTCTTGATGAGTATTTCTGCTTAAAATTTTCCGCCTATGTTTTCTCATTGGCTAGAGCATTATTTATATCACTTCTTTAACATTCAATTGAAGGGAGATCTCCATTAGTAATAACTAGGTTCTTCTGCACCCAAGACCGTATGTACAACTGTATTGCCGATAACAAATTATGTTCTTTAGTTCAAGTCAGACTAGCGTGCTTCCATAAGTATTTTGGATGAAATATTTATTGATCAAATTTTAAATTCTGCATTTGAAATATCGGTTTAAATAGATCAATAAATTATTATATCATTATCTTGTAGAATATTATTTTTTATTTTTAGAATTCTTAAATTACGTTGAATATTTTTTTAAATGACCGAATTTGACTTGAAATGTTGTATTTTTTATATATTTAGGATCATCTTTAAGAAAATCGTTAAACATAATAAAAAAATTTAAAATAGAGAAAAAGTAATATTCTACAAGATTATGATATTAATAATTTATTGAGTTATTTAAATCGACATTTTAAATGAGAGATTCTAAGATTTGATACATAAGCTTTTCACCTCAAATGCTTATGAAAACACGCTAACAGAACTCTTTTAGTTCCCAACTTCTTACATCTATACTTGCCGAGATTTATTTAGAGTTAAATATTTCTACAAATATTATAGTTCCATGATTTCTAATGAAATATCATGGATGGTTTGTGCAAGCATTGCACAAGATGGTGTCATAGAAGAACTAAAATCTCCTAGAATTTAACAAAAAAAAAATGAAAATAGGGGCTCATCAAAACCAATCACAAGCTTCTTACAAAAGCAATGACAATGCCAAGTATGACCATGTGTACATAATGAAAAAAAAACCATAATAACGAACTTTCTCTTTGTGAAGGGAGTGCACAGAAAAAAGGAAAATAAAAATGGTTTTCGTTTTTTTTAGTTCAATTATATAGAGAATAAAAATGTAGTCGAGTTATAGAAAACATTTTGGCTTACTCGTATTTTCTTTCTTTAAAACATCCCTTCTGCTAAGAAAAAAAACAAATAGTGAGAAATCTCCAACAAGATCTCGGCAGTAGATTTGCATAGATAGATACAGGGGTGGATGCATGTGATGATTGGGGGTGCAGTCGTTTTTTCTGGAAAAAAATTGCAAAATAACTTTGTATATTTAAACAATTAGTTATTTTTTTATAAAATAATTATGTATATTTAAAAATGTATTTGATTTTACTCTTGAAAAAAATTATAGAACTTATCTCTTGATGAAAATTTTGAATTCGTCTCTTAATAAATAGATCCATGTACAATAAAAAGATAATAAAAATAATAAATAAACGTTACAGTTCTATATCTAAGAGTCAGGTGCAAAATCTAATCTCTCAATCAACATCTACACACATAGCCACAAGAATTCTTGGGTCCGCACCGCCTCTCCTATCTCAATTTTAAAAGAAAAAGGAGAAATAAAAAAAAACCAGTTATATTGTATGGCCAAAATAATCTCAAATAGTATAAAATAATTTGTGGTTCTTTTTTTTCTGTAGGCAGCTGACAGGATTGCTTATTGCATGATGAGCACGCCAAGAAAGGTTTTGCCTAGTAAGAGATAACATTATTTATTGCAAAAATAAGAAAGAAAAAAACAAAGGAAAATAAGAGACTTTAAAACTACTCCAAAGTCCAAACAGTGCAAAATATTATAATAATGCAAAGAATTATTATAATTATCATCATCTCAAATGACATACTTGGTTTCTTAGCAATCAGTGATTAAGATCTCCCATACATTTCCACAATTTCTTTCCCCCAAAAACTTCCTACTAGCTAGTTTTATCAATCCAATGTTCTAAGCAAAAATCATATGTTTTTAATTTTGTATTTTTTATGCCTTTCTTCAATTAACAAAGGTTAACTACAATTTGTCTTGATAATTATTGTGAATCAAAATTAAGGAATTAAATCATGATAATAGATCCCACAAAATTGATGTTTCAACATACAATTAAGTTCTTTAGCACTTGCTTTTTAAAAGAAAATTTATAGCCGAAGACATTTATTAGCAAAGACAAAAAAAAATTGTTGTTAATTTTATCATCAATCTAGAAAAAAAAATCTATATATAGACAAGATAATTTTGTGTTGGAGTACATGAGCATTATGTTAACTGTGAGGATCTCCTGTTACTGTGGATAAATAACGGGAGATGGATATCAGCCCACAGGAACCTATTATGATTAACATTATCATCTTCTCTGCTACACAATTTTTTAGCTAATCTGATGTGTTGAGTGTAGTTGTTAATTGTCGTGATCCTTGCAGCGTTTTATAGACTTGATTGGTTCTTATCCTTAATTACATATTAATTAATTAATTAATACTGCTTAACTTCCAAAATTATTGGACAGCATGCATCTCATTACACTATTACAGAAGTGATAATCCCTAATTAAGAGATTTAAAGTTATCCATTAACAGCTAGCAGCTACAAAGAAGGAAATAACTAAACTTGTAGCGACATGAATCGACACGGAATTTTCGCATAGAGTAATATTCCGTAGATATTAATATTGATACCGACTATCAATACTGATGTTATTATGTATATTTAGTCGAGTTTCTATGCATATTATTTGAGTTATTATACATGTTATTTTGTACTGAAAAAATTATTATGCATGTTAACAAAATAATATGTATAATAACTCAAATATCATGCATAATTATTTCAGTACAAAAAAATAACATGCATAATAACTCAAATAATGTACATAATAACTCTACTAAATGTGCATAATAACATCAGTATTGATTCCTTTCGCATATCACTGGATATAAAAAAACCGTGTAAGAGACTAAATATGTTCTGGACTTTTCACGCCGTAACTAATCTGTTCCTTTCTTTTATATCTTGTTACTCAAATCAAGCAAAGAAAACACAAAGATATATAATATATATATATATATATATAAATATAGAGGGGATCCATTGACCTTCTTTTTCGTAGCCTCCTCTAGCCTCCTCGTCAAAATCAATGAAAATGGTCGATCCGGACCGTTGAAAACATTCTTCATACTAATATAGACTTAGAGACCAAATTTTAGATTTTTTTGAATTTTTTTTACTATTTTATCGGACGGGTTGAAAATTGGATTTATCTAACGACTTATAGACATCCAATTTTCAACCTGTCCGATAAAATAGTAAAAAAATTCAAAAAAATCTAAAATTTAGTCTCCAAGTCTATATTAGTATGAGTAATATTTTGAATGGTCCGGATCGGCCATATTCATTGATTTTGGTGGAAAATAGAGCTGGAGGCTACGGATTGGAGGCCACGAGGAGGAGGCCATGGATCCCCCTCATAAATATATATATATATATATATATATATATATATATATATATATATATATATATATATATATATACATAAAAAATTGATCTAATTGATTCACACGTAATTATGTTAGTTCAGTTCTCGCTACTCTAAACTAAATTTTATGGATCATCTACGTAAAACTTAGTTGCCAAATAACTAAATTCAAATTTTATTTAGCCTTGTATCCTATATTTAATATTTTTTTTGTGTGTCTTGAATGCGCCGTTGTTTGCTAGTATCGTTTTGAAGACCTGCGAAATAACTAAAAAAAAATTGTATCCGGTTTCTTTATGTAATTGAACATCTTATTCAATTTAATGCAAAATAGGGGCATGATCCTTATTTCTCCACAAGAAAAAATTGTATTCGATTTTTTTGGGTCGAAATCCGAGTTTTCAATTGATGGAGGATAAGAAAGAGAATCATAATATATTTGCTTTTATCTTGAAGATGCAATCTTAAATATCTACTAGTATCGAACACATACGTTGTTATAAGTCTTATTTAACAAAATTATAGTATCTAAATAGAATCATACTTTTAAAAGAAACTTCAGGTCATTCTGTCTTAATTGTTTAAAAGTATTATTTTTCATTCTAAACACAATAAATTATTAGTAAATATAAATATTATAATACAAAGAACAATAATTGAAATATAATTAATGTAAATAAATTGTACACCAACAAAATTCTTATAATATATGTTGCATATGTGATATCAATGACCTATTATTTCTACAACATCCTTATTAAAAAAATTAGAATATAGTATATTTCTATTAACTAATGAAAATAGACAAAGTTAAATGTTTTTAGTAGTAACATTTTATGTTTGATTAAATTGAGATATTGATAGCTAGATACATGGGGAATTTGCTGGACGCATTTTATATCATATTTATTTGACTCTGAAGATTGATATTGTACTCTAATGTATGATTGTGAACTTCCTAATTAAATTATAAATTAGATGAAATTACATCAACGATTGGAAAAGAAAAAAATGTTAGAATATAATGAGGGTTTTTGCTAGTGTGCAAGACTAAGGTCAAATCAATTGTGCGGAAGCGATTACAATTCAATTTAAATCTTTTAAACCTTAATCATCTAGTCAAGTAATAGAGTAAGTAATTTCAAGAACTAATTGAGCAAATCACAAAAATTGAGATCTAAGAGCTAAAAAGAGAGATAGAATGAAGAGAGAGCAATCGAGAACAAGTGGACACGCTGTGTAACGTGGTTCGGCCTATCAAAAGAAATTAGGTCTACGTCCACGAATCTCCCGGAATAAATCTTCGTTTCAGACCATTTCACTATAATCAAGTATCTTTTACAAATGGGTGGAGATGATATTTAACTTCTTCTAACACAAGTAAGTCAATTTTCTTCTCCTAAATCGATTTACATAACAACACATCAATACACCGCAATAAGGTCCGATTGACTATACAATCAAGGACAGTGATGCACCACTTAACAATACAAATGTGGTGTACCAAAGGCTAAACAATTAGCTAAAGTTTATGTTCTCGAATAGACAATAAGAGAATAGTAGCTATCTTAGTTGCTCTCAAGGTTAGGTAGCTGAAGGAGACTTGAATCAGACATTCTTTAGTGCTCAATTACTGTTGAGAAGCTTGCAGGAGTGTTTGGATCGATGATCTCTGGTTCATTTTTGCATCACTTATATAAGCTGAGCACTTCTTAGAATCTTCGATATGTGAAGATAACACATAACATTACATGATCCTCCATAACGAGTTGGGAAGACGTTATAAAGCCTTGAGCATATTCCCTCTTTGCCCTTCTACTGCTGACTTGTGGGCCAGATTTCTAGCAACTTGTTATAACGCTTGACTAAGACGTTATAACGGATGGCAACTCGTTGTGACGCCTTGCTAGAGCGTTACAGTAACGCTTGTCTCGGAAAAATACAACATCTGCTTCTTCTCTCTTCTCCTGAGGCGTTATGACACCTTGAGCACTCGTTATAACGCCTTTGAGACCCATTATAACGAGTTATGGTAACGATGTGCTCTGTCTTGAGCCTTGAAGCATTTTCTTGATGCATTGACTATGTCTTGACTTGTCCATAACATGTTTGATATTGGTTTGTACATGTTTTAACTGTTAGCGTGAGCCACAGCCACAGAAGATCTGACCAGTTCAAATATAGAAGAAAAAGGTAGCACATAAGGCATGATGGCTGGCGGTTCTCTTCTGATATTTTTAGCTAGTAATCCTGTAATATTTGATGAATCTTGTAATAAAAGGAAAATAGATTTGAGGAGATAAGCTGTACGATTCTAAGTTCCTATTTAACAGGACCTTGTAAGATGAATGATGGTATTGTATTATTGTATCAAAAATTCCAATAAATAAAATCTGGGAGGGAGGGAGTTTTCTTGGGAGTCTTGTGTTCATCTTTATCTTTCAATTGTTGTCATGGTATCAGAGCACAGGATTGATGATATCAGATTGCTGATGGCTATGCCGAAGGTGACCTAGATATCGCTCTCATTTGTCATTCCTTCCTCTTGATTCATTTTCTGTTTCCAGCGTGTTTTTTTCTTTTCACTGCAGTTTGTGTGTCCGGCTCTTCCGGCACGATTTGTTTCCAACAATTCGTGTGCCTAGTGTTGTTCTCTTTTTCGCTTCCGCTCGAGCAGAAGTTATACCTGCTCGTATTGCCTTTTTCTTTCTTCGTTCTGAAATACTCTTCTGGAGAAAACCAGTATGTCTGACGAATCAGAAAAATCAGAAAAATCTGAATCCGCTTTCCTAATGGAGAGCTTGAATGCTACTCTCTTATCTCTGTCTCAACTTATACAACAAAATAAACCAGGCAATTCCAGTCAAGATGGACTCATCTCTGCTATGACTATTACACTTGAGGGCAAGAAGAATTTTAATCTCTGGTCCAAGATGATAGAAATGAAGTTGTCTGGCAAGGACAAATTTGGCTATCTTGATGGCTCAAGACCGAAACCTGGTGAAAAGGATGAAGCATGTCGCAAATGGAAGATGGAGGACTCTCTAGTCAAGGACTACATGATCAACTCCATGCATTCATCTTTAATAGGTAATTATCTTCCTTTCTCTTCTGCTAAAGAAGTTTGGGACTCGGTTAATGCAACCTACTTTGATGGAGATGATTTGACTCAATATCTAGACTTGGTAAGGAAGGTTAACCGGGTTAAACAAGCAGGTAGTTCAGTTGAGACCTATTATAGTCAATTACAAGGGTTGTGGAAGGAGTTAGATGTCCGTAGACCAAATCCCATGACATGTTCAGCTGATATTGAAAAATATAATAAACTTGTTCGAGAAGACCGAGTTGTAACCTTTCTGGACGGTCTTAAGGATCGTTTGGATAATGTACGGGCAACTATCTTACAACTAAGACCATTCCCCACCTTAGAACAAGTCTTTGCTCTGGTCAACAGAGAAGAAAACCGTCAAGGTGTAATGTTGAACAAGGAAATTGGAGTAGAAAATTCTATGGTAATGTTTGCCAAAGGACCAGCCTTAACCATGAATAAACCTAATTTCAATTCCAAGTTCAAAACTAGTTCAGTAGAAGGGTGCACCCACTGTGGCTTTACAAATCACACACGAGATAGGTGTTTTAAAATAATTGGCTACCCCGAAGGATGGAAGGATCGTAAGAAAAAACGACAACAGAGAGGGGAAGCACATATGGTTACTTCAGATCCGAAGGAGGTGGCTTTAAATGAGTCTGATGCATCCAGGCCGACTAGTTCCACAGCTGCTGATCCGAGTACTGCACAAGCCGCCACCATAACATCAATGAATAAACATTCTATCCTGCCACCAGTTGAGAACAAAGAAGGTGACACTTGTTTTGTTTCTGATTACAGCACTAATAATCTTGATTGGATAATAGATTCAGGGGCAACGGATCACATGACTTATTCAGCAAAGGATCTCGTGAAAACTTCAAAACCAAGGAGAATGGAGATTATGAATGCTAATGGAGAATCTCATCCTGTGACGGCCGCAGGAGATGTTTTTTTTTCTTCCTCTCTTACTTTACCAAATACTCTATTAGTTCCTTCTTTATCTACCAGATTGTTATCTGTCGGCCAAATTTGTGAAGAGTTAAATTGTGCAGTTCTCATGTATCCTCAGTTTTGCATCTTTCAGGATCTTTTAACGAAGGAAGTTATTGGTCGTGGTACTAAAAGAGGGAGACTGTATCATTTGGACGATATGGTTACTGGAAAAGCTCATCTTTCTACAGGATCATCTTTGAATAGGAAATCTCACATTTGGATGTGGCATAAGCGGTTAGGGCATCCGTCTTTTGGTTATTTAAGAAAACTTTATCCAAGTTTATTTTCTGGTTATGAACATGAAACTTTCAGTTGTGCTGCATGTATTAAAGGAAAAAGTCATCGTGTTCATTTTTCTAATAGTTTGAATAAAAGAACAAATCCATTTGACTTGATTCATTCAGATGTTTGGGGACCTTCCCCGGTAAGTTCTTCTAGTGGAAATAGATGGTTCGTTTTGTTTATTGATAACTGTACTAGAATGACGTGGTTATACGTGCTTAAGACAAAGGATGAAGTGCCACATGTTTTTAAAACCTTTTTTATAATGGTGAGAAACCAGTTTGGTAAAATGATTAAATATTTGAGAAGTGATAATGGGGGGGAGTTCGTGAACAAAGTACTTCGGGATTTTTTTAACAGTCAAGGGATTATCCATGAAACAAGTTGCGTAGGCACCCCACAACAGAATGGAGTGGCAGAACGCAAAAATAGACATGTTTTAGAAACAGCCCGGTCAATGTTACTCGAGTATGATGTACCACAGGTTTATTGGGATCATGCGGTTGCAACGGCAGTTTATTTAATTAATCGTATGCCATCTGTTGTATTAAATTTCCAAACACCTCTCCAAGTCCTCTCCTCATATTTTCAAATTCCTTCAATTCTCAACCTTCCACCCAAAATATTTGGATGTGTTGCATATGTCCACATACAAAAGCACCAACGGTCAAAATTGGCACCTTGTGCTGAAAAATGTGTTTTTGTGGGATATGGTCAAAATCAAAAGGGATATAAATGTGTTAATCCCAGTTCTAAACGAACTTATGTTACCATGGACGTGACATTCCTTGAAAATGAAAGTTTTTTTAAAAGAGAGCTGATTCCTCCTCAGGGGGAGAATCTAACTGAGGAAGAATCTTGGTTTAATGGTCCACCTGCAGTTTTTCCCTCTGGATTATCCGCTGAGCCTTGTTCTGGACCAGCAATTCTGCATCCTTGCTCAACGGATCAGCTGGATTCAAGCCCGCCTGTTAATTCTGGTCCAGAAGGTGCTGAACCGGATTCATTTTTCCAAAGCCCGCCTATTAATTATACCTTCCATTCGAGTCCAGCAAACTCGGACCCATTCACAGCTGACCTGGATCCATCCCAGGATGTGTTTCATCCAACTTTAGAAGGCTGCGAAACTACAAACTCAGAACATAGGCAAGAGCAAATGATACAGTCCCCTCAACCACAAGGAAACCAACTTCCTGAGAGAGAGGTACAAGTTCAAAACTCTGAAACTAACAATAATTTTAGATTGCCTTACAGATACAATCGAGGTGTGCCTCCTAAAAGATACAGACAAGATGAAAGTGGTGAAGGGAACTACGCTATCTGTAACTTTGTCACAACGAATCATCTGTCAGGTCAAATAAAAGACTTTGACAAGGTTCTCACATCTGTTCGGATTCCGGAAAAATTGGATGAAGCCATGAGTGATCCGAAGTGGCTCGAGGCAATGAAGGTGGAGATGGAGGCATTGGAAAAGAACAATACTTGGCAGCTGGTAAGTCTACCGGAGGGACGAAAGACCGTAGGGTGCAAGTGGGTCTTCACTGTTAAATACGGCCCAACTGGTTTGATAGATCGGTACAAGGCTAGATTAGTTGCCAAAGGGTTCACACAAACCTATGGTATTGATTTCCAAGAGACTTTCTCTCCAGTTGCTAAACTTAACACTGTTAGAATTTTACTGTCTCTTGCTGCTAACCTAGATTGGCCGTTGCATCAATTTGACGTTAAGAATGCTTTCCTTCATGGTGACCTGGAGGAGGAGATTTACATGGACATTCCACCTGGATATAGCTATTCGGGTTCGTCATCACAAGTGTGTAAGCTGAAAAAGGCACTATACGGGTTAAAACAATCTCCTAGAGCATGGTTTGGGAGATTTTGCAGCGCAATGAAGAAATATGAATATTCTCAAAGTGAATCTGACCATACTTTGTTTTATAGGAAGAGATGTGAAAAAATAATCATACTGATTATTTATGTAGATGACATAATAATCACAGGAGATGATCAAGATGAGATTAAGAGACTACAAGAACAACTCTGTAAGGAGTTTGAAATGAAGGATCTAGGGCGATTAAAATACTTTCTTGGTATTGAAGTTGCAAGGTCAAAGGAAGGTATATCTCTATCTCAAAGAAAATATGTGTTAGATTTATTATCCGAAACCGGAATGTTAGATTGCAGGCCAGTAGACACACCTGTGGTACAAAATCTCAAGCTAGGGGAGCTCCAAGATCAAGTACCAGCCAATAAGGAAAGATACCAAAGGTTAGTTGGTAAACTTATTTACTTGTCCCACACAAGACCAGATATTGCTTATGCCGTGAGTGTAGTAAGTCAATTCATGCATGCTCCTGGTGAGCAGCACATGGAAGCTGTGTTTCGAATTCTTAGGTATCTAAAAGGAGCACCTGGTAGAGGCATATACTTCAAAAGGAATGGGCATTTAAGAATAGAAGGATACACAGATTCTGATTGGGCGGGAAGTATCACCGATCGTAAATCCACATCTGGTTACTTCACTTTCGTTGGCGGTAATTTAGTAACATGGAGAAGCAAAAAGCAAAAGGTAGTAGCTCTCTCTAGTGCTGAGGCAGAATTTATTGGAATTGCAAAAGGAGTGCAAGAGTTGATATGGTTAAGGAAAATAATGCGTGAACTCGGGTTTGATCCGAGTGAAGGAATGAGGCTCATGTGTGATAACAAAGCAGCAATAGCTATATCTCAAAACCCGGTACAACATGACCGTACTAAACACATTGAGGTAAGCAGACATTTTATCCGACATCATTTAGAAGAAAATGTGATCTCACTTCCATTTGTACGAACCGGTGATCAACTTGCAGACATCTTAACCAAAGGAGTTTCAAGCACAACCTTTCATGACTCACTTGTCAAGTTGGGCATGAAAGACATCTACATGCCAACTTGAGGGGGAGTGTTAGCGTGAGCCACAGCCACAGAAGATCTGACCAGTTCAAATATAGAAGAAAAAGGTAGCACATAAGGCATGATGGCTGGCGGTTCTCTTCTGATATTTTTAGCTAGTAATCCTGTAATATTTGATGAATCTTGTAATAAAAGGAAAATAGATTTGAGGAGATAAGCTGTACGATTCTAAGTTCCTATTTAACAGGACCTTGTAAGATGAATGATGGTATTGTATTATTGTATCAAAAATTCCAATAAATAAAATCTGGGAGGGAGGGAGTTTTCTTGGGAGTCTTGTGTTCATCTTTATCTTTCAATTGTTGTCATTAACATGCATCTTCACCAAAATTTAATGTGCAAGATTAGTACGTTATGTGTTTTGCAAATTGTCAAACAAGAAATGAGTTTAATTCAACAAAACAATACTTTACTGAAACATCCCCGGAAAAATATAATATAACTTAGTATACCCCGGTATACTGAAGTACTCAATTTTCAATAGGGCATTCAATCCGGCCAAATCTAGAACCGCAAACATTACAATTACTGTTGCATGTTGTCTTGATATCAAATTTTGGCAACTAAGACCTAACTCCAATCAGACCAGAAAAATAGATCAAAAACATTGCAAATGATTGAGGAATCAACGACAAAAAAAACATTGATTATAAGCTTATTTTATATTTATGGATCCTCAAATAAAAAAATTGCACTTTTGTACTTTATAGTGTAGTCGGTGGGGTCAATGACAGATACCAACCAAAAGTAGTTGAAACGTTTTGTATGAATTCCCTTTTTCTTGTACGAAATAACAATAATGTCCTTATTATATGCTTTAAATCTAAAAATTGGGAACTATTCACAAAAACTTAACTTGACAAGTGATAACTTTGACAATAAATTTTCAAATAAATTAAAAAATAAAATAAAATAAATTTATATACATACTTTTAAACTTAAGATTTATCATGTTTCAAATTCATGCAATTTAAATATTTAATAAAAAATATCAAAATTATATGAATTTTGCAACAATTTAATTTTAATCATCTTTAATGAAATATGAAACAACTTTAAATTTATTGAACTTAAAATACGTTGGTTTTTCATTATTACTCAATTGTTACTTCAATTGAGTTTCATCTCTAGCTTACTCTCCAACTTGAAACTAAAAGCTTTGTTGTTGTTGAAACACAATTAATCTATAAGATTAAAAATAGAGCAATGCTATGGTGTTCTGCGAAATACAAAAGCTCATGCGCTTCGCATTTATATCTCTAATTTTAAAATTCAAACTACTGATCCAAGCCGTTGAACATGATTTTCATATTGAAATCTCATTGAAAACCTAATTTTACATTTGTTTAATTTTTTTATATTTTTTAGATAGATAGTAAAATTGTTGATCTAATGATTTTTGGACCATCAAATATGAGTGATTTTTCACCTATCTAAAAAATAGCAAAAAAATCTAAAAAATATAAAATTCGGTTTCGAAGGAGATCATGTTCAACGGTTTGAATCGGCCGTTTGGACTTAGAAATTCGAGTATGGATGCGAAGCACAAGAGCTTTCGTACTTCGCGGGACACCATAGCCTTGCTCTTAAAAATATGTCTATAAATTTCGTTTTCATATTCTGATGAAATATTTCTTTTTTTTTAGATTACTTATGTACTATTTCTAAATGTAAGTACATGTATCTAGGTGTCCAATAAAAGTGTAAATTCAAAATATATTTCTAAAAAACATAGAAGTTGAGAGTACTGCAATGGTGTTCTCTATTAAAATTTTGTTATATATATATATGGTGTGTCTTCTTCTTTGCCACTTAATCTTTCGTAGTTGAGATCTATAATTGCTGATTGACAATATGCAAAGTAAATATTACATTTAATACTAATTTATTTTTTGCTTGCTAAAATGAATAACAGCATAGAAAAATTCAACATTTGAATATTCGTGTCTAAACCTCCGAGCGAAAGATGTTTTAGTAGCATTTCTAACGCATCCATTTATATTTCAAACATATTTAATTATAATTCTTTGAAATCCACTATTTATCTAAAAAATAATTAGCCATTAGGTAGGGCTGCTAATGAACACGACGATTTATGGACAAAATGGACTGAATATTATTGAACATTTATAGACTAAAATATTTCTTAGTCTTGGTCGAAGTTCAGTCCAAGTTCAATTACTACTAATTGTGGAATAATTGTAGACTAATTGCGGGCTCAATGTGTGATTAAATGCAAATATATTCAAACATTCTAATAGATTAATCAAGTTCTAACTCTCTCTTTCACATAGAGAATTAAGTTATTCACACACAAAAAGTTAAGTTATTTGATACAGCGATGAAAGAGCTTCCATTTAAATAATACTTCGCACTATGGACTGTGGTGTTCAGAACCAGAACCGCATGGTTAACTTATGGACAAATAATGAACATTATTCAGTTATAAGATGAACTGAACATGGACTGAATATTAATAGATAATCATAGACTTAATTTGATCATGAACTTCAATTTCTTAATAACGGACTGAGCTAGACATGAACTGAAACTCATCCATTAATACAGTCAGACACATGAAAATCTGATTGTATATTATTATTTTACAAATTCGGTATTTAATGTTTAGCTACACTATTGAGTCCGGATATGCTGTAATTTATTCTAATAGCTAGTAGAACTTTATATGATGTTATCTGATACAAAATACCGATTCAGATTCGATTTGCGAACATCTTATTTTACAATAAGAAATAGATTGTGATCTAATATGAATTATATGTTTAACTAGGGGTGTAAATTGGTCGGGTTGGTCGGGTTTTGTATAGATTTTCAATTCGTTAGATGTCATTCGGGTTGTACTGTTTCCAACTCGTAACCAACCAACCAAAAACATAAAATATCTAATTCATATTTTATTTAGACCATCGGGTTTCGCGGATTTCACAAACTTCAATATTTCACACAATTTTTTTAATGATACAAAAGTAAAAGTAACGATTGAAAATAATTTAAATAACACATTAGCGTCAGTTCGTACTAAAAATTAAAATTAAGAAGTTTGACAAAAAAATATATATGTAAGTTTGTGACGAAAATCGAATAAATTTTTTTATTACTAGCAGTATAATTGTCTAATTAAATATAAAAGTTCGGGTCGGGATTCACCCACGTTTTATTCTACAATTCGTACCCACATATTAGATGTCGGGTTCTACAAAATAAAACCGTAACCGACCATAAAAAATCGAAATTCGTATTTTTTCGATCGGATTGGTCGAATTAATCGAGTTAGTCGAGTTGGACTTACACCCTATGTTTAACTATGACAGCGACATTTCATTACATCTACACTGGTGAACATAATCATATTTTATCTCTGGTTAAGTAAAGTGAAAATGATAATTCCAACTTTAATGAGATGTATGATGAAATACCAACAAAGCTATCACGTTATCATAAAATGAGTCAAACAATGGTGTTCCATTAGATTTTTTCTTATGGTATTGTGCTACAATCATAGACGTTGAATTTTTACAATTTGAAACGAGAACCATTGATTTAATTAAGGATAAAATAGTCCAAACTATATATAGTAGCATTTAATACATAGAATAAATTATTTTCAAGTTGTTGCTATCGATCAACTGAAAATGTACAATTCTAGTTTTCCTTTTTTTTTACTATGATAAATTACTAACAAAATAACAAAATACATTAAACTTTTACACCATCTATAAATATATGTTTGTTAATTATTATATTAGAAACATAACTTTATCTAAGCAATGTAACACAGATAATTGAGTGTTAAAATTTTGGTATGCTCTCCGCTCTAGAAACTTTTAGCTCTGCCTTAGTTAAGCATGACTGCATGACTACAGCAAGAATCGTAAAACAATGGTGCTTTAATCTCTTGTTAGAAACTCTGAGTGTACTACTTCTTTTAAGGTTGTACAAGCAAAAAGAACCTGCTATAAAATAGACAGCGAAGCATATGCTGCAATCCTGCATCTCAGCATCTGCAAGCGCCATTTCACAACTCCTTTTCCAATTTTGTTGCAAAAGAGCAAAGGAACTTTCTTTTTAGATTAAAAAAACACATCCTCTCCTCCTTCCATAAAAGGCAGAACACAAACACAACTCAATCACACTCCTGCTTTACAAAAACAAAACACCTCTTACCAACCACCTCTAGTTTACATTCTGTACTGTTTCTTTTCCAAACCTTAAATCATGGAATATAGAGAAAGTCCTAGATCACCATTTCTAAGCTTTGTAAGCCCAAAAACTGAGGAATATTTCCACCTTTGCAACTCGAATATGTTTTCCAATGGAATTCTGAAACAAATAACGCAACCGTCTATTTTCACTCTCCTCCCACCAAAACAAGGGTTCATGGAATTCCCTGCAAGTCCAATTCCAGATAGCTTCTTGCAATTCAACGCGGCGAAACCCGCAACTGGCATGCAATGTTTTCCGAGGTATCACCAACAAAAGTTGTACAGAGGGGTGAGACAAAGGCACTGGGGCAAATGGGTGGCAGAGATACGCCTACCCAAAACTCGCACACGAGTCTGGCTAGGCACATTCGACACCGCAGAAGACGCTGCTACAGCATATGATGTGGCGGCTTATCGGCTAAGAGGAGATGCCGCGCACCTCAACTTCCCTCATTTAAAGCATAACTTACAAGACCCGTACAACACAATCGGCCTATTAGAAGCCAAGCTCAAGGCATTCAACAATAAAAGTAGCAGTACGAGCAGTAGCAGCAGCAATAGTTGTGACTCTTCATCAGGTAAATTAGCAAACAAACGTGATGATATAGCTCTTGAAGATTGTGAATTGCCTCCTAATAAGAAGCAAAAGATCGAATGCGCCGTTGACATCTCGGATGAACATTATGAGGTCCCCTCTAGTAAGCGAGACCCTGAAATTGGAGAGGCTGAGGATGATGTTTGTCTAAGTAGAATTCCATCTCTTGATATGGATACGATTTGGGATTCAATCCACAGCTTTGCATTTGATTCATGATGGTTTGTAGATGATGCTCATTTGAACTTTTTTATGCTTCTTAAAGATGGAGGTGCTTGAATTTCTTAGTTGTTGTTCAATCACAGTACATAGAACTTCTAATTTTGAACCTCAAATGATACTCTTGTTACAATTAGATCCCAATGTTTTCCAGACCATGTCTGGTGATTGATGGCATGGTAACTTTTGGTCTAAAAGAATGAGCAAATTTGAGGTTTTTCTAAAATTAAAGAAGGTGCTGAAGCTTAGAAGCCTATTAAGTTGCAAAATTTAAGGACCTCCATAATTTACTGTTTTTCTCTCTTATCATGTCATTTGGAGTATGACACTGTACTTTTTTTCGCTTTTTTTCCTGATGTTCATTGGGTATTTAAGACTTCACCAATCTCATATAGTACTTTTATTTTTCTTACTTCTGCATTTGTAGTTTTGTACAATAGACAAAATGTACAATCTTACTCTGTATCATATTTAGTTATTATTTAGTAAAGAAACGTTGTTCAATTGTGAATCGCCAAGGCAAAAAGTGTATTTCTATGCTCCTGTACTTTTTCTACCTGACTACAATCATTTGGTCAACTTCACTAAACAAATAAACAAGATAAACTTTAGTTGTAACCATCACTATCAATACCTAAACTGATAAAGATTTGACCTGGAAACTTCAGCTCAAGTTTTCTTCTGATTACAGTATTTGTGTATGAAACAAAAGGTTCTGATTATATAACATTTTTGTTTCTAACATCCGTTGGAAATCATAAATACCAAAATTGCATGAGAGTTGATACCATTTGATTTAACTTATATCAATCCATCTCTGTTATTATTTTGTATTTACCTATTTTGAGTGACAGCAGTCAGAGAGCCACTGAAAAACCAAGTCTAGATTAAGAATTATGTCTCCTTTTAAGCATTACCTTTTGTCCTTTTGTATTGCCAAATCATTCCGGGCTTATATGGGCTATGAGGGGGCCCAATAAATATGAGCTGATCTCAACCTGCTACTCGGCCCACTTTCCATCCGCTGATTAGATGGAAGGCATGACATGTTACTGTACGAACACAATGCCACAGCCCACAAGATCTTATAAGAACTGCGTTTTGTTATAAAGGGTAGAAAAGATGGTTAATTAAGGGAACTTATGGAATATACAACGCAAGTCACTAAGACTTGTTTCTTCCTTTTTGATAAGCTGATAAATTTCATTTCGTTTCATTTACTGTAAGTGCACACCATGTCCCCAACTTGAGGGACAACAAAATATAAAGTAAACTGTCGGAAGTGGAAACAATATATGAAATCCACTAACGCAGAATATGTGAAGTATTTTGTATATAAAGATGCTGGTTACTCTTTTCCCTACCCTCCATTGAAACACGGTTATAAGAAATCTTTAGCAGACCTTTTGCACTGTTGGATAGGTTTTTCTTAAAAGTTTATAAATGAAGAAGTCCATTCCAATAACAAAAGTGAACAAAGACACTTTTTTAAGAAAAAGACAACAGCAATCCATCTATTTCTATTTTTCGTATACAACAGAGACATCTTTGTGAAGTTTGAACTAGACAAAAACAGGCCACAACACACTGGAAAGGCACTCAGAACAGTAAAAAACCTAATACAAAGAGCACACTATATACACGTACAAATAATTACAAAAGAACCATAATTACAAGTTATGTACTAATAATAACAAAGAAGCCACATACAAGTAATGTACAATTACAGTTTTCAGAAAATCTACTTTCGCGACAAATTATACTGGAGCATGAAAATATAGTGTTATCTTCCATGTTTGGCCTGCAAAAGAGAAAATGCTTTAGCACTTTTTGACTAAACAGAATCATCTAGTGAGAACCCAACAGGTAAGATCACAGAAGATGGACTTAAACTGAAATAAGATTAACATTGAATTTCCAGAAATCAGATTACAAAAATAAGATTACAGAACTCGATCGCAGGATGGATCTCAAATAAGCAGTACAGTGAATTCATTTGATCCAGAATTAGATGCACGAACTGAAATAAAAGCAACATTCATTTCTCAACTGCAAAATGACATGCTAACATGTGCATACACATTATTCCTTTTTCCTAAAATGCTAGGAGCAAAACACATTATTATAGTGAATTACTCGGTTATATTATAGATACGAAGATGGGCTTAAACTGGTCAAGCTGTCCAAGAGTAACAAGACCATGCATGGTGATGCCTTGTAGATAGAAAGGAATAACAACAAATGAACAGTAACCGCATCCAGTAAGCTAAATAGGAAACCATTTATAAGCCAGATATACCAAGAATGCAAACTATCATTGCAGACTTGCAGTATTAACTGGTGTCTGCTAATAATGGGTTCAATTAGAACCACCATGCAAAAGCCTTCAGGCTTGAAAAAGACATCTTGTAATCCTTTGGACAGCTTTTTATGTTTTAAGGTCTTGATATATTTGCATGAATTTCAAATGGATTGGGCTAAAAGGAGCCAGATTAATAGCAATATCAGAAACACTTGCACACTGAGAATTTCATGTAATCTTTTGGACAGATTTTCACTCACAGTTTTAAGCATGTCATTTGCAATCCGAAAATGAATTTAGCATGACAAGAAAGATGCAGCATATTACCAATACCCCATACTAAAAGTCACAAACAAAATCAACTGACCTTCGACAAATGAGGTACTGACAACTGGCATGAGCTTTGACCTGCTTCAGTAGAAGCTTTTATTTCCTTTAGCTGCCTTGATATCTCCTCCAGTAACCTTAACTCAGATGCGTCCGCCTCTTTATTTTGATCCGCAGAAAGTCCTAAATTTTCTCTCTTTTTATGTATAAGCTTCAGCCTTTTTCGTAACATCTCAACTTCACTTTCGAGCTTCAATTTCTCCATGTACAAAGCTGGTTCTGAATTCCTCCTCAGGTTTTCTCTTGTGGGTTTTTTGCATGACTTTGAGCCTCTCTCTTGCTCTTTTCTATTTGATACTTTGGACAACTCTGATACAAGGGGTATTTCTGTAATTTTGCCAGCTTTATCATCTACAACATGTACATCATAAACCAAAACATCATTCTCCTCATGACCATCAAGATTCTCTATTTTATTTGAATCAGAAGCATTTACATCTTGATTCTCCAGTGGTTCAGTATCAGGCTTACTATCTCGGTCGAGTTGTTTATGCTCTTCGCTATAATCTTGTCCTGCCAATTGGGCCCCATCAATCAGATTATGGCACTCCTCAAGTTCTTTCACCAAGGCGAAGTTCTCCATTTCTCTTCTGACAATTATCTCCTTCAAGATCTCCATTTCCTCTAAATCATAAACTGACTTCTCTTCAGTCATTCGCCTGTATTGTCTCGCCTCAATTTCAATCTCTGATTTCTCCTTTTGGAGTCGGAAAATCATGGCCATTGCCTCATCAGCAGCACTAGCTGAAGCATTTCTCTCTTTATCTAGTTCTAGGGTCAGGGATATTCGTGCCAACCGCTCCTTTTCCAGAGCTTCTTTCAAGTTTTGTATTGTTGTGGCCAGGTCAATTTCTGCTCCATCTTGTTCGAACTTGGTTTCGTACTGAGAACTATCATGTGAATACCCTGAGTCACTATTTATATCAACATCTCTCTCACCTAAAATAGAATACCAATTCAAAGTTCAATTAGTCATACATGCTCACTAATTAGAGGTCAACATAAGTCACTTAAGAGTAAGTAGAGATAAATTAAGAAACTGATAGTAAATCTGTATGGGTTATATGATAGTTACTAATTTGGGAACTGATATATTGATCCTGTCATGCATAATAACTTTTTTAACATGCGGAGCGACATGCTTATCGATGACGGGATCGACGGAACATTTTCCTACTAATTTTGCATTAGTTAGACAATTGTGACCTAAATTGGTGCATTTATTTATAATTTTTTTCCCTACACACGGCAAGCCACTGAGTCTACACATTACACAACATTATCTTGTATCACAAATTAACCTAATTTTGCACCAACCTGATGACTCGCCCGATACTGAACCCGTTTCAGGTTCTATCTCGCTATCCACTTCTTCTAGTTCAATATGCAAAGAAGGTGTCAACCTAGAATTAACATTGCCACTACGAACACTACTTCTTCTGGATCGAGTTACTCTTAGATTCGAATCTCCAACTTGAACCGACAACGCTCTTCCTTCATTGACAACATCTCCGTTTCCATCAAACGGAGACAAAGTGCGAACCCGATTGTGCACAGCTTGAATCCTAACCGTTGGTTGATCCACGAGCAACGATTGAACGCAGATAGGAGGGTCAGGATGGCCGAATAGACCGTTACAGGGACAAGGCAACGAGAGGTAAAAGAAAGAGAGGAACTTAGAAGCGAGAAAAACCAAAGAAGCTGCGCAGAGAAAGAGATAAGCTAGACTTAGATCCAGGAAAGCTCCAACCAAAGAACGGAGCGACCAACGATTGATCGCTCTACAAGAAGAAGCCATTTTTGCGGCGCTTGTGAGAAGAGAGGTGAGGAGGGGAAAGGGAGGAGAAGAGAAGATGGAGACGGCATTTGGTGTAATTTTTTTTAAAGGATTTGTTGGAAACTTGGGATTAAAAAGCAAAATCACCGCTTTAGAAAAGGTGATTAGTGAGGGATTAACAAGGTAATTGGTTTGACAGCAACTGTGGTGGTGGAATGGAGGTCAGATGTGATATTTCCCTCGGAAAGAAGAAAGGACGAAACTTCGCTAATGTCCTTGAAAAATGAAAATATATCATAAAAGGGAATGTTTGTGTTCCTCGGATATTTCGTATTTTTGTTCGTTAACAAGGTTGAAGGTTACATGATGTGTACGAAAAAGAAACAAAAAGAAATTTAATTTGTAATGACAAGAAGTATAAATTTTAGAGAGCTGATATATCGATATCTTCATTGATACCTACATCGATACTAACAGAACAGGTCTAGTTTAATTCAGTTTGCATGTTATTTTTTTGTATGATGCATGTTATTTTTTGTATTATACATATTGTTTTTGTTATTATGCATATAATTGATCGGACGCTCCACTGAAAACGAATGTCGCTACGCTCATCGATGCAGTGGACGAATTTAGTTGCATTTATTTTGAAAAATTGTTCTAGTTATTATGCATGTTGTTTTTGTTATTGTGCATGTTATTTTTTGTTATTATGCAAGTAAATAGCATGCAAAATAATACAAATAACATGCATAATAACAAAAACATCATGAATAATAACGAAAACATAATAAACCATAAGTAGAACAAAATAACATAATGAACTTAGTATATAAATCATAAGTATTTGACTGTTATGCATGTTATTAGATGCACAATAATAAAAACAACATGCATAATAACGAAAACTATATGCATCATAAGTAAAACAAATTTTCGTCGGAACTCAACTGGACGTGTCCAGTGGATATCAATGACGATATCGAAGTTGGGATCGACGAAACATTTGTAATATCTAGATGCAGAAAGAAATTTGTTGACTTCATTTTAAAATTGCAATTTTTTTTTATCTCTACATGTAGAAAATAACCTTGTTGAATGCGACAAAAAATTGCAAACATTTTAACATCACGTTGAAATCATAATTATTTTTTCTTGAAATTAGATGCATGCCTCTTCATTCCTAAAGCAATTATAAACGTATTTATTGTGAAATAATGTCTCCATTACTGCGAATAAACTTTTAAAAGTTCTTCATTAACCATCCATGTGTAATTGAAGCAGTTTTCTAAAATTCGCTTTGAGTACGTACCAAAAATGTTTATATTTAGTGAATTTTGAAAATGAAAAAGTCTTTGAAATGTTAAAATTTCTAAAATGATGACTGATGAATAACATATATGTCATTTCTATTATTATTTAAGTTGTCTTTAGTATTCGGAATACGGAGGAATGTTAGGATAGTATACTACATGGATTATATTGTCACAGTTAATCATCTTGGCATAATTAATCATCAATGATTAGTTTGTTAGTTAGCTAGGTTCATTGTACTTAGATTCTTCTTGATGGTATGTAAGAGTCTATATATAGGAGCTCTTGTAATCAACTTAGACACAATTAATAATACAATTTGTTTCAAAGTTTTCTCCATCTTTGTTCCTCGTCTCATCTATAATGGTATCAGAGCCATAATCATGTTCGTCTCAAGATCAAGAAAATGGCAACTCCACCAGACCCCGCTCTCACCTTTGATTCTCCACCTCTAAATTCAACCGACAATGGTGCCTCAAATCAATCAATGATGAATTCTATTGTCTCTCTCAATCTACCGATTGCAATCAAGCTCAACGAGTCCAATTTCCTCACTTGGAAATCTCATATTCTTCCTCTGATCCATGGCTACGATCTCACAAGATTTCTCGATGGTACACCCCCTGAGACAACTCAACACAACTCATCTGGCCAAATTGAAATCAACCCAGCTTACCTGACCTGGAGAAGACAAGATCAGCTCCTATTAGGCTGGCTACGATCTTCATTGACGGAACCCCTTTTAGCTCAAGTCCTCTCAGGCACAACCACTCGCGAATTCTGGAAATCTCTCGATGACTACTACTCTTCCACTTCCCGAGCTAAATTGAATGATTTGAAGAGACAGATTCAGACTGCTCACAAAGGAGACCTCTCCTGCTCAGACTATCTTCTCCATCTACCGCGTGTAGCCGACGAACTGGCCTTTATCGGTTCACTGTTGCCTGAAGAAGACCTTGTTACAACGACCATCAATGGACATGGCTCTGAGTATAACTCTATTGTCGTAGCCCTTTCTACAGCACGATGTCACGATTTCTTCTCATTTGCTGATCTTCGTGGCCTTCTTCTCAGTCACGAAGCACTGCTGAAAACATAGCAGTCAACTATCGCCTCTTCTGCCTTCTACTCGAATCAGGGAAACTCCTTTCGGACTCACTCATCGGGAAACCAAAATCAACCGAGAAATAATCCGCTATCTGGCCCTTCAGCAAATACTTGACCCTTTTCGAAAACACCGTCTGATTCTATTTTGGGCTCCCAACCTCAACCCAATAACTCAACCTGCCAAATTTGTTTCAAACCAGGCCATACAGCCAAATTTTGCTACAAAAGATACAACAAAGATAATGATTGGAAGCCCAACCCAAGATTTCATGCCTATAATGTACAATCGATCCCACAATCAATGATTCATCAAGATGGGTTATTGATTCGGGTGCTAATAATCATGTTACAAATGATATTAATAATCTTTCTTTCTTTTTTAACTACAATGGGACCGATACTCTTCAAATAGGTAATGGTATTGACCTTTCTATTTCTTATATAGGTTCTAGTTCTTTTATCATTTCAAATCACTCTATTTCTCTAAAAAAATGTGTTTCATGTAACTCACTTCTCTACTAATCTCACTAGTTTATCAAAACTACTTCTTGATAATTCCTGTTTATCTATTGACTTTTCTCTTTTCTTTTGTACAATTAAGGACCTCCACATCAACACAATTCTTCTACAAATACCTAGTTACAATGATCTTTATTCTTTCAAGATGAAGTATTCTACTAATTTCACTCCACAAGCCTTTCTTGAAAATTTTACTTCAACTAGCACTTGGCATGCAAGACTTGGACATCCTTCCCTTCCTACCACACACAACATTATCAGCACTTTTAGTCTACCTTGTTCTAGAAATAATTTTTCTTCATTTCATGATTGTATGCAAGCTAAGGCTCATGTTCTACCTTTTGTTCTTTCATCTTCTTCTCCTTTCCAACTTGTTCATTCTGATGTATGGGGGCCTTCTCCAATAGTTTCTTTTCATGGCTATAGATATTACATTACCTTTATTGTTGTCTACTCTCATTTTACTTGTATTTATTTTATGAGACAAAAGAGTGAAACTATTCATATTTTTTCTAAATTTAAGTCCCTAGTTGAATTTTTTTTTAACTCTACAATAAAAGTACTTAGAACATATGGTGGGACATAATATAAACCTATAACATCAAAATTTCCTCAAATTTTGCATGAAACTACATGTCCCTACACCCCTCAACAAAATGGCATGACTGAAACGCAAGCATCGTCATATAGTTGAACTTGCTCTTGCCACCATGTATCATGCTTCTATTCCTCAAAAGTTTTGGGATGAAATTTTTTCAAGTATAGTCTATCTTATAAATTGACTACCATCAAACAATATTATTCCTTACATATTACTTTTTAACAAATAACCAAATTACAATATGTTTAGAGTATTAGGGTGTTTATGTTTTCAACTCACTCGACCTTACAATAAACATAAGCTAGAACTACGTTCTCAACCATGTATTTTCATTGGTTATAGCACTTTCCAAAAAGGATACTGTTGTTTAAATCTATCCACTAATAAAATATATGTATCTAGAAATGTACAATTTGATGAACATAATTTCCCATTCAAAAACACTCCCACCATTATTGAGCCCAGAATTATTTCTGTACCAAATATACCTCCTCTACCTTTACTATTCTCTTCACAGCCCAATATCAACCGAAACCCAAGCTCTCCACTACCCGAGCCCACTTCCCCTCCAATACAGGCCTCCTCAACCCATATTCTCGAGCCCATATCCTCACCAACCCAACAAACACCTACAACTACAACCGAACCCACATTTCCTCCGACCCAAAACACCTCTACCCATATATGTGAAACTGTCACCTCTAACGGCTACCCAAATTCAAATCTTCCTCCCTCTACAACAGCCCTCCTACCTCTGCCGACATTTTTCTCAAGCATCTGCCGAGCCTAACGCTATTTCAACCACTTCAACTACACCTCAACCTATATCTCACCCAAACTCAAAGCAAAGGAGGGCAAATATACTTAAAATCAAGTAAATGAAGACTTGCCATAAACAAACCACATTCCTTTTCGACTAAAGAAAGTGGATTCGTCTGTGACAATTTACTACTTAATAGACCAAAACTTAAATACCATATAGACAATTGCATCTCTTCCTGGCTATCTCTATCTTTTTTTTCACAGAATCTCATATAGTCGTGTAGTTTTCGCTAGTCAGAATGACGTATTTTCGATTTCTCTCTCCTACTTCCAGTGAGTAACGTAGGCACGTTACGAACCTTGTTAAAACACTTTCTTCGTTTGCTCAAGCTGTAATGCTAACTCGAACTAAAGATCACACCAGGAAACTCAAAGAATTTCCATATTTTGTTACTCATCTTGCACATACAAACCTCGAACCAACAACCTTTCGCCTTGCTTCCATGTCTTCACACTGGAGAGAAGCAATGTCTACTGAGCTTACTGCCTTAGCCCACAATAATACATGGACATTGGTGCCTCCTCCTACTAATCAAAAGATTATTGGCTGCAAACGGGTTTATAAGACCAAGAGAAAACATGATGGCACAATCGATAGATATAAGGTCTGATTGGTAGCCAAAGGTTACAATCAAGAAGAATGAGTCAATTATGAAGAAACTTACAGTCCAGTTGTTTGTGCAACCACCATACGATTCATTCTTTCTACAGCAACCTCTCTTAATTGGTCAATTAGACAAATCGATGTCTCAAACGCCTTTTTAAATGGTGATCTTTTTGAGCAAGTGTTTATGGAGCAACCCCCTGGTTTCATTGATTCTACTCACCCTACATATGTGTGCAAGCTTCACAAGTCTCTTTACGGCCTAAAGCAAGCCCTCGTGCATGGTTTGAGAAATTAAGCAAAACACTTCTTCAACTTGGATTTCAGTCCTCATGCTATGATCCTTCTCTATTTCTCAGACACTCTATCAAAGATACACTCTTTGTCCTCGTTTATGTCGATGATATCCTTATTACAGGGAGCAATTCAACTCATATCTCTGAATGCATCTCTCAGCTCAGCTCTTTCTTTGCAATCCGAGACCTAGGAAGCCTTCATTACTTTCTTGGCATTGAGGCATCTACAAATACCAGTGGACTGCATCTAACCCAAACCAAATACATAATTGACCTCCTCAAACGTACCAATATGCTCAATTCTAAACCTTGTCTGTCTCCAATGGCATCTGGTACAACTCTCACTCAACACAGTACAAATATCTATTCAAACCCAAAATTGTACCGCAGCGTTGTTGGAGCTCTTCAATACGCCACATTGACTAGACCAGACATCACCTTCTCCGTCAACAAGGTCTCTCAGTTCATGCACCAACCTTCTGAAGAACACTGGTGTGTTGCAAAGCGGATTTTGCGTTATCTTTCTAGCACTCTTCATCTTGGTCTTCAACTCTTTAAAGACTCAACCACTTAAATACATGCCTATAGTGATGCTGATCGGGCAGGCTGCATTGACGACAGGCGTTCAACTTCTGGTTTTTGTGTTTACATTGGAAGAAATCTCGTCTCCTTGTGTGCCAAGAAACAACCAACTGTTTCCAGATCGAGTACCGAAGCAGAATACATAAGCTTGGCTCTAACTTGCACCAAAATTCGATGGCTTCAATTTCTTCTCCAAGAATTACACATTCCCATACCAGATGTCCCTGTATTATGGTGTGACAATATAGGAGCCACGTTCTTAGTAGCTAATCCTATGTTTCATGCTCGAACA
Organism: Eleocharis quinqueflora; assembly: GCA_964058865.1. Taxonomy (NCBI): domain Eukaryota; kingdom Viridiplantae; phylum Streptophyta; class Magnoliopsida; order Poales; family Cyperaceae; genus Eleocharis; species Eleocharis quinqueflora. The sequence goes on along the minus strand of CAXKVX010000640.1, from coordinate 143,270 downwards.
AAGCATATCGAGATCGATTATCACTTTGTTCGGGAAAAGGTAACTTCCAACCAATTGAAAGTCAAGTTTCTTTGCTCTGCCAATCAAATTGCTGACATTCAGAGTAAACCTCTTCCATTGCCTCGTTTTCAATTTCTGAGAAATAAGCTCAGTGTTGTTTCCACATCATTGGCTTAAGGGGGGTATGTTAGGATAGTATACTACATGAATTATATTGCCACAGTTTATCATCTTGGCATAATTAATCATCAATGATTAGTTTGTTAGTTAGCTAGGTTCATTGTACTTAGACTTTTCTTGATGGTATGTAATAGTCTATATATAGGAGCTCTTGTAATCAACTCAGACACAATCAATAATACAATTTGTTTCAAAGCTTTCTCCATCTTTCTCCCTCTTGTCTCATCTATTAAGGAACTAAAGATATTTATCGCTTGTGAGTAAGGGTATCAAAAGTGCACGAAACTGTACCGTCATGTTGAACATTTCGTTGGTTCACGTAATAAAAAAATTGCATTGCACGTTTCATTTAACACGAAACGTGAAATTTCGCGAAATTACATTGTAACGAAAAAAAAATTGTTTGCATTGCACATTTTGTTTCTGAAACGGAACAAAAAACTGTTGCATTGCACGTTTCGTTCGAGCAAAACAAAATGTGACAACGTAACATATTATTGTGTTGACACACCTACTTGTGAGCGCACCATGAGGAGAAGAATTGACCTAGTCAACTTTTAAGTGGCTAGTCATTTTTCCACGATCTTAGAGTTAGCGAGGTGCTTGAGACCTCGAGTTTCCATGTTTATTTTCACTCGTATTTTTCAACTTCAATTCTGTCAGTTTCTTGGTTTGCTGGTCGTATTTAATTTCTTTATAACTACGATTTGTTTTGTTTACTGAACCTATTATAACTCAATCAAACTAAAAAATCCAAGTTAGATAGGTTAAAACGATACATTTGCTAGAATTCAAATAACACAATTTACGCCGTCCAAGAGAAATGAAAGAGGAGGGAAATGGATGAGAAGATAATAGATGATATGACATTGTTTTTACATTTCGATTTGAAAGGAAACAAATATGAACTAAAATCAACTAAGTATTCACCTCCATTCATCTCCATGCACCTTTGTTCACTTATGTGATTTTAAATTCGAGAGCGTCTTACTTATCCTCTTCTTTTACCTCCGATACTTATTTCTAGAGCACAACCTAAGTAATATATTGAATTTAATTGGTGAACAGTTCATATCCAGAAAATTAGACATGCAAACTTAAAGCCGAAACTAATTGATATATTTTCAAGTAAAATGTTGGTGCAGACAGTCTGCCTACAGACTACAAAAGTGAAGATCTTCAAAGAAATTATAATATGAAGATTGCGTTAAAAAATGAAGATATAAATGTGAAATATCGTTGAGTTCGACTTTGTAAAGCATTATGGCCTCACTTAAATTTTAAATTTGAATAATTACCCATTCTGACTATTAAGTCAGAAGAGTGTCATTTTTACTACTTGAAAGAGTGTTATTTAATAAATTATTGATTAGAACAAATTATTGTTTAGTAAATATTGTGCGTTATTTTGCTTCTTTCTGTTTCTTCGAAAAAATTTCCAAACAAATTAACACGCTATCTCACAGATCTATTCACAAATAGTATCAAACATACCTAAATTTGTTATGTTAATTTTAATTTTAAGTTCTAACTTATTAGACAGTTTAGGATACATCAGACATGAATTTACATCCGGTAGAATATTTTGTAATATGGAATAGCCATCCAATGATTCAAATTACATCGAGATTTGTGCGTATAAATCTCGATGTAATGTGAATCATTGAATGACTATTCCGTATTACGGGGTACCCCACCGGATATGGATTCATCAGACATTGCCTCTTTTCGAATCTTACCCAACCAGGGACCGGGAGCAACATCTGCTGCTATAGTTGAAACTATAATTCAATTACGGATAATTTTAAACCGTTGGATCAAATTTGTAGTGATGAGATTTAACTCTAGAAGCTGTATTTTTTATTTTTTATTTTGATGAATGGAAAATGTTCCAGCGATACTTAGTTTGATACGCAATCGATACCGACTGAAGATCTCCTGTCGCTGACGCTCATGTCGTTGGAAGCTCATTTCCAACTTTCGATCTCCAGTTTCTTTCCATGTTACGCATGTTTCCTATCTCTCTCTATCGGGTGTGGGCCATTACTCCATCTTCGCGATATATCCCCCTCTTAAACTTCATTTTTTGTTGTTATGCATGTTAATTGAAAACGACAACATACAAAATATGGTTGTCAGACATGTTATTCTAGTTGTCGTGCATGTTAGTTGATTTACTATGCATACTTATTTGGTTATGCATGTTAATTGAAAACACCATCATACAAAATATGGTTATCAGACATGTTATTCTAGTTGTCATGCATGTTGATTGATTTTACTATACATACTTATTTCGGTTATGCATGTTAATTGAAAACGTCAACATACAAAATATGGTTGTTAGGCATGTTATTATAATTGTCATGCATGTTGATTGATTTTACTATGCATATTTATTTTTTGTTATAAGTTGTTATGCATGTTATTCTAGTTGTTATGCATGTTATTTAATTTATTATGCATACTTACTTATTCTAGTTGTTATGCATGTTAAACTTCATTTTTCTGTTGTTATGCTTGTTGGTTGATTTATTATACATACTTATTTAATTGTTATGCATGTTATTATAGTTGTTATAGTAGTTTGATGTAATGCAGTTTAAACTTCATTTTTCTGTTGTTATGCATGTTAATTGAAAACACATGCATACTTATTTAGTTGTTGTACATGTTATTTTAGTTGTTATGGTAGTTTTTTATTTATTATAATGCAGCTTAAACATCATATATCATTTTTCTATTATTGTGTATGTTAATTTAAAATGCATGCATACAAAATTTGATTATTTTGCATGTTATTCTAATTGTTATGCATACAAAATTCACATGTATACGAAATAAAAATCTATAATAAATTAACATGCAGTCGAACTTGAATGACATGCATTACAACGCGTTTAACATGTATAACGACGCGCGTATCAATTATATATAACAAAATAACAACTGAAAATAACAGTTTGCACAAAATGAAAACAATTTTAACAGAAACTGAAAGTGCGTATCAATTTGATATCAAATCATATTGCTGTATAACTCCTTTGATGAATACCACCGTATAAACCCTAAACCCCGACCAAGTCAAAGAAAAAAACTAATAAACAGACGGGGATATATCTTCGCAGTTTCTTTTTCTACCTTCATCTCTCCTAAAGTAGATTAGTGTGTCAATCAATTCAATTCAAGGCTTACGAGTCAGGAAATAACAAATAAATGATCAGCCCTCTTCTCCCTTCGCGTAGCCATTAAATTCGTACCAAGGTAAATATGAAACGGCGACCTAAATGGTTAATTCGTCGGTGCGCTTGAGACGCACGAGAGGTGCTTGTTAAAATGCCTCTGAGGAAAATGTAATATTCAATGTTCATTTTTCATCTATTCTAGGGATAGATGAGATAATTCGAGGTTTTCAGGAGACTTGAGGTGCTGCCTCTTCTAGTGGATTGGGAAATTGGGAATTTCTGTCTGTCCCTGTTGTATACTGCACAAGGCTGTAACTGTGATATCTAGAGTCATGTAAGTTCTATCTCCTTCCATGAGCTGTGCCGCAAGTATGAAGTATTGATTAAATGAACTCGTTTTTTTCTTCTTTTTTCTTGTCAACTATTAAGGTATAGGAAAAATTAAGCCTTTTTTTTTTGGAAATTTGTTTAATTGTATTACCACATGCTTCGCCCTGTTATTTGTCTTACTTTACTGCTTGATGAATAAACAACTAAAGTCTTACGTTACTGCTTGATGAATAAAAAACTTCTAGTGTACTTGCGCTAGTACCAGTGATATATTTTTGTGGTTGCAATTTGACTGCCATTCTGAACTTCAAGTTTGTACAATCAGCATTTTGGAAGTTGTGTTTATGTTCTCAGTTGATAAATGTTTTCTTACTTATTATTGTTCAGGGAGGACGACGGCAACAACAACAACACACTAAGAGTATTAGTTGCAACTGATTGTCACCTTGGTTACATGGAGAAGGATGAAATCCGAAGGTTCGACTCATTTCGTGCTTTTGAGGAGATTTGCTCAATTGCTGAGCAGAAGCAGGTTTCAATCTTTCTCTTGGTAGTCTTTTTGGTATTTCTATCAGTAGATTACTCAATCAAGCTTATTGGTCTGTGAACTGAAGTCAGGTCTAAAACAGCATCCATCTCTTTCAGTAGAGAAGGCGGGAAAAGAGAGGCCCAAATATGCACTCTTAAATGCCACTTGTTAGCACTTTAGTAATAATCAATTTTTTAACTGAACTACTGGCAGGTTGATTTATTACTTCTGGGTGGAGATCTGTTCCATGAGAATAAACCATCAAGGTCAACACTAGTGAAGTGCATAGAGATACTGAGGCGCTACTGTCTGAATGACCGCCCCATACAGTTCCAGGTTGTCAGTGACCAGACCATTAATTTTCAAAATGGGTATGTCTAATCAGAGTTTTATTTGTTCAATCAAATGGCTTTGATTTTTTAGCTACATAAGTGTCTTTGGGAACAGTGAAGCAGGTTTTGAAGGGGCAAGATGAAGGAGTTTCTTGCTTCTTTTTTTCTTAATGGTTTCTTCTTTCTTGGATATTATTTCTTTGTTGGCCCCAAGGCATACTCCGGCTAAATACTTAGTACTAGCCAAATAATGTTAGAATACTTGCCTCAATTTCAAGCTTTTAAATAGTAGCGATAAAATGGTGATATAGCGGTTTTAGCGTTTTTTGGAGCTATAATGCAAGATATATTGAAAAATGCGGTTTTAGCAGTTTCTGACGATATAACGGATTTAGCGGCCGATAAGCGGATATGATATAGCGGTTTTAGCGGCGATATAGCGGTTTTAGCAATGGTTGTTTTAATTGATTAATTGTTATTTTTTTAGCAATCAAGTTTTAGGTGTCTTTTTTATTTTTTTCTTTGTACTTCTGAATTACGAAGATACTTGCTTATGAATTATTCAATATATTAGTCTTTGAAAATGTAATTTGTGATAACAAATTATTATTATATGTTATTATTAAGCATATAAATTGTATTAATTATAATTTATACTTTATATTAGTTGAAATAAAGTGATATGATATAAATATTGATATGGTAGTTTATCGACCGTTTTATCATCGATAAAACGCTAAACGCTAAATCACCCCTCCACTGCTAAACCGTGCAAACCGCTTTTTTAAACCCTGCTCAATTTTCATTCCTTTTGCTTTCGTCTTTGATTAGCTCCGACAAGAAGCCAATAGAAACTGGCCAATAAGTTCCTAAGCTGGTATAGATTTGATGCAGGCTGATATTTTAGATGGTTGACCAAATTAAGCTTCAATAATTAGTTAGTTATTTTTTTATATTTCTAGCTTATGCCATGGCCATTTTGTCAGGTTTGGTCATGTAAATTATGAAGATCCCCACGTCAATGTTGGCTTACCAGTTTTTACTATCCATGGGAATCATGATGATCCTGCTGGAGTGGTACCTTTTCTTTTCTTTAATTATTTGACACCATCATGTTGTGGTCAGGATGATTCCATGTGTGATTGAGGGTATTAGATCATATATGGTTTGTTTCAGCCATATATCAATTTCACCTTTTTAACATCTTTATTTTGTTTATTGTTTGCCTTTTCTTTTTATCTAATAATGTCATGACTGCTAAGTATCTTCTTTTATTTGATAATGCATTAATACTCGCATGTTTAATGGTAACAATGCCTAACGATAATAAATATCCTTTTTCATGTTGATCATAAAGGATAACCTTTCAGCAATCGACATTCTTTCGGCATGCAACTTGGTGAATTATTTTGGCAAGATGGTTCTTGGTGGTTCTGGAGTAGGCCAAATAAAGGTTTATCCTATACTGATTAAAAAGGTTGGTTTATTTTTTGTCACTAAAAATGTACAAGGTCGCCATTAAGCTTCTATTTAACATATGCTTTCACCTTTTCAGGGTACAACTTCAGTGGCATTATATGGCCTTGGTAACATTAGAGATGAAAGATTGAATAGAATGTTTCAGGTTTGGCTGCATGAACAGACAGTAAACTTTGAATTTTTTCATGGGAAAAAGCTTACAATTTGTTAATTATGAATGAGATCGCATACAAACATACTTATCCTTATAAATTTTAGAAGTAGGACTGTAGCAGTTGATTATTTTCTTATGTATTTGTGTCTTACGAATTTCAGACACCACATGCTGTGCAATGGATGCGGCCTGAAACCCAAGAGGGAGATTCTATTTCTGACTGGTTCAACATTTTGGTTCTTCATCAGAATAGGTCATTTCTTTTGAAGAAATCTTTGACAACAGATACATTGGTATTTCTGATGATTACACCAAAACTTGAGCAATTCACTGCTAAAAGGATTCCGGTGGTTTAGTTTCCTTAGTTATGTTTCGATATTTAGATATTAAAATTTATACTGTTGAGTACAGTCAACTGAAAACTTCCTCATGAAGAAATTTTTGTTACAGCATGCACCTAAACACTGTTTATGAAGAAATTCCTGTTACAGTTCTTGTACAGTTCTACTTTTTAGTCATCTTACCCATTCGTAGAAAACCTGCTATTATCGAATTATTGTTGTATTCACTATCTTGTTTTGTGGAATAACTAGTTAAGTTGTAAATTTAATTTAGCATGAAAATAGATTTTGTCATTATTCTATAAAACAAAAGCCCTGTTTGTACCTCTTGTTACACCATTTTTTTGTGCCCTTTATATTCACTTATATCAGTCCTTTGCAGGATAAAGACGAATCCAAAAAATGCAATCAATGAACATTTCTTACCACGTTTCCTGGACTTTATAATTTGGGGGCATGAACATGAATGCCTTGTTGATCCATTAGTAAGGAAATTTTCAGTTACTTTTATGCCTTTGGGATTCAAATTACAAGTAACTGCACTTACTGGGATTCAACCTTGCAGGAAGTACCCGGCATGGGATTTCACATTACTCAGCCAGGCTCTTCAGTGGCGACATCATTGATTGATGGAGAAGCAAAACCTAAGCATGTTCTTCTTTTGGAAATCAAGGTTTGTGTTGTGCAAATTTCAACTCATCTTCTTTTATTCCCTGCAAATTGCACACCAGTTTTCTCTCAATTGCAAGTAAAACCAATTGTTTCTTTTTTTCGCAAATAAGAGCTCACCAGTTGTTAAAATTTAGAACCACTGTTAAGTCCATGAAAAGACAAAAAATAAAGGTGACTGGACTGTCCCTTGATATAATGTGAGCAATTTCTTTAAAGCTCAATACAAGCCTTTTATCGAAATCTAGATTCTCTTCACCTGATAAGGATTTTCAAAAGAATCATGAGAGGAAATTGTCAGTAGTTAACAGAATTATTTTTTGGTCATGTGACTCTAGAACCGAGTTACTATCAGACAGAACAAACTAGGCTGCAAATATAACAAATGTTGGGTTTCTTTGCACGAATGAGTAAAATATTGGGTTACAAAAAATAAAAATAAAAGAACTTATTCCATTTCAGTATTTTGTAATGTTGTCCATTACTTTTTTTTAAACAATAGGGTACTCAGTACAGGCCTACAAAGATACCACTCAAATCTGTCAGACCTTTTGAGTATGCTGAGGTATGAAGATGCTGGGTTTTCTTTTACCATTTACTTGAAACCTTTCAAAGCACCCTTTAAATGTTTTTTAATCTTATTTAATTTATTCATATGTTATATTAATGCTTACTTGTAGGTTGTGTTGAAAGATGAAGCTGATGTTGATCCCAATGATCAGGCCTCGGTGCTTGAATATTTGGATAAAGTTGTAAGTTCATTGTCATTATTTATTTCTCTGAAAAAACTAAGAAGTAGTTTAGTTCTTTTGTTGGATTGTTTGGTACCAGAAGGAAATCTCTCTCTCTCTTTACATACACATCTTTCTCCCATATTTCATTCATTGATGAACTATCATTAGGTAAGGGATCTGATTGAGAAGGGTAGCAGGTCTGCACCAAGTAGATCAGAACTTAAACTCCCATTAGTTAGAATAAAGGTAATTGTTTATTGTGATTAACTCCGTTATTTTTAATAATTTGTTAAAAAAATCAGTTTATACTTTTGTGCTAACTAGCTTTCCGCATTTTAATTTTAGGTTGACTACTCGGGATTTTCAACAATAAACCCTCAGAGGTTTGGCCAGAAGTATGTTGGTAAGGTAATTTGATGATATCCACAAAATATTTGTTTGTGCAGTGTTCATATCATACTGTGCATAACCCCTTACCATTTGACTCGTAGGTTGCCAATCCGCAAGACATTCTCATATTTTCTAAGGCCACAAAGAGGCGTCAATCTGTTCATGGTACTTGATTTGTTGTACTATTCCTTAATACATGGTGGCACACCAGCTATTATTTTGATTGTTACGAGATGCATTGCTTCATATGCAGACGCTATAGATGAATCAGAGAAACTTCGGCCAGAGGAATTAAATCAGCAAAATATTGAGGCCCTCATTGCTGAGAGCAATTTGGTATTGTAATTCAGAATCTCTTCATTTCAACTTTCATTGAACTCTATAAAAAATATTTTATTTTAAGAATAATTATGAGATAAACTTCTACATGTGGCTTGAATCTATACATTTTCATATTGTTAATGTCAATGTCAGATGTTTGTACTAAAGTGGTTCAGTGAGAACCATTTGGTAATTTGAATTTTTTTGTTGATGGTTTTACCTATTTATGACTGTAAAATGGCAAAAAATCAAATTCTTTAAGCAACTATTATATACCAGTCATTGGCGTGCTGTACTGATGTCATGTCACTATGAAGTACTGATTATCCTATGTATAGAAAGGAAGTGCAGTTATCCTAAGTATTTTTTAATGATATAAGTTATCAGGTATTCCCTCCAGCAACAGAACATTGACAACTTTTTCCAATAAATTTGTCAGAAAATGGAGATACTGCCAGTTAATGACTTGGATATGGCATTGCATGATTTTGTGAACAAGGATGACAAAAATGCATTTTATGCTTGTCTTAAGCGAAACCTTGAGGAAACAAGAGTGAGTTTTCTGACTTTCTAGAATCTTGTTGTGTGTATATCTTTTGTCCTGTGCTCTTCTATGCTGCCCCAGGTGCACCTCTGAAGTTGTTAGGGAGGGAGGGGTGTTTATTCATGTTATGGTGGCAATTCTCAGAGGTTTCCTAGCTGATTAACTTGTTAATGTCCTGTTGTTGGTTCCGGACATATTGGTCATGACCCTGCATATTCTGTTAATTTTAATTTTAATTACATAACTGGTGTTTAAATAAAAGGTTGGCCACCCAAGTAATCCAACAATTGCCTTTAAAAATATGAAATGACCATGAATATATGATCTCTCGAGTCGAGCACAGACTGTAAGGTTGTTTTTTCTGAACTGGTGTTGTGTTTTTATTGAGCTGGTTTCCAGGCCTGAGCGTTATGATTCCAGTCTTTAATTTAGTTTTGAATGCACAAAGTTCAAATTTGTGCTTAGAATCAAGAGATCAAGAGTCCGACCTCCCAAGAACTGTCTGTCGTTCAAATATAAAAGAACCATGAATACATAAAAAAATGAGTTGGCACCATAATCTGACAACTTTGCAACTATGGGAATTATCAGGTTGGTGGTTGATGCCATTTTTTACAAAAAAAATACCCATCAATGATAACAACCCGAACTTAACCAGACCAGACTTGTTACCAGTTCATTACGGAGTACTCTGTTCCTCATTGCTGTACTTTAGTTTGAGCTTTAGTAATGGGAGTTTGGTCTGATCTGTAATATTTTAGCCATGCTTAATATTTGCAGAACAAGCTAATGTCAGAGATAAATACTTCAAGCTTTGAAGAAGAAGAAGTCATTGTTAAAGTGAGCGAATGCATGCAGGTACTAAGCAATTATCTTCTCAAGTTATCATGCTATCTGTTCTTAATTGGTTGACATGTATACATCAGAGTCTCTCTATTTATTTCCATCTCTATTTCCTTGCTAACTTTGTCTTTAAGGAACGAGTGAAGGAAAGAGCACTAAGACCCAAGGACAGTATAGGAGTCTCTTCAAGTTCACAGACTATACCTGTGAGTAATTTCAGTACTTCCCTTTGCCTCACTTTCTCTCCGTCACATTTACCTGTTAAGATGTATATTATTCAAAACTAACTCCAGAAGAAAAAAAAAATTGCTTTTACATCAAACTCATTCATCCCTATATGATGCTTAGATCACCAAATCTACTCTCTGTTTCACTGCAGCTTTACTTGAACCCGTTTAACCAAACTCAACTCTTTATTTAGCTGCAAGCTCCCTGTAAGAAGCTTGAATTTCCTTTCACAGGGTAATGACAGAGGCAAAACTGGGGCGGCTCCAAGTAGCACTAATGCATTTAGCGATGATGAAGATGATAGTGAGAGGCTGTCAATGCCAGCCTCCAATTTGGGCAGAGGAAGGGGGAGATCTGGATCCAGTAGGGGTTCTATGGATGGTGCAGACTCAGTAACTTCAAGGAGAGGGAGAGGGAGAGGGCGAGGGAGAGGATCAAAAGAGGGATCAAGCGGCTATAAGCAGTTGACTCTCGATTCTATCAAATCACGCCAATCTACAAGGTTCATTTCTTGTACATTGTTGCAAAGTATTTGTCTGTTTGTCTTTCTTTATTTATTATCTTAACCTAAGCATAGGGCTACGCATTCTTTACCTGTCTAGTACAACTCAAAAGTACCTGTGGACCTATACGAGCCTTAGAACCTGACCAGCCCAATTTTTTTTCTTTCTGAAGTCAAAGGCCAAGTACAACCTGGCACAGAACCGCATCAGCCAGTTTAATTGACAAGGTTGATGAAGTCCGATCCAAATCCGTACAAACCCACGAGTTCAATCAGTCGATCCTGATTCCTAAACACAAACCGATAATGTAAGCTCACCCAAGTAAAATACAGGGACCAACCCAACATTTCTGGTTTGTCAAGATTGCCTCTAATGACCTGGAACTGTTCACATATCATACCAGATATTGATTCAAGTCTAGTAATCTAGCACTCTAAATTGACTTTACTGGAATTGGCTGGAACCCGGAAAGATCCAATTCCAACGGGCAAGATCTGACATTGACCAAAGCTGGAAAACCCTCACCCTCACCCCATTTGATTCTAGTGAAAAATGTGATATTCTATTTCAGAAGGCTCACAAAAATTCTTTCCCAGAAAAAAATGAAAAGTAAGAATGATAAATGGGTACAAATATAAGTTTGAGTGGTGTTATTGTTTCTTTTTTTTAGCAGAGCAGCATCAGTTTCAGCTACAGAGGCTGTGAGAACCATAGTAGAAGAAGTGAATTCTTCAGCTAGTGAAGAAGAGGAGACTTATGAAGCTAATGAGATTGTTGAATCTTCTGTATATTTCTACCCTCTTCAATTCATCTGATACCTGGTTATCTATGGGTCTGTAAGAGAATGAATTGTTGGAATTTCTTTAATTTGAGATTGTTCAGTCTTGGCTGGTTATGTTTCTGACGTTTATATACTACTAATGCTGTGATGGTGCTTGTGAGTTGTGATGTGGGGATGTAATTTGAATGTTAGGCTCGTTTAGGTCTGTCTAGTAGTAATAGTAGATTTAAAAAAACAGTGATGCATTGTGCTATGGTTTCAGCATTCAAGCAAAATCCTTTTGCACGTTCAGTTTGATTCCAATGAAATTGGTGAATGCTGAAACCAAGCAAAATCCTTTTTGCACGTTCTGTTTGATTCCAATGAAATTGGTGGTAATACCACTTTTATCAAGAAAAGGGAAAAGAAGTTTAATCGGTACCTAGTTAATGTACCGGTCGCTGTACCTGTACACTGAGCCAATCTTCTTTTTCCTCATTTCTAGGAACCAGAAGAAAGTGCACCGGGAAGAAGCCGCAAAAGAGGTGCAACTAGAGGCAGGGGTAGAGGATCTACACCTGCAAAGAGGGGTAGGAAGGCAGAAAGCTCTTGTACTCACAACTTGTTTATGCACCAAGACGAAGATGACGATGACGACGATGATGTCGGTGCGTCAAATCGGATGAAAAAGGCTCCTCCTCAACCTCGTGTAAGTTCACATGTTTTTCCCTTTTTTGTTTTTAGTTTATGTTGGGTCTTAGAAAAAAATCCTGTCGGAATGGCTAGCTCAACATTGGAAAGCAAAACCTCACACTTATGGTGATGGATTTTAAAAATATAACTAGTCTTTCTAGATTCATTTACCAGACTAATGAAGTTGCTTCATATTTTGGATTGACAGGTCCCCAGGAATTACGGTAATATAAAAAGGAGATAATTTTGTGCATAGCCTCATTTCACATCAACCCCATTTTGGGGAAGGATTTAGAAGTTGTGTGCTTCAGATTGATGGTCTGTCCAGTTTTGGCAAGTTTCTAAGTTAGTAACAAATAACAACCATCTTGTGACTGTTGCTTGGACTGAAACAAATTATATTTAGTTTTCATTGAGATTGTGCTCGTAAGCCTGTCAGCTAATTTTGAAATGTGTTGGATGATTCACAATTGGTTCTATATGATTGAATGTGATATATTCAAGTTGAGGCACAAACATGTTCCAATCTGCACAATGCCACAATCAGGTCTAGCTGGTATGGCTAGAGCTAATTAAATGAAACGGGTGAGTTATTATTCAAGCATCGAATTGTATGAGGTGATTTTGCACGGGTATAATTGTGATTAATAGAGTTTGAATTTTGAACTGGAGTTTGACACTAAGTAAATATCAGAAGGCGAGTGCAACTGTGCAAGTATATCTAATCTACTTGACAGTGGAATGCATTGACAATTTGACATCCGGACAAAATAAGTGCTTGTCCTTTATATATTTTTTCATAGGAGATATGATGATAGTAGGTCTTCATGTCGCCTGTCGGCACGAGAAGAGCATCAAATAATAACTCTTTGGGGCTCATAAATTAAAACGCGGGTCCCCTTGAGCTATTTACATTTATGGAATAAATATCATAATTATTTCTGATTTCTGAAGTCCTCACGCCTGAACCTGAAGCCCTATCAAACTATTTATTTATTTTGTTTTTTTTCCCAAACTTTTAAACATAAAATGAGAAGGAACCAAGAAACATGCATTTTGCAATATTTAATGTACATTATGAGAGATTTAGCTGATGAGTATGAAAATTCAATACAGTTGTTAAGGGTTGTCAAAATCCATTTTGACCGTTGTTAATTGTTCTGTCAATTATATTAGTTAAAATTGTTGAATGTGTATCGTATAATTGTCATACGCGTATTTTAAGCTGCATTAAATTATTTTATCCCCATATATGTGAGTTTACAAGTTGACAATGTAAAATCATTAACTAGAAGTGCATGTTTCATGAAACGGCCTCCTCGTAGACAATGTAAAATCCCGTGTTTAGAACATGATCACGTGACACATCAAAATACATTTAATATAACACAGACAAATATCATAATGAGTTGGTTTATTATTTATCCGGAATTTTTTGATATATTTTTGTGGGCAGAGCCCAGAAGTCAAACGTTTGAAGTAGAATCCACAGATTTATATTTATTTTCTAGACAGTTAATGATCTGATGGTTCATATTAAATTAAAGTAGGTACATTCATACCATACGCATAGATTCAACAAGCCAGCACGTGTTTTCTTACACTTTTAATTATTAATTGTATCATGTCTGATTTTCACCTCTTTTATTTTGGCACGATATGAAATTTACAAATAGTATCACGTATCTGCACGACACGATATTTCTGATCGATTCTTTGGATATTTTTTTGTTTAAAATAAGAAACACATAAATGGCCCTGATTTCAAAAAAATTACGTTCATATTTTATTTTTCTGTGTTTACGTTCAAATGTGTCTTCTAGATGAATGCGTTCAGAAATTGAAGTCACTCGAGTTGATAAAGCAAAAAATATATCAAGTAATTTGAATGTGTTCACATCTAAACGCTACGTACGTCCAGACGTGACGTTCACAATGTTGCCTGAACGAAACTTTCAGACGTGAACGCATGTTTGAAATTTTACGTCATACTTAATCATTTTGTCATTTTGTTTTTGCAGCGTGAACACATGCGTTTAGTCTGAACACAGACTACAGTAAAATAGAATCATGACTGTTAAATTTTTGAAAACAGAATCATGAATATAATTCTCATTATTTTAGAATTACAGATAAAAAAGAATTCTACAAGAAAATGAATTGAAGAGATAAAAAGGAGTTGCTAACTTGCTACTGCCATGAATTAAGTATTTAAGTGAATCATATCTTGGTGTGCCATAGAAAATCTAAGAGCTGCCCGTGCAAAGAGATTTCTTTCGAGACGACTTTTTGTGTCCTTTGAATGACAGTGCTCGTGTTCCCTCCATGCGGTACCATCCTCTCTTTCTGCGAGACCTCTTTGTCGCAGTTGCACAAGTAGTAGTAGACCAAAATAAATAATGGCGTAGTACCCCAGCTTGGCTATGAGTTTCTTTCTTTTTCTTTGGAAAAAAGGTACTTGTAAAAGACGGAAAATTTTCGTAGAGGGTCCGATGACAAAAAAATTTCAACAATTAGGGTCAATAAAACCCTAAAAATTGTACAGAGAATCAAGAGCACAACTAATAGTTGCGTCCCTCTGAATAGATTTCGTTTTTTTTTTTTCTGAATTCAAGACATTATACAGCTACTTTTTCAGATATGAGCTATACTTCTTAGAAGCGCGCTCCGAAGTCATGTTGTATAATATTTTTGCGTAAAGTATTAATAATCATAACTTAGCAAAAAAATTGTTAGCAACATTTAGGAACACAACTATTACTTGCGTCCTTAAAGTAGGCCTCACATCTGAAAAAACAGCTGCAGAATGTCTTGAATTCAGCAAAAAAAAATCAAATTTTCTTAGGGACTCAACTATTATTATTGTTATTATTATTGGTATTGTAATTGTCATTATTATTATTATTGTAATTGTCGTTCTTTATTATTATTATTGTTATTATTATTATAAATGTCATTATTATTATTATTGTAATTGTATTATTATTATATTAGTATTATCCGTTAAGTAACTAAAATTATTCAATATTTTACTAATTTTCACTATCACTACTACAAATATGTAATCTAAACAATATTTTCACTAATTTAGATAGAACAAATTAGCATTATTTTTGTACTAACTTAGATAGCAAAAAGTAACTACTATTTCAATCACTAATTTAGATAGCACTATTTTTGCACTAATCATGACATGATCCAAACACATTCTAAATTTGTTGTCAAATATAGTGCAAAATGTTCATCAAAGAATTCAACTATTCAAAATCACACGACGCACAAGTACCTGCACTTTCAAAATCACAATACTTCATCTCAAATATAACATAACATTCAAATCGTATCAAATTGAAACATTTATAAATTCAAAAAAGTGTGCTTACCAAATTGCGTTTCTGAGGAATTCATAAATTATGCCCACAAAAGCAATAGTTGCGGTCGCAACTCTCATTCATTCCAAAATCCAGGTCGGAGCTTGTTGGAAACTGCGACAGCAATATTTTTTCGTTTCAAATTTTAGATCATAGCTTGGTAGAAATTGTGACCGCAAAAATCATAGTAACATTCACAATTTTCTCCTCTTAATTTGGGAAGTATTTCGTCGTGATTCGTTACATCGCGTCGTTTGCTCCATCTTGCTATGTTTTTTTTTTTTTTTCAATTGCTCAATTCATGCATTATGTATGAAAATACGACGATATCTAGAACTTGGAAAAGGGCAGGTAGGATTTTATGTGGGGCAAGATTTAAAATAGCGTATAGCAGTTCATAATGACGTGTAAGTCATTTAGGATGCGTTTGGATCAGATAAAATAGCACTATTTTCTGAATAGCGACTATTTTTAGTACAGTAAACCATCCAAACATAAATTTCAATTTCTGGCTAGCGAGCAAATCTCGCTAATTCGCTAACTCAACATTTGGTAAAGTTAGCGAATTAGCGCTTTTACCGTGAATTTTTTTTATTCTGAAATAGAGACTTTTGCCTTATTTTATTCTTATTTCTCAAAAGAACACTCTCTCTCTCCACTCTTTCTTCCTGAAAATTGTCGGCTCCGAAAAACTCCAAATTTACTCTGGTGTTGATTGAATACAAGGAAAATAACTGCAGATTCTTACTATTTGCATTACAGGGAGTAGATTGACATCCACTTTGTTGGATTGTTGAAATGGATAGGCAATTCTGCCATTAAGGGTGAGTACCTTCTTTCATAATAAATTTTCCGATTGGCTTTTCTCTTTCACTTGTTCCT
The DNA here is from genome assembly GCA_964058865.1 of Eleocharis quinqueflora. Classification (NCBI taxonomy): domain Eukaryota; kingdom Viridiplantae; phylum Streptophyta; class Magnoliopsida; order Poales; family Cyperaceae; genus Eleocharis; species Eleocharis quinqueflora. The sequence goes on along the minus strand of CAXKVX010000640.1, from coordinate 126,802 downwards.
CTGTCTTGATCTTCTCTTTTCTATTTAAAGCTTTGTTCCTTTTGGCTCATTTCTCTCTTGTTTTCTGAATGTTTTCATTCTCTGAGTTAGAGAAGAGAACCAACATATAGAAAAAGGCAATGATTTGCACAAATTCATCTTATCACCTTGCCATTTCATATAAGTTCCCTTTATTCCCAAAAGCCCATAGAACATAATTCATAGTATACAAATCTGGTAAATGGATTGAGATTAAAAGGATATTTTCTTTTTTTTTTATGTGCAGAAATTGCAGTTCTCTCGATCCTCTTTTGTCCCAAGTCAGCTTTGTGGTCCACTCTGTGCCGAGTTCATCTAGCAAGTAATACTAGTTGTACCTTCAATTTTGTACAGCTAGGGTGCCCTTTTTACCTGTATTTGTGTATCAGTATTGGTGTACCAGTAAAGGTGAACTTGTGTTTTGAGTATGCCGCATACTGTTCCAAATTAATGTTCACTTGCAGAAAGTGGTGCAACAACCTCGCACATAGCATGAATTTATTTTAATAATTTAAACATCTTTTTCTTTGTTGGTATTTATATTTTGAACAAGGCAAGCTCAAGGGATTAATTGAGTGATATCTAAAAGTAATCAAATTTGGATGTTATGTATGGTGAACTGAATTAGGGGTTAAAACAATATAGTTCAGTCTCTGGTACAAATTCTGGTTCTAACATATCCAAAAATACAGTTTTCAACTTTTGTTCTCGGTTCTGGTAAACACTGACAATTTCTGGGGTCAGTACATCAATTTTCAGGTTCCAGGGACGTTTTTGTGAAGTTTCAGGGACTGAAAATTGAGAAAAGTTGAAAATAAATTACAACTGGGTTCCTGTCATGGACTGAAACCTGACAGAAGCTGGATAGCACTAACTTGGAAAAAAAAATTAGTTAGAAAGTATTCATTATTTTAATCATTCCCTCCATCACTAATCCAAATATACAATCCAAACAATATTTTCACTAACTTGGATAGCAAAGATTAGCACTATATTCTCATTTCATGAATAGCAAAAAATTACCACTATTTTCAATTACTAATCTAGATAGCACTATTTTTACACTAATCATGACATGATCCAAATGCACCCTTAGTGTTTAGCAGTATAGCGATGTTAAACGGTCCATAAACTATATGCATTATTTTAAAGCAAAGCAAATTGTCAATAATATTAATAAAATTACTAAATTAAATCAATTTATCAAGAAATTATGCATCACTCTTAAGTCTTAATAAAAAATTAAGACATATAAAAAAATATTGTTGACCTAAATAATTCATTTGGTCCATTGATTTGAAAAAAAACTAATTAAACTAGTTTCTTGATAATAATTTGTAGCTGATGATTGTTAACAATAACAAAATGTAGAGCTTGTTGAGATCTTTCCAATGCATCGAAAATCACTAAAATCGGTGTTACGAGTCAAAAGTTATGATCGTTTGAACAAAAGCACTGATATATTCGCTTTATCACCGCTAAATTTCGCTTTATCGCAAAAAAACTATTTATCAGCGTGTTTAAAATAAATCGTGCGGATATAATAAAATTTCAGCTATATCCGTTTTATCAGCGTTTTATCGCCGCTTTTTAAAAGCTTGGTCGGGGGGGGGGGGTGAGATCTAAAAAAATTGTTGGGATGGTTAGAGCATCTTCATCTCAGAAACTCTTGGAGTTTCTAATCTGACGTGACAGTTTCTAAATGAGTTTCAGAAATGTAAATGAGTTTTTTATTTAGAAATTTTGCTCAAAAATTTCTTATTTAGCAACTATGTTTTAGAGTTTATAAACTCTGATATGGATTAATTATTGGTTAAAATTGATCGGTCTCCTATAATATTAGTAATATTTGCTGACGTGGTAATTTAAAAACTCTAACTTTTCAGTTTTAGAGATGGAGAGCTTAGAAACTAAAGAAAAATTAAATTTTTAAAATTAATGTGACAATAATTTAAAAACTCTAAGAATTTTAGAGATAAAAGTCTTTTAAAATCATAAAAAATATAACAGAGCACTTAAAAAACACCGGCAATAAATTTTGTCGAAATTATTACAGTTGTAGAATCTCCCTAATTGCCTCTGCCTCCGCCCTGCTTGGAAAAAAATCAATGTAAATTCCATGCAGGACAAATAAATGTGGCTCATTTTTTTATTTGATCTTGTAAAAAGTATATGTAATTGAGGAAAAGAATCAATGTAAATTCCATGCGGGACAAATAATAATTGTCAAATCATCTCTGCTCTAAATAAATAAATCTTTGTTGAAATATTGTAGATATATAAATTGTGCCATTAATGTATAAATGAACGAAAAATAAATTAATTTAAGTGTTGCAATATACTTTCGGAAAACACATCTAAAAAAATAAAAAGAGAGATAAATGATACAGAGTCATCCAATAAAAAAACTATATAAGGAAAAATAAAATGAACTTTTTTTGCAAATTATCAGAAAAAATATAAAATGAATTTTCCGAATTATTTGCTTCGTGTTGACGTTTTATTAGTCAAATAAATTAAACGCAAGATAAAATTTTGGTTCTGTTTTCAACTATTCTCTTATTTTGATATATTATTTACAATATAAAAAAATTAAAACTGAAGTTTGTAAATTGTAATTAGCATTTTTGCAACCGTTTAAACTTTAAAGTGACTGACAATCGAACTCAATAGACTACATAGAAGAGCGCCACATGATAACCAATACAAACATGAAACACTTCCTTTTTTTTAGTCTTGTCTGATCTGAAAAGACGCTGCCAACTTCCCTCTAAGTCCACACACCACACTCCTACACACTTTAATACACTCTGCACAAACTCTCTTCCCTCTTAGAAAGAGATGTCATAATATCATATCATATCATATCATATATCAGAGTTTCAGACTAGTACATACGTGTGCAGAAAGAGGTAAACATTTATTGATCCATGGACCACATCATGGACCAAAGAGCACTGGCGTCAGAGCCGGAGCTGATGTCCATACCAGCAACACCAAGAGGAGGAGGTCTTTCTACACCGGAGACCAATGCACCGACCCCACAGGGTCTGCTGTCTCCACGGCCAATGGCAGCCGTTGCTTCTGCCAAGTCTTCGTCGTGGGGCCCGACACCGCCACGGCTTCTCAGCCCGGTGTCTATCTCGGCAATGGGAACCCCGGTGAAGCGAATCATTGGCAGCCTTAAGGGATATTTAGAAGAGGTTATTTTTACTGTGATTTTTTTTTAAACTTCAATACCAAAATGGTTGTTTCAAGTTTTTATTGATTTATATTTTCCTTTCCTTCACTTGTGTTGAGAAGTACCAAGGAGAATGGTATAAGTGTAGATTGGATGCCCCTTTAAAAAACCCGATAGTGCTGTTAGTGTTATACTTTACCAGTACTGAACCTGAGCAGGTTGTGTTTAGAAAATGTGAGAACATAATGTTTGATTGAACAATGACTGACAGGTGGGCCATCTGACAAGACTTAACCCACAAGATGCATGGTTGCCGATTACGGAGTCACGTAGTGGCAATGCCCATTATGCCGGGTTTCACTCGTTAAATGCTGGTCTTGGTTTTCAGGCTTTGCTTTTACCAGTGGCTTTCACTTTACTTGGCTGGTCAGCGCTTTTCATCTTTAGTTATTTCACTTTTGTTTTTCGGTTCTTTCATCTAAATGGCTAAATGCACATTTTTCACAACTTTGAACCATATTTAATTTCTGCAGTTTATACCTGGAAGCTTTTTTAATGTTTATATCCACAACTTTTTAATAAATGACAACCGACATTTTGTAAAGAGTTGCACATAGCCTTGCTTTAATGAGCAGTGCGGAAGAAAAGTTGCAGTCTGTTAGACAAACTTGCTCCATTTTTTCCTTCAGATTGATTAAAACTTAAAAAGTAAATAAAAAAATCATGCTAAAAGTTTGAGGTGATTCCAGTTCTTAGTGTGCTGGGGTGAAAATAATCTGAATTATTTTGTACTGGAAACTCAGTAGCAATGTTGTCGTTTTTCTTTGCTCAACCTTAGTTTTCTCAACCTGGAGCTGTTATTTGCAAACAGCCAACAATGATAACACATCTTAGTAGCTAGCCTCCAACTGTTGGATGTCATTAGCAATACACAGTCCAATTTCCAGTGTGATTTGAAGAGAAACCTAACATGTTATGCGTTCTAGCCTAGCTTTTTGCTCACTTAAAAATGCAACCTATCACAGGAGCTGGGGAATAGTGGCATTGACAATTGCTTACGTGTGGCAACTATATACTCTCTGGATCCTAGTTAAGCTCCATGAAGCTGTACCAGGAAGGCGGTACAACCGGTATGTGGAGCTGGCACAAGCTGCATTTGGTGAGAATTTACCTTGAAGATTTTTGTTCTTTAATTCATATAGACTTCACTAATTTAAAGTAAATAAGTTATGAAAACATACAGCATTTATGTTGCTTGCTCAAGTTTAATCAATCTACAAATGTTAAAATCTGGTAAATACCAGTATGTAACAAGCCTTATATACTGTAGTGTCTTGTTTCTAATGCTTATGCATCATTTCATTTGTTCAGGTGAAAAACTAGGAGTTTGGTTAGCTCTCTTTCCAACTGTATACCTCTCAGCCGGTACTGCAACTGCTTTGATACTCATTGGCGGTGAAACAATGAAGCTATTCTTTCAAATTGTATGTGGCTCCCTGTGTACAAAAAATCCTCTTTCCACAATCGAGTGGTACCTGGTTTTCACCTCCCTCTGTATCGTGCTCTCTCAGTTGCCAAATCTCAACTCAATTGCTGGACTTTCACTAGTCGGAGGTGTAACTGCGGTAACTTATTGTACACTTTCATGGGTTCTGTCTGTTAGTCAGCCAAGGCCTCGTACCATCTCATACCAACCACTGCAAATTCCTTCGATAACTGGGTCAGCTTTTGCATCTCTAAATGCTCTGGGAATCATAGCTTTTGCTTTCAGAGGACACAATCTTGCATTGGAAATACAGGTAGAACACACTATATGAATTTATGAACAAAAGTCATTTCTTTTACCCGCTCTTTTATGCTTCCTTGCTTATTTCTTGTTTAATTTCACTTCACTTTGTTGAGAAACTTGAGGATGAACAGCACAATCTAGGCTTGATAACTGGTACTGGGCTTAAACTTCTTAACCAAGATCTTGCCAGACAGTTGAGGTCTAGTTGAGCTTAATATTTATCCACTTTGCACTACTCGGGCTTTTTTATACCAGATTACCAGTATATAGTGCTGAATCTAAGTTTCAGCGTACTAAATTGCTATCCCAAGTATTTTGTAATTTACTAGTTTTTTCTTTTAAAATTGTTAATACTTTTCAGGCAACTATGCCATCGACATTTAAACACCCTGCACATGTGCCAATGTGGAGAGGCACAAAAGTAGCTTACATATTGGTTGCAATGTGCTTGTTTCCGGTTGCAATCGGTGGTTTTTGGGCTTATGGCAACATGGTAAGTATAATTTCTTTCAACTTTCTCCTCTTTGAGTTTTACATCTGCGAATTAACCACTTGTTCTAAGCTGACAGAGAAGGAGGTTTATAACTTTAGTGCTTTATATTCCAATAGTTCCCTGGGCTAATTTTAATATCAACTGAGCATGTCGACAGAAATGAATGAAAAAGATTCATGATAGAATCAGCTTTAGAAAACAGCCTGTATATGTGCCTTTTACCTAAATATATATATATATTTTTGCTTGATTGACTACTTAGTTTCTATTCATTCACAAAGAAACCAAAGCCTGAACAGGAGGCATTCGTTGCATTTGTGACAATAGTGGTAGCTAACTTGCAAGTAGAAAATTTCGGTGTTTTTGCAAAAGTAATCGTTATGTTTGCTATTTTATCTTTAATGGTTTTAGCACCTCATTTTTGTTGCAGCTGCCTGCTGGAGGAATGCTCAACGCACTATACATGTTTCACAACCATGACATCCCTCAAGGCCTCCTCGCGTTCACCTTTCTCCTTGTCGTGTTCAACTGCTTGAGCAGCTTCCAGATATACTCGATGCCAGTATTCGATAGCTTCGAGGCCGGTTATACCAGCCGTACAAACCGTCCATGTTCGATCTGGGTTCGGTCAGGGTTTCGTGTCTTCTACGGTTTCATATCATTTTTCATAGGAATTGCATTGCCTTTTCTGTCGAGCCTTGCCGGGTTGTTGGGCGGCTTGACCCTGCCGGTAACCTTTGCATACCCATGCTTCATGTGGATTCTGATAAAGAAACCAGAAAGGTACAGTTTTGGTTGGTATTTGAATTGGGGACTTGGAATATTGGGTTTGTGTTTTAGTTTTGCATTGTGTGTCGGAGGTGTTTGGAGCATGGTTAATAGTGGGCTTAAGTTGAAGTTCTTCAAACCCAATTAGAGATGCTTTAGATGAACTTGTTTTTGTGTAATATATTATTATTAAATGGATTTAAGAGTATTTATGGAGATTGACATTAATTATTAGCGCCTTTCTTTGCAGAGTAGTGATTTTGGCTCTGTTCCCCATTGGTTATTCAATATGTTGTCATTGACATTGAATGCATGAAATTCTAGTCCTGATCAGAGAAGGTGCTTCAGCTTTCTTCATATGAGTTCATATATTTTTATACTTTACTAGAGTGGGTAATCGTGCCTAACTATGTTCATTATAAGGGCATGTTTGGTTCTTGGGAAATTTTATGGAATAGGTTTTGAATTGGGATTGGGATTTCACTTTTTCAAAACTGTAAACCCATGAAGGCATGTCAAACACTATCTCAGCATTTTTTTTTTCACAACCGATGAATCCGTCAAACTCGTGTATTTCAAATAGGAAGATGGAGATCTGCAGAATCTCATCAAAATTCGCACAAGTGAATGAAAAGTACGAATATTGATGAAATTCAATAAAATAGTACGAATTTTAAAGCAATCTAACGTTCAGACAGACTGCGCACTCAAATGTAGGTTGTAGCCATATATGAGGACCTCTCTCGAGCCCTTTCAAATGAAACCTATTCTTCTACCGCGTAGTACCGCGCTTCGACCGTCAGATGAACAATTAGGAGGAATTTAGATCTAAAGCACGAATTACGAAAAAAATCAGACGATTCCGAAAACGTGCAGCGCGGTGCCGCGCGTCAAACGATCTCATTCCCCTTTCAAATATTCCCTAAATGGTAAACAAAATAGTGGTTTCCAAGTACCAAAATAAAATACCATTTTTTATGAACAATAGTCAATAGGAGTATGGTACGCTCAAAGCATGGTGCATGTGCAGTGCCTTCGATTCCGATGCTTCCTATCTGATTTTCTCCGAATTTTTTAATAATAAAAATTAAATTAATTACTTATATTAAGACAAAAAAATTATTTAAAAAGCTACAGAAATAAAAACGAACTGGTTGCAAATACCGGTCAATTAAAAAAATCAATTGAACGGTCCAATTCAAATTTTGAGTTTTTTTCAAACTCAGCAAGGATGACTTTTTTATTATTAAAAATATTAATATTTTAATATATGAGTTGGATTGTATTTAGATAATTTTTGTAATAACTTCAGCTGTATTTATCGTGATTGTAATTAAAAAAAATTATCATTGCAAGTCATCAAGCTGTAAAAATTTCGTGAAAAAAGAAAATAGATTGAAAGTGAAGTAGCTAGTCTGCCAAAATAGAAAAGAGCAAAACCTTGGAAGTGGGAGACGAATTCAGTGAATGAATCCCAAATGATTAAAGAGTTTTCTAGTCTTTCAAAGATAAATTTTTAGTGAAATAAAGTTAACTTTTTTTAGATAAAGCAAATTAAGGAGTAGATTGACGATTTAATCTTCTTGCTACATCTAATTACTTATATTTGGCAGAATTAAATAAAGTAAAAACTATATATTTTACTCTTACTTTATTTGTCATACGGAATTCAAAGATCACACTAGTAAAATAGTAATACGAGTTGCAATGAAGTTTTCGAAATTTGAATACCAGTACACGACACGTACCGATATTTTTCACGGTACGTCTTACTATTCCAGTACCGAAATGAAGAAAGTCTTGAATTTCGATTCAATTTTCTTCTGTTTCTGTTTGTTTCCAGTCGATCGTTTTAATTACTGAAAATCTCACTGTACCGTGGTTTCATAAAAATGAACACATTTCCACTGTCATAACTTGTAGTAATTCAATATTACTGCAGTTGTCTTTTCTCGACAATTTTCGAGAAAATTGGGTAATAACGTGTTTAATTTAGGCAGGAATGGATTCAGATCCAGAATTTTCTCGATATTGCTAGAGACTAGAAGAGATTTTTAGTGAGCAACAATGTTGCGATATGAAAAAAGCGGCCAAGGTCGAAATCATACCACCACTGAATTAGATGTTGCTTGCTTCACCAGAATACTTATATGGAAGAAAAGAAGAGCTCCGAAGTTGAATCTTTTTTTCAAATTTATGCATTTTGTTACTCGATTTGAAGGTGTAAATCTTTCCTTCATTTCTCCTCCTTTTTTTCCTTACCTCATTTTCCTGTTGGAGCAAACCCTGACACGCCGCAACAAGCGACTAAGACTGAGATTATCCGTATGAAGAGAGCGAGACGACTTTTTAATATCAGAAATTTAATAAATAAATTATAAATTAAAAATTGAGTGTTCTGTAAGTTTGAAAAATAGAAAAGATCGAAGTTGTCAACAGGGGCGGAACTGCTCTAGGAACCCACCTGGACCCTGGCCTATTCTCGATCCGTAAAATTCAACATATAGCCCATAACAATTAACCGTCCGGCACCTCTTCAAACTGCAGTGGGCTCCGCACAAGCTTGGCATGCTGGCTTCTTTCTCAAAAAATTTCTAGTTACGCCATTGATTGTCAACACCGATCTTTTGAAAAAAAAAAAATCAAAGGACTGGTGTTGGCAACACCGATATTTGAACCATTCCAATTTTTATTAATCAAATAATTTAATTTATGAGTTGGATTGTATTTAAGTAATTTTTTTGTAAAAGCTTAGACTACGCTCGTCGAGATCTTAATTATATTTTTTTATCGTCACAAGCCATCGACATGTAGACGTTCGAGTCTACTTCCATCGTGTCGAGTCTGATTTGTGATTTGAGAAACAAGCGAGACAAATTGAATCTAACGCAAATTCGTGATAAAAAAATACTAATTAAAACATAAGTTGAAGAAGTAGCCAAATTTGAGATGCACATTCCTCAGATCGCAAATCAAACTCGACGTAATAAAAGTAGAATCGAATATCTATAACTCAATGACTTGCGACAATAAAAAAAACTAATTACGATCCTTACGTGTTACGACCCGCAATCGACCGTGCTGCTGCGAATATTTAATCCTAAATATTTGCAAGGCTATTCTTTCTTAAATAATAAATAGAGCAAATAACTAAAAAATTTAAACAACTTTTAATTTATTCATTTAATCTTTTATAATACAACCAGGATCTTGAATAAATCTAAATCTTAACCCAACAGTAAATCTCACGGTGCTAATCTAATACAAGTAAGGTTTGATAAATCTGAACAACCGTAATCACAACTTTCTTCAAATAATCTTCTCTTAGTCTTCTGAAGAAATGTCTGTGTCTTTCCATGTAATCTCTGAAAAATCTGAAACCCACATCTATTGTGGAAACATACAAACAAGTATGAGACGAGACATAACTTCAATGAGGATTTTAGTTCCGGTAATTAAATTTATGCTAAATAAGGTTGTCAAAATATCTTTTAATTACAAATGTAGGTTGTGAAATTTGGGTACAAATCAGTGCCACATTATTTGATCCAAACTTACCTTAAGGAAGGAAACTCAAGGGAGGCACCATCTTCCAAAAATGAAGCTACTATGTCAGACAACTCAGAAGCTGCAAAAGAAAACCAGCCAAAACCTATTACGCCTGAGCAAAGTGATGACAACATAATAGTGGTTAGTTCAGATGAGAGCAATGCCACTATGATGGAGAAAGCATGGCAAAGCATTGTCGAGTTAACAAAGAAAAAAGAGGGGGGCATTGTGGTAATTTGCCCCCGGCCCCATTGCCAGTATTCTTAGGAGCTGTCAGAAGAAAGCATAAATAAACTGATAAAATGTGGATGTTTTGTAGCTATATTGCAGATTAAAGGAGTGTACATTACGAAACAATTGCATTTCATCAGTCCACTTATGTTATAGGGCTCCTAAGCATACTGGTAACATGGCCTGAGGATAAATTACCACAATACCCCTCTTCTTTTTCTATGTTAATCGGACAACGCTTTGTGGTGCTTTCTCAATCAGCAGTTGCGCTACTCTTATCTGAACTAATCAGTATTATATGTTTCCTCAAACTGACAAACATATGAACTCTGAGCAATATGAAGTTGATGTGAATGGTTCAGTCTGAAACTGACATATGTACAGCAATCAATTGTGTTGAGGATGATTTCGGATTTCGGATTTCGAATTCAGAAATCAATTTTCAAGTACATTCCAGCGTACATCTAATTTTATAATTTTGTTGATACATTCAATTTTACGGTATATATTTTAAAAAATATCATTCAAATTAGAAAATAATAATTATATATGCCTTTTAGATTATTTAGACATGTATCAAATTTAAGTCAATTAGAAAGCTTTTAGTATTTCATCAAATAATTTAAAATTTGCAACTTAATTGAGGAATTACCAATCAAATTTCAAATTGAAATAAGTTTGATACACTGCGTACTTAAATGATTAGAAACAAATTTATACGTTTAATCCCCCACTTTCTTTTTCGAAATTTATACGTTTAATTTTTGTGATTGAATCATTGAATGTTTCTCAAAGATACATGTATTATAAGAATTAGATACAAGTTCAATGTATGCTAGAAATAACCAATATTTTTAATATATATAAAAGAAAAACAATTTGAACTATAATAGTGCCGTTAGTGTAGCATTGTTTTGATTTTTTTTTCAACTGCCTTTCTTCTGGCGAAACCAAAGATGAGGTCGGTGTCATGTCACAAAATGAGAAACCCTAGATATACTGTTTGCGCTCCGCGCAAAAAAGTTAAATTTTGAACTTGTATATTACAATAATAAAATTATAATAAACAGTTTAATTAATATAGAAAACAAAAAATGGCAGAAAAAAGCTGAAAAGCTATGAACGGTGACAGTCGATGAGACATGAGTATCTTAAAAACTAAAACACTCTTCATTCATGCGGTATGCGTTAATCGCCATGGGTCATGCGACATGCGGTTTGTGTTATACGTCGTACGTCTCACGTCGTGCATCATAGATTATGTGTCATGAGTCATGCGGCATGCGTCTTGTGTCATGTTTTATGCCTCATGCGTTATGCGTCATGCGTCATGAGCCAAGTGTCATTCATCATGATACATGCATCAAGCGTCTTGCGGCACACATCATGCGTCATGTCGTCATACGTCATGCGTCATGTGTCATGCATCATACAACATGCGTCAAGCGTCTTGCATCATTCAGCTTATGTCATGCGTTATGCGTCTAACGTCATGTGTCACGCGTTTAACGTCTTGCGTCATGCATCATGCGTTACTTCTCTAACGTCATGCGAATTGCAACATCATGCGTCTACGTCATGCGTCATATAACATGCATCACGCGTCATGCGTCATGCGTCATGCGACATGCGTCATGCGACATGCGTCATGCGTCATGCGTCATGCATCATGTGTCATCTATCATGCATCATGGGACATGCGTCATGCGTAATGCATCATGCGTCAGACATCATTCGCCATGAGTCATTCTTATAACACCATACGACATGCGTCATGCGTCAAGCGTCAAGCGTCATGCGCCATGCGTCATGTGTCATACAACATGTGTCGTGTGTCTTACGTCCAACATGCATCATGTGTTATGTGTCTTGCGTCATACGTCATGTGTCATGTGTTGTTCCTCTGACGTCATGTGACATGTATCGTCATGCGTCCCGCAACATGCATCATGCGTCATGCGTTATGCATAATGCGTCATGTGTCATACGTCATGTGTCATTCTTCTAACGTCATGCGACTTGTGTCATGTGACATGCGTCATGCGTCATGCATCATTTGTTATTCACCATGCCTTATGCGTCGTGCGAGACGCATCCTGCGTTGTTCGTCATGTGTCTTGCGTCATTTGTTATATGTTTTGTGTCATTTGTCATATGGCTTGGGTCTTGCGTTAAATGTAATGTTTCGTGCATCATATGTTATGCGTATTATGTTACACATTATATGGCCTACAGTTTTTTTCGTGCGTTTTGCATCTTGCATCTTGCGTTAAATGCATCATGCGTTGGGGATCATAGATTGTGCATTATGTGTGATGCAGCGAATGTCATGCGTCATGCGTCATAGCAAATTAAATAAATCATGCGTCATCTTTCCTCCTCCCCATTCTTGCTGCATGCGCCGTTTGATCTTCTATTATTTCTCTAGGTTTTGTTTACTGGGTCTTTATGTATGTATATATAGAAAGAAAGGTTTCAAAGATGTGAATGTGATTGGAATTTGGGGGTGAGACTTGAGAGGGATTGCACTTTTTGCAACGACGATTGCAAATTTGCAAGAGCCAGAGCACAGAGTAGGTTTCTTGGTGGGGACACTTATTGTTTGATTAGAACTTTAAATTAATGGGTATTTTAGCGTAAATTAATTAGTTGTTATGATACTTTATTTAATTTTCTTTTAATAATTATTTAAATAGAAAAAGTAGGATTATGGATGCATTCCCTGTCATTAGAACATGGTATTTAATTTTAATTGATTCAACTCTTGTTCGTAGTTCATAAGGTTGTCATTATAATCGAAAAATTTACTCTCTGTATATAAGTGCATGCTCGTTCTCCTTGTATCAACACGTGGCGGGGAACAGATTTCCTAATCTTTTATCAAACGAACAGTTCTCTCTGTATATAAGTGCATGCTCAACACGTGGCGGAAGGAAAAAAAAAAACTGTTCATTGAGATGTTGCACAATGATATAGAGTAATTAAATTTTTAACGCCTACTAAGTATAGGTTAAATATATTCATTTTATCTAAGATTATAGTTTTATCATTGTAAAAGACAATAAAAATACAAAGTTAGTAACTAATACCAAAGCAAAGGATATTTTGTATATAGCTCATGGTTCTTTATGAAATAAAAAAGAAGAAAATATTACCAAAACAAACATCTTCTTGTGATCTTGTCTGCCTTAATGGAGATGATACATGCCTTAGGAGTTGAAGGGACAAATAAACAAGGATTTTTGCAAAGAACTTTTTTTTTTTTTTTTTTTTGCAAATTTATCTACATAAAGGTTTGAGAGTAGGGTGCAAACGGATCGGATACAGACATATAATAGCTTTAGTGTATCCGTATCTGCTATTATTTTTCAAATACGAATACATATTCAGATAGTTTCGGATACGAATACAGATAGATCAGATGATAAATGAATACGGGTACAAATCAGATAATAAACAGATATAGATGCAAATACGGATGTAATTATTAATTCAGATAATTAAATGAAATGAGTACATTATGAAAAAATCATTAATAATATCATTATCCAATAATAAAATTAATTTAAATTATACTATAAAATAAATTTAATGGGATAATTAAAATGTTGCAATGAGTAGTGTCGTTATAATTCATTTTTATAATATTATCAATAAATAAAACAATTAAATAATTAATTTACTTAGCTATAAAAAAGAAACATAAATATAATGGACTTGAGCTGTCATATATGATGGATATTTGAAAATCTGTAAGTTTCGGATTCGGATAATTGTCTGAATCCGTATCCGGTTTAAAATTCGAACGGTATTCGTATTCGTATCCGATAAAAAAATCATCTATATCCACATCGAAAATATTCGAATCTGAATATATTCGTTGAAATTCAAATCCTGATTCGAATAATCGAATAATATCCGATGCGATTGCATTCCTACTTGAAAGCAAGTTATTATCACAGATGGCATCGAAAGGACTAAACTATGAATAACGTCCTTTAAAAAACACTTTTTTGACCGAGAGCTGATCGCATCCATTTTGAAAATTTAAGGCGGAATATCTAATTTTGCCTTTAAAAATTTAGAAAATTGGTTTCCCTTACTACACATTGTTTGATATAAATGAAGAGAATATCTGTTAATAAATTTTAAATCTAGCCTAGCACTCCAGATAGATATACTTCGAAAATAATATGAAAAATTAAAAGGTCAAAGTTCTATTTTAGCACTTAAATAATTAAAAGATAATTTGAAATTTTATCTTTTTATTTTTATAAAAATAAATTAAAGAGCGAAACTCCTAATTTCGTCCCTCAATTGTTTCAATTGTACCTCAGGTAATTTTGGTGAAACAAATGCATTTTGAAGGACAATATCTTTTTTTTAGATAATTAAGGACAATATCCAGAGTTCACTTTTTTAAAGGCCATCTGTTGGGCTCAAGATATTTTTGCATAGATAAGTTTGAAAAAAACAATATTGTAAAAAAATTTCAAATACAAACCAGCCGAGGTATTATAATACCGTGCGCGCTTTAATCTGGTTTTAAGTAACCAACCCATGGTTTGTGAAACCGGATAAAATTCCCACACAACAAAAATATCACAATTAGACCCTCTCAACTATAAATATTCGGTTCCCATCCATTTCTCTTGTGATCACAACTACATTACAAACACTCCAACAGTCTCAAAGAGAAGTGTCAATCCCTTCATCAAATTCTTAAAACCTAATCAGATCAAATCAAAATCGAAATGGCAAGCCTAATCGACATGTTCAATGCCAACATGGAGAAACTGCGCGAAATAAACCGTGCGGCATTCCCGGTGATTGAGAAACCGGAAACAGAGCACGTGAAATCAACTGAGTATCTACCTTATCTTAGTCAGGCTCTGAAGATTAAACACCGTGCTCCTCCGAGCCTCTTCACCGAGGCAGGTGTGTCTATGATGGTCGATTGCGTCAGCCCGTAGAAAAATTGGAGCAATAGAATTGAAAGATAAAATCAGTTTGTTTCTGTAGCTAGATACTGAAGAAAAGATAACGATAATGGAATCATGTAAATAATTAAGTGTTTGTCTATGTACTATAATGTAAGATAGCTTTTTATTTTGTTTTTTCTGATAAATATAATCGATCGTTTACATTTTGTATTATGAAATACATATTTGACGATTTTGTACTTTATAAAATACTTTAGTTATCTCATAAAAATATATATTATATATACACATTTTAAGAATTCTATTGCACTAGAAATGGCGCTAGGCTAGCCTAGAGCAACTCTTCAAGAGGAAGGTCACCAATTCGAAATTCAATTGAATTTTTTTTGGTCATTTAAATATTATAACATCTTTTATCTGAAATAAATAAATTCTATTGCAACACGCACCAAACAAAAGGCCAATTTTATTTTAGTCTTGCCAAAATAACGAAGACCAATAATTCAATATTGATTAAAATTCTTTTTTGACTGGACATTTACAAAGAGGTAGAACTGTAGAAGTGTTCTGTGTTTTGCTCTCTCAGTTTTTCGTTGTTACTGACGCGCGAGTTTTGCGTAGATTCTCGTTTTAATTTTAAGAAACTCTCTATTTTGAGACATTTCAGAGACAAAACAAGAGACACCGTAAATTTTTCCATAAATATAATATAGGTTTTTTCTCCATGTTCTACCACACAAAGTAATATTGCATTGAGAACAAAGTGTTTGAGTCGTAATATTTGAAATGTGAAACAAAATTGGTAGTAGTTCGTTCTTTCACGAGAAATAAAATTAGTATGTACTGGCAATTTTCTGGTAGCCTACAAAAAAAAAAGAATTAATTTCTAGCACTTTCAAATATAAAAAACCAGGCACTACTGCAGAATTGTATTGCCTTCAAAAATGAATTATGCAACTTTTTTTGACAAAAGAAAAAGTTTCTTCTATATTTCGTAGCGGATGAAACTCAGACGAAATTCTAAAAGATCTATATTTTCTTATGTTCGTCATGCTCATCGACAAAAAAAAAGATAAACTTCTCTATTTAGAACGGTCGATGAATACAATATGAGTCAGATGAAGGTGTTTTGGTAGTCGTATTCATTTGAAATTGATCTTGTTTTTATTCTATCTATATCTATTAAAATTGACTTATCCGTATTATACTTTTATCCGTTAAAATTACATGATAACGAACGGATAACATGCAAAAAGAACAAAATTTTGTGTAATTATTATTCTCTAATTTTTATAAATAAATTATTAAAACTTATTTATTTAATACAAACGTGTCTCCGCATAAATATAAAAATAAATATACATCAATTGCAACTCAAATCATTTTATCAAAACAATCAAATTAAAATACAAATATTCCATCATGTGTCTAATTTTTCAAATAATATATTTTTTATAATTTATCATATAGAATAAAAGGGTACAGTTGCTCATTTAATTAACGAAAAATAAATCTTACTCATATTCATACCTGATTATCTAACTAAACAAATTCTTACTCATAACCGTCTAATTGGATACGATAAGAATAGAATAAACGAGTAAAAGAGTATTGTTGACAACCCTACCTCTATTAACTGAAATAGAAAAGCGTATCTGCCAAGCTTTTAAAAAAAATTACGATCCTTAATGGTGAGGTCGTCGCTTAACGATTTAACGTTAAAACATAATTATTAGAGGTGGCAAATCGGGCGAGTCGGGCGGGTTCGGGTTTGACTTCAAAATATTATCGGGTCACGGGTCTAATCAGGTCGGGCCGGGTCAGATCTCAGGTCATCATGCGTTGATATTTGTCGGGTTTCGAGTCTTTCGGGTTCGAGTCGGGTCGGGTTTCAATTATCTAGTTTTGTGTCTTTCGGGTTCGGATCAGGTCGGGTTTCAATTATCAAGTTTCGGGTCTTTTCGGGTCTCGGGTCGGGCGAGTTGATTCAGTTTGTCTTCAAAAGATTAACGGATCACGGGTCTGATCAGGTCGGGTCGGGTCGAGTCTCGGGTCATCATGCGTTGATAATTGTCGGGTTTCAGGTATTTCGGGTTGAATTGACCGAATAGAGTTTGAGCTTTTTTATTCTTAGAGTTATTTATTATTCTTTTTCATTGTATGAGACTAATGATCCAATAAATTGTATTTGTCAGTATTTGTAGTTGTGATTGAAATGGATTCTTTCTTTATGTTTTGGTCTCTCTGAAAAAAATTCTACAGATGCGACAATTGCCAAAATATAAATTATTATGTGCAATCTGCTAATTGATATGTGATAAGTTAATGTTCTAATAAATTGTTGTCAAGATGGTTTCTATGTGATATGTGATATGCGACAATTACCAAAGTTTTTTATTTTAAAGAGTTCATTCTGGTTTGATAAGTTGTTGTCAAGATGTTTTGCACTTTTGCTTGTATTCGATACAGTATCTTGTTTTTATTCTTGTTCTGTCTTGAAGAGTTCAGTACATGCCTTGATTTTGATTCGGCCTTATATCTAATACAATACCTAGTTTGATAAGTTGATGTCAAGAATTCATTTTAGTCAAGACATGTACTAGTACAATATTAATTGATAGGTTGATATCAGTTTGATAAGGCCAAATATTCAAACCGGAGTTTATTCTGGTTTGTTAAGTTGATCTCGAGTCTCTGATCTGTTGTGTTAGGGTCAAGTCGGGTCATCTCAGATTGCGGGTCATGTCGGGTCGACGGGTAATGTGATCTCGGGTCATTTCGGATTTCGGGTCATGTCGGTCCGGGTCAGGTCCGATACCGGGTCAGGTTCGGTACCGGGTCATCTGATCTCGGGTCTTTTCGGGTTTCGGGTCATATCAAATCAGGTCGGGTCGGGTCGGGTATCGAGTTATCTACTGTCGGGTATTTTCGGGTTTCGGGTCATATCAAATCAGGTCGGGTATCGGGTCATCTGTTGTCGTGTCTTTTCGGGGTTCAGGTCATATCAAATCAGGTCGGGTATCGAGTTATCTATTGTCGGGTCATTTTCGGGTTTCGGGTCATATCGGGCTACTCCGGGTCGGGTCGGATTCTGCCACCTCTAATAATTATAAGGAAGTTAATTAAAAAAGGGCTAACTATTTTTTATCATTATTTATTTTAGATCAAATTATGATGCAAACATGCAAACTTTTTGTTATATGTATGATCGTTTGTAACTATGTACTATATAATGTATCTAACAGTATTATTAACATTGTTGTTTTTTTTCATCATTTAAAAGTAACATTGTATGGAACTATCTGACTAAGCCAACAATAACTAACCCAAATCAGTAAGTAGTAAACGAAAACAATAAATTTAATTAATTCAATAAGTTGACAAAGTATCAAGTACATTACAGTAAACACGGAACCAGTGGCGGATCCAGGATTATGACCAGAGATAGGCACTACTTACTTACAAAATATAAATTCGTCAAAATATTGAATACCATAGTTATTAAAGAGTATGGTTTATTAGGAGATATTTGTTTTTTACCACTACAAAACTTCAAAATTGTCAAAATGCCACTCAGAATTGTTTTGTCAAAATTCCACTATCAGTCACTTTTTGTATAGAGATCGGGTGTCGATAGTGGCATTTTGATAATTTTTCTGAGTGACATTTTGATAATTTTCAAGTTTTATAGTGACATATAACTAATTTTCTCTTAAATATTAGAAAATTAAATATAACTAAATATTAATAACCACCTACAAAATTAAATCAAATCGACGACGTTAAATCGAGCCGACATACCCTAATTTTTTTACAAGGTGTTGTGTACCTTCATTCAATTCAGCATATTTCTCACACCGACATAGTAAAACATTGACTGACAAGATTCAAAATAAAAATATCATCTAATAATCAAACAATAAGAATTAAAGTAATATCAATTGATTAACCTCAGAGAAACTGAACTAAAAGTCTAAGACCAATATGATCATATTGAAATAAAACTTAAAATGACATTTTTTTTGTTAGATAGACAAAGTTGTGTAGCAAAAGTCCTTTTGCTTATTTATAAAGTTGAGCAAGGATCACTTCACATGTAGTACTTAAATTGGTTGATTTTTATTGTATTGCTATTTTTATTATATTTCAATCGGTAAGTATTTTTAATGATAAAATTTGTTTGTTTGTCATTTCTTTTTAGTATTAATATTTTATAATAATAAGTGAATCATATATCCAAATATGTATAGTAGTAAAAACTGAATGTCTGAAGCATATATCCAAGTGTTATGATACATTTAACAATTGAAACAAGCTTAGAATGAAAATTTGCATCTCATATGAAAATTTATGAAATTTGCATCTATTTTGACGTTGAAGTATTCGAGTGTGGGAGGATCTGAGGGACTCGTCGAACGCTAACAACGGAGGTTTGACGAGGCACACACGATCACAACTCGCAAGTTTGGGCTTAGCCACTTAGGGTTAGGGTTCGAGCTGATGGTGATTTGCGACTCGGGTCAGAGGGAAAGAAGAGAGGGACGATCCATCCAGAGTCTTAAGTATGCCGAAAATAGTGATTTGCAAAGAGTGCGAAGAGAGGATCAATGATCTTAGTTTGAGTTAGAAAATATTGAATGAGTCTGAAGCAGGGGTAGGCACCGTATTGAATATCATTGAGCGTATGCCGAATTTTAGAATTCAGGGGTAGACACGTGCCTACCCCTGCGGAATGCTACATCCGCCCATGCACGAAACTAAAAATACGTTTTTTTAACGAATTTATACGATTTAAACGAAATTAAAATTATGAAACTGCAGAAACTCGTTAAAACTGTTTTTTTTATTAAAACTTAACTCCGAAACAAAAAATTTCTCGTTAAAATAAGTTTCTAACTCCATTTTTAAAAACTTGTATCTCTTCATTCGCGTCCAATGAAATGTGCGTTATGGAAAAGAAAACTGATGTACTAGACACGTGTCTGGGGTTAAAAACTAAAAAGAAAGAAAATGAACAAAATATAACATATTGATTTTTCCGGTTCAATCGATGCGGATTCTAATTGTATACGGTGTCAGTCATATCCATAAATCATTAACACAATCCGATAAAAAGAAAAGGGATCTGCCGTGTATCTATAATAACTGTATTTGTTTTTTCATATATTGAAGTGGAGCATGAAAGTATATTAGAAAAAAAACATGTGACTTCGTCACTATTAATGTATTTTCTATATAAAAATAGTTTCGTTATTATTTATGTTGTTTTCAAAAAAAATTCTGCAAAAATTAAAAAAAATGGCGAACAGTAAAAACACTATTCACATAAACGATGAAATTTGATCAGTGAAAATACTGTTTACAGCGCTGTGGATTCAACAAAAAAACCCTTGCACAATGAGACTAGTTAGATTAGATATCTTTTTCTTTTTGAGAAAAAGTGAGGGTACCTACCGGTTCCATTGAAACCAATCCCCTATTACAAAAACTAAAAATCCTAAGTTTTAAAGTTTCACGGTAGTTAGATTAGATATCAATCGATATTTTCATGTCGTTGTCTAGCATAAGGGTCTTGATTAGAAAAAAATAGACACAATAAATAGTATGTTATATGTGAACTGTTTTTTTAATTTAAAATATTAAAAATTAAATAAATTAAACTGTTAAGATGTATTGACATTATTTTGATATTTTTTCTCAAAGTATATCACAAACCATTAGAAAGTAGAATTTTTTTTATAGATTTTGTTTGCTTACATATTGGTCCTAAACTCCTATCTCATGTTATAAAATTTTCAATATAATTTGATATTACATCAATATGAACCATGCTATATTTCTATTGTAATAAACGGCAAAACTTTCACCAGTTTTAATGTGTATGGATTGTATGAAAATAGATTATATTTCACATGATAGAGCATAAATTTATAAGATATTCTATCGGTATTAAAGTAGTAAAACTAATTTAGTAACAATAGTAGTAGTCAGTTAATTTATGAAAGGAAAATTTTTGTATGTGCCACTCAAACTCAAGAAGTCTCAGAAATGTCACATAAAATCTAATTCTTCATATTTGCCATTCAAAATCGCTGCTATTTTTTTGACACTTTTTTAAAAAGACAAAATGTCCCTGCCATGATTTCTTTCCATCATCTTCTCCTTCTATATCGACATCAGTTGGCATTTCCATTTTCCAAAACTGATTTCGAAGTCGATTACGACATCATTCGAAGCGATGCCGGTGGCGAGGGGAGCATCTAACTCGGACTCAAAGTAGTCATGACAGGAGCATTTGTTTTTTTTTTTTGAAAAAATGACAAAAAAATGAGATAGCAGTGATTTTAAATGACATTTATGAAATTTAAATCGATTTTAAATGACAAAAAAAATGAGGTAGCCAGTGGCAAAATTATCCTTTATGAAATGAGTGAACACCATCCAGTCCGGCAGTCTCCAATCCAAAATCCGTTGGAATAAATTTAAATTCTAAAATAAAATAAAATCAGGGTCTAAGTAATGGTAATGGGTTTCGGAGCTGAATCCGTTGCAAGTGCTGATCTGACTCCGATTTGATGCCACAGCCCACAAGATGCCAAATCCATGGGCTCAACTGATCACAGTTTTGCTGACCAGTGGGCCTTCACGCCCACAAAATGCGAACAATAAATGCACTGACAGCACACACGCTTAAAAAGCAAAGCAAATTCTAGCGAATTCCATGGACCGCATCCAGACCAGACCATGGTATCACTTTTGCTGATCGAATCCTGATTCAATTCATCCTTATCCATATCTCATTAGTTCTCCTGTAAAACTTCTTGTGGCATCTCCTGTGTCTTCTATTTGTCAAATAATATAAATCATATTTCCAATGTAAAATAAGTTGTCAAAAATGTGAAAAAAATAAATATATGACACGAATTTTGAAACCATTCTTTGTCATGTAAACAAGATAATGCTTGTCTTGTCTTTATTTTCCCACCATTATACATTTTTTACTTCATTTAGTCAGCTGTAAGGATAAATGAAAGAAAATTACACGACATATAGTATTTTCCTATTAAATTTAAGAATACAAATACTAAAGCACTGCTTATTTTTCTTTCATTTAGGAAAAATTATATGATATGGGATATGGCCATATGGTTACAAAACTAATTAATAATAATCAGAAATATTTTTGCTTCAGCAAGATTTTTAACGCATTGCACGAGTTGGTACAAATGCCAATGCCACAAAAGAACAGACCACTTATCCTTCAACACAAATCTGTACTCTAATATAAATCCTTAACTTACCTAACACTATCAATTGAAATCGAAACTACAATCCCACGATTAAAGGCTTCTTCGCAAAAGAGGAAATAGAGAGTGTTGAAATCATATATCAATGTCTGGCCTAATCGACATATGGACATACGAGTTTGCAAGGCTACGAGAGAGATCAGAGGAGAGATGTAATGGTAATACCACCACCTCTGACAGTGGGTCCCAGAAGCAGTCTCTCATCGAAGTGCTCTCCGTAAAGAACAGAGAAAATCTATCGGAGAAAACTGAGATTAGTACTATTAACTCTTTATCGGAGAGTGGAATTTGGATGCTTATGAACCGGATTGCTCCGACCTGAATTTGTGTTTCGTTATTTGTTTAGTTATATCCTTCTTGTTGCTCTTTAATTTGATGATTTATTTACCTTTTTTTATGTAAATTAGTAAATACGCAGTTGTACTGGATCGATCGTGAGTTTCAGAAAAACATTACACTATTGTTTTTAAGGAAAGTATGGATAGCCTACTTATTTTCATTAAAAATTGAAAGATGTTTACATTGTGTTAATCCGTTATCTGACAATAATAACAAGAAAAAGAAAAGCAAAATACAAAACCAGTTCCTATGGCCCTATGAAAGTGAACACCACAGAAGTTGCTCGATGAAATGCCTGACTGGACTTCAGATATATTGGTTTTGTTAACTTTATTGATATACCATTTCTGTTCTTCAGCATGGAAGAATTAAATGGCGTATACTAGGCAGTTTTGCTCTGTAATTTGATTTGTTTGCTTTGAGCAATGCTTATAATGGTAACCTGGGAAAAAAGCTTAGTTCCTCCAGAACTGCGCCGAGTTTCGTTCAAATTTTTAGTTTATGTCAAGCTTTACTGCTAAATCCTGATCTTTGAATAATCCACACTTAATTCCATTTAATGGAACCTCTGGATTGATCTCGGAAAAGATGTATTCCAGTTAATTTGTTTTTTCAAGCATTTTATCAGACTATATTTTAGTACTACTTGCTGAAATCATACCCAAACTTTTGAATTACAAAGATAACTCTAAACATGAGACTAGAGATTAATTGGTACTTTTTGGTACGAAATGTCTTGACTTTGATCTCTCCTTGGTAACGATTTTGGGTTTTTAGTTCAATCAGTAATATTCATGTGCATAGCTACTAGAACATAGGTTTTATTTACTAGCCCCTCTAAAAGTTCATGTCAAGTTCTAGGTTATGGAACTTTATCCGTGACATATTTGGGGTAAGTTAATACATTCATTCATTCATACATGATTTAAAAAGATAGATAAAAGAAATAGCTCGATGATGTAGCAGTGAACTTTGCAGAAGACAAGCTCACAGTTCTTCAATTCATGAGAAAAATCATATTGTAGTTCCTTTAACCTCGTCATACATGGCATCAATTCGCTCCTAAGATTTTTGGAAATTCAATAAATCAGGATTTGTGTTATAAACCAAAGCAAATATATAGTACCTAAGATTGTGAAATCTTGACAGCTTCCCACTTTGGTTATACAAAGTTACATGTACTAAATTCCTTTATCAGTTTGGGAGCAAACTGGTACAGTTACTGATACTTGCACAGTATGGTTCTTTATCAATTACTGATACCATAAAAAAAGGCGTTCTTTGTCAAAGAAAAAACGACAAAGGGAACTTTGTACTGACCTTGTAATATTTGAGAAGTTTAGGTCTCTTTAGCTTAAAGGTTGGAGTAATGAGATCTCTCTCTATGCTGAATGGTGTCGGATCAAGAATGATTGCTTTCAGCATCTCAAAACCTTTCAACTGCATTTACAATATAGTACATCTCAACCATTAGTAAGTTGGTTTACAAAATACTTTTAGTATGAAATGCTACTTTTAGGTCTCCTGGTGTTTATGCTTGAAATTTCCTTTTCTAACATAAGAATTGTTTTTGTAGACAATCTAATGTCATAAAGAAATTCTACCCCTCATGTCTGCATTAACAAGACTAGAGAGGTTATCTTGGCAATCTTCTGCAAAATGAGAGGGATTTCCTGACACTTTTTTGGGTATGTGGTACTTCTCTTTATGTAATGAAGAATTTTTTCCGTGTTTGCAGGAGCACAGTGGAAATCTTCTCCATTTCAGGTTTTGTTATATGAATTTATAAATTAATGCATACCCCAAATTTGCGACCGGTATTATTGATTTCTTCTAGAACATAATTCCTGGCTTTCGGGTAGCTGCATAGTTCTTCAAAGCTGCCTGATACATTATTTAATAGAGCCCAATCTTCAAGTGCTTGTCTTTCTGGCATCACCACACCAACCAGGAATGACTCAAAACTGTTTCCATAGACCCAGACCTGAGATGATAGTTAAATAGTTAGTTTTTCATGTATGAGTATACACAAGTTCTGTTGCAAAAATTGAAATGATAATTTACACACATTAAATGCATCATAAGCAGAAAATAAAAGCCCTCAAAGGAGAGATTTCTGAACTATTTTGATTACAAGGCAAGCAAACAGCATACTTAGTACTGAAATACCTTGCTTTATTGTAGATTGATTAAAATTTTGATAGATCTGTATTACCAATGCGACAAGAGGACACTGCGTGTAAGTGCTTTCCAGAACCTCCACTGCGACATACTCACCCTGGGACAATTTAAATATGTTCTTCTTCCTGTCTATTATCTTCATTGTACCATCTGGCTGCCATTCACCAATATCACCTGCATTGCAAGATACTGGTAAACCTTCAAGGAAGTATACCATTGTCTTCATCCATGTCGTCAATTAACAGCCATGGTAATTTATTTTAGTACTATCCGAGCAAACTAGTTTTCTGATAAAGTGCCAAAGTACTTTCAGAGCTGTGAAACTGAATATCAAATTTTCAAGGAGACTACAATGGGGGTAACAAACCCCTGGTACACCCATATACTTTAGGCGTAATTTACTGAATTTCATTGCCGTTAGTTTAATTGTTATATGCTTCAATGAACAGAAGTACCAAATAGATATTCTCCGTCCGTCCATCGTAATTGCTACTTACGGAATTTCATTACAGGCAAATTAATTGTTTAAATTTACTTCTTTCTAGTAAAATATATTGGTTTATTTAACCCACCTGTGTGAAACCATCTATCTACGAGTACTTCTTTGCTGAGGTCGGGCCTCTTGTGGTAGCCTGAAAATAATGTTGTGCCCCTGATGCAAATCTCTCCACGTGGCACAGGAGCAAGTGCGTTGTAACCCATTTCAGGCACCGACTCAAGTCGTGCTTCGATTGTAGTAACTGGTACACCAACTGTACCCATCATGGAGAGTTTGTTTCCTATTGATGTGAAGCACCCTGCGGTACTTTCTGTCAAACCTACCCAAAGTGAAAAGTGTTGATTTTTTAAGAAAGGATTTTAGCTAACAGTGCAAAACTGCACAGCATCTTTTTTCTGGTACAAACAAATAGTGCACCATTTTGATACAGTCTACCTCTTCTGTTATACTAAATCCATGTAGTCGAACATACTGTTGCAACAATTAGAGGTATGGCACTGCTTTCATTCTCTTGTTTTTCTCTATATGGTATGGCGTGGTATTTATCTCATTTTTTTTTTCCGTTCTTTTATAGAATAAATAAGAGGAACCTAGAAATATTTATACCATATCCTTGTACGAACATGCTGCCACTTGTGACTCTCATGAATTCTTCGATGTGTCTCGGCAATGGTGCAGCACCTGATATCATAATTCTTACTCTACCTCCCAAACCTTGTTTGATCTGTGATGGATATTTTCCAGTGCGGTATATTATTTTTACATTGAATTCACCAAATATATAATTTTGCATTGACAAATAGTTACCTTGTTGAAGACCAGATTGTCAAAAAAAGGTGAGGCCTCGTGTTGCCTGAGCCCCTTCTTCATATTTCCCAATTTGCTGGAAGTAAAATTGTTTCAGAATGCTACTAATAGTTCTTAGCAAGGAGTCTGTATAATCTAATATTCAGATGTAGTTGCTCAAATATTATTACTAGTATGACTAGTTTTGTAATAGTCTCAATGTAACACAACTTCTGATTTGGACAACTATCATTTTTCAAATTAGTCTGCACAAGAACAGTGTACAACCCAGTTTACCTGACCTTCAAATCAGATGTGCAAAATTCAACAAAGCCTCACCGGACACAAAAACCAACAAAAAACAATAAAGGGTTGTAAGTTGAGATAAGAATTCAGAAGTTGTGCATCATTGATTCTTGGAGAAATGAAATATGAAAGTCAAACCTGTACTTTATTACTTACTATTCATAAGCATATTCATAAAGTTTCCGAGTTAACAATCCTCCAGATGAAATCTTCTGCTGTATACCTTCAATTAAGGTTAAAAATAGGTAGTAAGACCTGAGATGTCACAAACCTAATTGTAATGGAAGAATATATTAGATTGTCAATGTACCTGAGTAGATCCGGTCATACACCCTGGGGACACCACAAAAGACTGTAGGTTTCATTTCTTGTATATCATCCATCAAGTATCTGATATCCTATGATGCATAGAAAAGAATTGGGATCAAGTTTGATTGTAAATACTTTCAACCTTCTTTTCTAGGAAGAAGGGCAATTAATATGTCAAACTTCTTTTGACAGCATTTAACTACCCAAACTTCAATTTCTCTCTCTCTTTTTGTTTTTTTTGAAAGCTTGGCAGTATCTCTCTCTCTCTTCTTATTTTTGCTACGAGCAATGCTTATTCAACAAATAATTGGCGGGAATATTTATTTCCAGTACACAGTGAAACAGTTGTCCTTTTTGACATAACTCATTCTGTTATTACAAGTGTGGCTATTTTCTAACAAAAAAGAGTTGCCAGTGTAGGGAAAAGAAGTTACAAAGTTGTCTACCGACCCTTTAGGAATTTGTGAACCAAATCAAATTTCATATGAAGTCAATCTAGAGAACTGTCAAATGAATTACCCCTTGCCAGAATCCAATAGAGGCGCCCTTGTAGATGCAATAATTCTCCATGATCTGATCAAATATGTGAGCTAGTGGCAAGAATGAGAAATATGAGTCTTCTTCAGCAATCTAGTAATAAAAACTTGTAAGAGTTTGCAAATTAAATGAAAAGCTAATTCAAAATAATTCGTGATGATAATACACAACGCAGCTAAAATGAATTGAATAGATATGTCATCTATTACCAAGTAAAGTCAAATGAGTTCAGTACCAACTTAGTCCTTTTTTAAAATATATATATTGAAAATCTTTACACCAGTACGTTGTGTTCCATTCAACTAATGATGTTGTTATGAGACTCATATTGGTATTCCCTTTGATTGATGATCATTGTGAGACAAGTTTATTTCTAAAGAGTTTATTTTTCTTGACACAGCAAGGAGTCAAAAAACATGTTATTTGTTTCACCCTGGATTTTGAAAGAGAAGATAATTGAACCAATGACAACTAAAACTATCTTTCTAAAAGAGCAGTCACAGGTGCTGATGAACAATTTGTCAAGAGGGCTTATATTTTCTTTTTCTTTATGGCCAATTTTGATTGCAGGACCAATCGGTAAAAGCTCTCGGAATCACAGGTAACTGGACTTACCACTTTGTCTGTTTCCCGGAAAAGGTGCTCGTATGTTAGTACTTCAGCTACAAGAGCTTTATTTGCAAGTATTACACCTTTTGGATCTCCAGTCGTACCACTGGTATACATAATTGTGCATATATCGTCTTTTTCCTTTGTGGGAAGCCCTAAATCAGAATTTCCCTGCACAATTAAAGCAATACCCAATGAGATAGAGTGCTTGCTCTCATCATTCCAAAATTGATCACATTGTTGTTCCATATTAAATTCGGTAAATTGAAAGGTTAATTGAGACTGAATTGTACTTTTTTAGGTCAATTGAGGCTTGAAGATGGCTTAGTTGAGCTAACTCGCATTTGTTAGCCAATTTAGTTACAGAACCAATGATTGGGTGAAGAGGTACTATCAAGATCATACTTACTATATATTCAGATAATTCAAAATTGATTATCTGCAAGTGAAATATTGAGAAGTTACAAACTAACCAATGAAGTGAAATCCTTCCAGGAAAAGCAGGAAATTCCCCACTTTCCAGCTTCCGTTTTCTGCTCCATTGTCACTCCTCCAAAGCTAACAATAGCTGCATTTTTTTTTCAGACCAGATAGTTTCATGTAATAATATCAATTTTGGCAATGAATGTTGTGGTATATATCAACTACCAAGTGTGCTATTTCTGAAGAGATTATTCAAATGATGAACCTAATGTAAAATTTCAAATATTCCTGGCGTTAAAGAGTTAGAAGGAAAAAGAAAAATCTTGCCAGTGTCAGTATTCAAAGTCTATGCCTAAGGAATATGGCATTATAAGTTCAGTCTAATGTCTCGTAAACCAAATTATTTAATGTTATATACAAACCTTATTTTACGTATTAAATATAAAATTCATATAAAGTATGAAGAAAGATACTTTTGAGATGTGCACTGCATTTGGAAAGGCACTTCCACATCTGAAAACCACAAGGTCAGAAAACAAAGGCTTAATATACAAGTAAATTGTAGGAACTATATCAATTAAAAGTTCCTGTAAAAAAGTGCATATAGGCTGATTTTTTTTTCAATATAACTGTTAATAACGTAATCTTACAGATGTTATCTTGTTTTCATGCACAAAAGCAATTGACATTTCGGAATGATTGATGATAAACTCAATCGCATTTGCACCTGTAAAATTCATCGTAAGGTCAGGTCACTTCAATAGACTTCAATTGGTGCACTATGGGCATTCTGACCTTAAGAGCTGAAAACAATTTTTTGATTGAGCACTAGTTCAACTATGTTGTATATTCCTTTGCTTCTCTTTCTTTTGATGGAAAAATGCATACTGGTAATGAGGCAGGCGGATTATTATATTATGTTTGATGGTATAAATAAATGATTTCGAATCGTAAAATGTATATTGAATCGTAGCATTTCGTATCGTATCATGTATCGTGTATCGTATCGAGTCATTTAAGATACACTAAATTATTCTCAAAATCAAGTAAAACTAGCTACTAAAAAATTTCACAAAAAAAGGTTCCAAAAGCAAATTATAGCATATTGTATAACATCAACTATTACTCGCATGCTATTTAACCCAGTGATTTCAGTATCGTACGATTCACGGTACAAATCGTACGATTCTATACGAGTTTGCAGATACGGTTTTGAAGGCTAAGTGACGAGCAGCAATTATTTTTTAAGTGGGAATATGAGGCGACACAGTTTTTTATTGGATTTTAACGTATCACTGTATCGTACGAGATGATACGATACGATACCCGTATTGCATGGAGGAATCGGAACGATTCTAATGATATGCTGGAGGATCAATTCACCCGCACGGTTTGCATCACCAACATGCAAACTCGTATTGAATCGTATGATTCGTATCGTGAATCGTACGATACTGAAATCACTGTATAAATACATACCTAGTGTATCGTACAATGGCACATAGTGGATCCTTTGGCTGTTACATGCCTGCAAAATAATAGCAATGTTTGTTTCAAAAATTGCAAATTCACACCTTTATTTTCAGATATTTCTAATTTGTTTACATGCAACCTTTTCTGTTTACGGTTTTTGGACTGAAGTACTGGTCTTGCTTTTTCTAGATAACATTTTTTTCCTTCTTTACTTGACCACCCAATATCTCTAGCTTGGTAATGTATGGGTAACTGTAAATAGTCCTTTTTAATAAAAGAGTACAAGTAAAATAATTTTGTTGACAGCTATTCAAATGCTACTTTTCATAATACAAAATTGTTGGTTGGTTGGTAGCTTCGTGTTACTAATTATGAAAGTCTAATGTTTTGGTGAATAGGAAAATATGTGAAAAGGGGAAAAAATGCAGCTATACTGCTATAATGTAATTATCCAAAAGAAGTACCTCCATGGCCATGACCCATTCAGGACAGTTGGGTCCATAAATTCCACATCGGTCTCCCTAGCAAGAAAGCCAAAAAAAAAAACCAAAATTATACTATTTTGACAAGCTAAGTCTAACTATAGTTGTTAATTTTAAAGGGAAGAAAATAGAAATTAATTTTCAAAGAATTGTTATCAAATTGTCTATTTAGCTTTGGATGTATTTAAACAAAAAAGATGTACATAGAAACATGGATGCATGCTAGAAACACCCATTCTTGTTCTCATTTTAATTGGGACATCTGTGCATAATTTCATGATGATGTAATGAGACTTCAGATAAAATTATTTTGGCTTACCGGGTTTATGCCGCACCTCGTAAGAGCAGATCCGATGTTCATAACCATATCATAAACTTGCTGATATGTTTGCCACACATATCCAGCAGCCTAAAAGTTTCAAACAAATAAAGCAAATAATGTGATGATCAGAATGCAGAGCTTATTCCTGCAATTGATCAAAAGAAAATTTTACCAATTTGGTTTTACTGTGCACTTACCTTGCCATCAATGACTTGACGGCGGCCTAGCATTGGATTTTGTGGATACCTCTTGACTGCTTCACTGCAAAACAAGATTGGAAAAATTAAACCCAGAATGTTAAATAAATTAACTGGTTAAAGATAAAGGTGAAATTGTTATATATTACATTGATATGATATAGTAGGGGTTTATAAGAAGAGAGTCTCAGCCTCTTTACACAAAAAAGAAAAAAAAACGAGTGAAACTGTTTTAATTTGAGAAAAAAGTATTGCAAAAGCCAAAAGGTGATGGAACCAGAGCTTCTCTCCAACTTGACTTGTTTGATATGTTGAGTAACTTTGTTTATATTGAATAGCATTTTGCTCAAACAAGTTGATAAAGCACTATTTTACCAACAGTGTTGTCAAGCTGATATAGATTTAGCAATGTTATAAGAAAGAGAATTTGTGAATTGACCTAAACAGGTCCCATGGTGAGTTGATCTCAACAGGAATTTGCAAGAGCCCATCTTTCGCGTAAATACTCCTGTAAACCGGGCCCGCAGAGGGCTTGTCTCCCTTCGCCGGCGTAGCATCCTCCACCTTAACTGTGTAAACCTCCATGTATGGATTTAAGTTTGAAGAAGAATGGAGCTGTGGGTAAACGTGAAAGTTTAGAAAGCCAATTCAAGTGTAAGTTGTTTGTACCAGCTACCATGGGGTGGCAATTTAAAACGGTATGGAGATTTGTATGGAAACATAAATGATTTGTTACCTGGTTGTGTTATAATCTTCCAATTTGCACCTAAAAGGCACACCAAAGTTTTTGCAAGTGATCACCAATAGGCAATTTGGTTAGTTGCAAAGAAAGAATGCCAACTATGCAGTCATGGGCATCAAATAATATATTATCCATCGAGCGAGTTAAATTTTACTAACACAATTATATTAGCAATTAACCAGCCATCGCAATAAATAAATACAAGTTAATTTATGTAAATTAGGCAAATGATCTAATAGCTCAGACGGGAGCTAATTAGAATAACTTTCAAGAGATCATAAATCAAAAAATTTCATGAACACACGGTATCGTAAAAAAGCATTTGAGTAATAAATGTAAGAGATAGTAGTCAGGTTCCCTTGTATCAAAAAAATATTATGCAAATTAGCTAGTGTTAATACAACCTTTTTTATATAACATTAAGATGCATGTTGATAAATATATTTTTTGTCCAGGGATCTGAAGGATATAATGGAAATAATTTTTATATATAAAAAACTTTCATTAGTTTTAATTTTTGTTTAGTTGTCTTAGCGGAATTTAAATTTGTGTTACTCGTAGAGACATGTGATTCTAATAATAAAAAAAGTAAATAAAGTTGGGTGGATCTCCTCCTTGCAAATGTTACATATATGTAGTCAATTGACCTCATTTTATTTCATGTAGTATTTTTCTTTTTAATACAAATTATACAGAAAATTAAAGATTGTCACCATATTTTTATAAAAAAAGTAATTACTATTTAAAAAATATTAGATTCACGTCACAATTATCAATTATGTTAATAAATTAGTAGTTCATTTCATTCAAAACTTGCTGTCTACCCTTCTGATTGGACGAATGCATAAAAAAACAAAGACAGTATGTGTACTTTAAAAAGGTTGATGCTAACGGTCCTCTCTTAATCGTCTTCTTCTCGCGTCCTCTGTTAGAAGACAAAATCAATTAATGCGCTGCTCTATCCGCTCTGCTCTGTCCGCTCTTCTGCATGTTTTTATATTTAGATTTGAAGTTTTTATATTTAAATTTACAACAAAAGTATTATGTCCGCCCTATCGCTCTCAAGTATTTATATTACTGCAAGTCTTTATTTTTTGCTGCAAATTTTTATATTAGAAATTTTGCAGTTATTTTTCAACAAATTTAAATATAAAGACTTACATGCAACAATATATAGACTGTATTGTTATAATATAAAGACTTGCAATTTCTGCATCCGCTCCAGTTTTGCTATACTATGTATGCTATGTCCATTTCTCTGTATGTCTTTATATTTAGAACTGAAGTCTTTATATTACTGCAAGTCTTGATTTTTTTGCACTAGGTCTTTCTATTAGAAAATTTTGCAGCAGTTTTTCAACAAATTCAATATAAAGACTTGAATATAACAATATATAAATTTTATTGTTCTAATATAAAGACTTGCAACAATTATGCTGCGAGTCTTTATATTAAAAATTTTACAGTAATTTTGTTGCGAATTTAAATATGAAAACTTTAAATCTAAATATAAAGATATACAGTGAAGCGAACAGAACAAAACATTAATTATTTGTCTTCTAGTATGAAACATGTAAGAGAAACGATTAAGAGTAAAACATTATATTTACTCTTTTAAAAATCAGTTGCTAAATTACTTCTCTCAGACTAATTAACTTTGGGAGTTATCACTCATCAAGCATCACAAAAGGGAAATATTTGGGTTGATGAAAATTTATTTATCTAGTTTCACGGTCCCAACAACCTTTTGAGGTGCATTTATGAACATTTTAATGGTGTGCCTTATCTTACTACAACAAGTCAGTTGCGGTAGCACTAAAATTAAAATCGGACAGCCAAGTAATAGCTATGGGCCCCTTGGTTTAATTTTTATTTTTATTTTATTTTTTACACCCCAAAGAGTACAGAAACTTTGAGATATTTTCTTTAGATCTAAGACAATCAATTGAAATCACGCATCAACGCGTCACAGTTTTTTAAATGAGTGAGTCTTTTGCGAACAAAAAAAATTAAACTCAAATTAATTATATTCATTGATCATCATCAATAATTGTACAATCAAATTGATTTTACATCGATAGTAGTAAAATCAAATTAATTTTGATACATAACAGAATTTGACTTTTTAAATAGAAAATGAGAGTCAAGTGCTATATTTAAATATCTTCAAATACTTTAGTTGAGTTTCGAACGTAATATTGCATAAAATCACGTGTTATAATTATTTAACTTATTTAATTCAAATCAACCTACTTGATTTCAACACGAGGAAAAATAATAAGATAAAAGAGGATTGAATATATTATTCGTTTTTTGTATGAATCTGTGTTTCAATATTTGACAAATGTAGATTCGAACATGTGAACTTTTAAACCAGAAACTACATATATGATTTTCGAACTACATATATGGTCTCTTAAGTTTCATATATCTATATGTCGAAATGTCGAATTTATTTGGGAATGGAAGGAGGACATGGAAGTCATTACATATACAATTCAGTTTAGATCTAATTTGAGCTTATATTTAATCTATTATTACGATTTATAATCCATGATATATTTTGATTAATAATATAATGATCTCTAGTGATTAAATTTATTTTTGTTTGTAACTACTAATAAAGAAAAAAACTTATCAAAAAAGCTCACAAAAATACTCCGTGACAAAATTTAATGATAGTTGCTCAAAAATCTTTTCGATGACGATTTTGTGAAGTTCTCGTACGTTAGATCGAGTTCGTATCTGCTGTTATTATTGGATAACAGGGTTATGTTATTTTCTGATCTGATTGTCAGATTTCGACGCAAATAAATGAACGATACAGATGAACTATACAGAACCCAATGTATTATATATTTTATCTATTAGATTGAAAATGAACGATTAAATCAGAGGATAACAGAACCTGTTATCCCCCAAATAACAGCAGATATGATTCCACGTTAGATCATGTGTAACACAAGTATCAAACGATAATGATGGATCGTTTCTATGGTATATTGATTGAAAGTGTCCTACTTAATAAACAATTAGTCACAACTTGATAAGAATTCACTTTTATTTCATTTTAATAGAAAAAATAAAAAGAAATTATTTCAAATCTACAACTACCCTCATTTCTACTACTAGAATTCATTCCCAACAAATTGGTAAAATTCCGCAAATTTCTCTCTACGAGTTTGTCATTGATTTGAGATTTTAATTACAAAATAATTATGAAAAAGATGAGTGAAAAGAAAGACGAGAATAGTCAACATAAGTCATAACTAAGAGATGAATAATAATTTACACTTGAAAGATATTATTATATTATCTAATTTAGCTTCAGAAATTAGCAATTTCGACGACTAGCTAAGAAGGAAGAACATTTACATGAGAGGCACTGAATTTATTTCAAGGCCGATTGATATTCAAACTTGTATTGTTTTGCTTGTATTTTCCCCGTAATCCAGTCCAGAAGACCCAAAAAGAAAAAGGAAAAAAAAAAAGAAAAAAGAAAAGAAAAGAAAAATACTATTGAAGATTTTGAAATCGGGATGGCCAGTGCCTTTTCAGCAATTCGATTCTCCCCTGATTGACTGACTAATCACAGATGCTGTTGCACTGAATCGAACCAAACCGGACTGAACCGAGCGAGAGGAGCTGTAACGGCTGTTGCATTTGACAATTGATAATTATTCTCAAACAATGCTACACTGGGTGTTAAACAGACAAAGTACTTCAGCAAAAGCATACGCTAGTGTCTATAGCAATTCTAACATAGTCCCAGCACCCTCTATAGCAGTTTTAACCTAGGAAGTCTTCCTGCTCTAGAAATGCCGATTCAGCGAGATCAATAGCGCGAGCTAGACCTGCCGCCTTGTTCTCGCATTCTTGTTGCTCATCAGCTGGTATGCTATCCGCGACTATTCCAGCTCCAGCCTGCCCATTTAGAGGTGTCAAAAATCAAAACATGATCACTTAAAGAAATATGGGAAACAAGAAGGCAAATAAAGAAAAAATAATGGGTCTCACGATTGTACCTGTAAGTGGGCCACCCACTCGCGGCGCTCTTTGTTGTCCCTGTAGGAATACATGGCGTTATAGCAGGACCCTGTTGGGAAAACAATCGTCCTCAGAGCAAGTGCAATGTCCATGTCCCCCATAAATGACACCCCACCGAAGCCTCCACTGTATGGACCCCGCCTAGTGACTTCCAGCTCGTCAATCAGTTCCATGGCTCGCACCTGCATCCAATTGTGGCCAAAAATGAGTGTGGTAAATAACAAAATAGCTAGTTGGGTGTATGCCAAAAATAGATTTGCATTGTTTGGTATGTTACATTTGATGTTTCCACATCAATATGCCCTGATCAAGGATTTATTTCCAGTTTTTTAAGTCATGAGAAACTTAAGCGCTACTATACCTGGTAAACCACCAGATACCGTCATGTTGCACTAGAATCTATGGTTGGCAATAGACCTATGAGATTTGATGAAAAAGAAATAAGAAATTAAATAACACAATACTCCCGTGAAGCATATGGTTTCTACGAAATAAATCTGGGAGGGACAGAGAGCTTCACGGGAGTATTGTGTTATTTAATTTCTTATTTCTTTTTCATCAAATCTCATAAGACCATTACATTCAAAGGCAAACAGGGAATTACAGAAACGGTCTCCCAAACAGTCAATTTAACACTAAACATTCAATATAACTTGCAAATTATTCTAAAATAAACCAAGCATGCAACAATGCCTCAAGTCATCCAACCAGCACCAACTCTAAAGTTAACACCTTCATGCAATCTCATTCTAAAAATAAAAAAAGAAAACAAACGAAACCTAAAGAGTGGTTGGTTTCCAGCAATAATAACACGGGTACAGTATTGCTAGCCTGGTCCTGCAAAACTGTTCTGGTAACTGACACTTCTGACCAGTTCTGCAATTACTGTAAAATAAGAAAAATGGAATTGGTATTTACCTTAGGGGCCCCACTGACAGTTCCAACAGGCAGAGCTGCACGCAGTACGTCCCAGCAGCTCAGGTTGTCCATCAACTCCCCTGTCACCTATAAAAGGGGAACACCAATGTAGAATAGAATTAGCCCTGCATTAATATAAAGTAGCCCTCCATTCTTTTTTTGT
Source organism: Eleocharis quinqueflora (assembly GCA_964058865.1). Taxonomy (NCBI): domain Eukaryota; kingdom Viridiplantae; phylum Streptophyta; class Magnoliopsida; order Poales; family Cyperaceae; genus Eleocharis; species Eleocharis quinqueflora. Next base: position 90,190 of record CAXKVX010000640.1, on the reverse strand, counting down.
TCAAAAAGAAGATCAGAGAAGCTATTGAGCATACAGTGGAGCTGATGTGCATAACGTGGGAGTATCTCTCCACATTCATTAGCTTTTCCACGCTAACTGATCCAGGCTTCGAGACCTAACACAAAACAAAGGTTCTTGATTTCATCAACTTCATTGTAACTTCTAATAAAAGATAGTTAATCCATGCAGAAAGGAAGTATTTCACCACATTATGGTAACTGTTTTCTTCATAGAACCCATCTATATGGTGCACTGTTTCCAGAAGGTCGAACAACTGGGGAACAAGGCCTGGCATTTGATGAGATGAGAGATACCATATACCAGGGCCTATATGGGACCAACCAAAGTTCACTCTGCATAGATCATACTCTTCAATTGAACAGAATTACACAAAAAAATTGCTACTTGTGTGATATCACTCAACTAAACTCTTCAATAAGCAACAGTACTGCGATACATAAAAGAAACCTAAAGGCATAAACCTTTTCCATTTCTTATCAGGAAATTCATTACTATAATTGACAAGTGAGGGGATTTTCACAACATTATGAAGCAGGGAACATTTGCAGATTATTATGAGACACAAAAATAAGGAAGTAAAACTCAAAAAAAGCCCAAACCTTTCCAACATCATTGCGGCCCAAATCAACGAGCATTATGTGCTCGGCGCATTGCTTTTCATCGCTCAAAAGCTTTTGTTCATTCAACAAATCTTGTTCTTCTGTCTTGCCCCTCCTGATTGTGCCAGCAAGTGGACGATTTACAATCTTTCCCTGGAAGACGAATTACATATCAACAAGCAAACCAACGGCCTCTTTAAGGTGAAAGTCTACTAATAAATTAATAATATTCAAACAAAGAACAATAACAGATTTGCTACCAGTCAGAGGTATCTAATCCTGTCCGCATGTGAAACAATAAATGCATATGTAAACAAACCTTCTTAACACGAGTTAAAATCTCCGGGCTCGAAGCAACTAAAATGCAACCGCGTGCCTGAACATTTGTTTCAAAGCAAAACAAAGAAATATACGAGTAAAAATAAGGTCAACTCATAATATTTTCAATATATACATTGAAAGACTTACGTCAAACAAAACAAAAACTAATAATAAATACTGAGGCACCTGTAAATAACTCATGTAAGGACTAGGGTTGACAATCCTCAGTGCCCGATAGACCTCAAAAGGATCTGCAAACGTACTCCTCTCGAATCGTTGACTCAGCACAATCTGAAATATGTCTCCTGCCAAGATGTGCTCCTTTGCCTCTAAGACAGCACTTTTGTATTCTTCACTCGCCATCGAGGAGTTCTTCAGTTTGGAGCCAAATTGGGAAGTGCTTAGATTAATAGATCCGGCAGGAAGTGTTGGCCTAAACCAAATAAGAAGATTTTTGGACATAGTTTTAAGAAAATATCAGTCCATTTCCTTCAAAAATAAAAACTACCTTGTTTCTCAGGATATAAACAACTATAGATAAAAAAATACTCACACATTGAGATTGTGTACTCGGGAAAGCAATTTGCTGAGTTGGTGCCTCCCATCTTGATAGGCCTCTTCAACAGAAGAATACCGGTCCAGTCGCACCCAATGAATAGCATAAGCTTTCTAGAACCAACAATAATTACTTGTAAAAAAACTAAAAAAAACAATCTTTTACGAGAAATTTTACTAAAAATAATAAAATAATAATAAAAAAGCCAAGTTCCTTCATTATTTCAAGAGTAATGGCCAAGTGCTTAGATATTTGAACCTTGATAGCATCAGTGCAATCAATACCGGAGAGTCCTCGGTTGCAAGTTAATATAGTAGATACAAAAAAGTATGAAAAATCACATATGAAGTAGTTATAAATCTTTAAATGGATGAAACTATTTAGAACTGCAATTACCTTTTCCACATGGTCAAACACAATAACATCAGTATATAGACCCAAATGAACGTCAGGAAGACTCCTGTCATCAAGAGGAGCAGTAGAAAATGGGAGCTTCTTCTTCTCGACGTAGCGCACTGTGTCATATGAAAAATAGCCCACCCAGCCACCTGCGAAAGAAATGCAAAGATAATAAGTAACTGCTACATTTGAAGAACAGATTGTGTGGACCACTGGTTTGTCATATGATAAGAAAGTTTCCAATGAATATGGACAACTTCAAAATCCCAGATTTTTCATCTTTTCATGATGCTGTTATTTCATCTGATTTGACCATTTTCTCCAACTTCTCTGATTTTATCCTCTGGATCATCAATTCATGATGTCCAATGGCCAGTTTTAGTAAAGACTAGTATTGAAACCCTGAAATTAGTTTTAAAAAATGATCTTTAAAAAGGTAAACAAAATTGTCATGTAAAACCAGCAGAAATGACCTCTATTGGAAATAGTAAATATAACTGTCTACCAAATAGCTTTAGAAAATATGTTTAAAATAGCTACCTAACAAATATATGTTATACTTATACAGAACAAGAATCGACTTGATATAACTTCATTATACACGTGAAAATGAAAAAACCTATAAGACACTAATTAATTTCAATAAAGAAAGATGGATTTAAATAAGGACAATTTGTACCGCTAGGAATTAATAATCATGAACCTCTTATTCAAAACCATCTTTACATAACATGATATTCATTATCGACCGATTTCTTTTGCCAGCAACTGAATAACCTCATATTGTCTCAACAACACAAAGTTATAGATGATAGACCAAAAGAAACTTTTTACAAAACTTAAATACTCAATAACAGACAAGGGCCGTTATCTACACATACCATATATATTCACAATGTACATGACAATTTATTTTTTTCAGCAATATCCACCCCCCCCCCCCCCCTCTGAGGATGAGAAGTTTATGATGGAAGAAGTCGAAATTCCTGATTTATAATCACACACACAACAACAACAAAGCACTTTGTCCCAAGCAAGTTGGGGTAGGCTAGAAATGAAGCCCGTATTGAGTTTCATTTCCATAAGATTGGCTGAATTTTTATGTTGGCTCGCCAAGCCTATCACAACCCTCCTCCTTTCCGGGCTTGGGACCGGCTATGTAAAACATAGGCGGAGTTTGATTTACAATCACACATTCATAGAAAAAGCACATCAGGAACCGTGATTAACATCTCTTAACCCACATTAGTAAATGGGTTAGTGAATTACTACAACCTCAACCTAACAGAAGGTTTGACATATCTGTTTAAACTATATAAGCTCCATAGTGCATTGAAATATGTAACAAGAGTTGCATAATCTTCTTGCATTATTGCATACAACAAATCAAGATAAAAAAGTCTCATGCTTAGTATGCTCCAATAAGGACATAACAATTGTCACTTACACATCGCATCTGATTGGTAACAAACAGCCTCAAGAAATGCAAATGTGACATCATTACCACATAGATGTGACCCAAGAATAAAATATTCTTACGAGATGCAACCAGCATCAAAAGAAACAAAATAAGTAATATGTTACCACAGAAGGCATCGGGGAGATCGTCTATTAACTGAGGGGTCCATCTGTCCATGATCTTGCAAGGGATGGACATTGGATCGTCAACCTGCTCATCTGTCCGCTGCCCCTCATCGTGATCGATGATGGACACAGAACTTTCCTTCGCAACAATCTCTAAAACTGGCTGTGCCCCAACCACACTGTAACGCCCCTAAATGTACCAGCAGCATTAAACAAAAGATCAATTAACAACACTGTTCTCTTATTGTTAAAAAAAAGTCCTGTCTCAGGAGTCAAAATGTCAAATAAACATTATTTTTCTTTTACATGCTATATTGATATCAGTTTTCTTTTTTATATTTGAGATGCATACCATATTTGTGCCATTGGAACCCTGCTCGACAGACTCGAAAAGGAAGCTAGGAGCTTCGCGATCATCCTCCTTGACAAGGCACCTGTATGCCAGAACCGGGGACAGATGGTCCGAAAATATGGCACGCTGCAGCGGCACCAGATTACCTATCTTTGACGCCTCAACAAACCTGGCCATCTCCTCTTTCTCAGCTTAAATCCAAAAACGAAATACAGAATCATACACAACACAGCTATCAATTGTCACAAATCACTTGCATTAGCCAAACTGATAGAATAAGAAAAGGGACAGTTGATTTCAAACAAAAGTTACCTATTGACTCCACATGGCTAATGCTGCTGCTGCTGGCGCTGGCAGTGAGGATGGGGAGAGCATGCTTCGAGAGGAATCCTTTTGGAAGGTTGGTAGAGACAGATAGAGAGGTGATAGCTCTGGACTGAATGCAAGTGGTAGTGGGAGAATAGAAGGCAGGTGGAGCGATGCGAAAGGATATGGATATGGAATGGCTCTGCATCATTTTCTCTTATCTTTGTTTCCCTCTTTGCTTCTGGTGCTTCTGAGAACCGATGATTGATATTTCGATTAAAATATTGTCTAGAGAGAAGAAAATGGGAACGGCGCGTCGAAGAGAGAGAGAGGGGCAGGGAAGAATGACCTCGGCGCCTCGGCACCCCGACACCGGATACGGATTCTCCGTCCGAAGCGGTGATGGATTGAGGGAGGGAGATGCTGATTTCTTTTTCAAAATGTTTATTGGAAAGTGAAGCATAGAATAAGGAAAACGGCTCTATCAAAAGACGTGCTCTGCTCTCCGTCTGTCCGGCTGCCTAGCGCAGTTGGCACTTGGCAGGACAAAACTCTCACGGGACGAGTACCGTATCCTCTCTCTCTCTGCGGATCTTCCAACGAAATCCTCTCCACTTAAAAGCTAATACTCAGAGAAAAATAACAGTAAATTTAAACAGTTAAAATATGTCTCACAAGTCACAACAATCTCTTGCGGTTGCAATGAGATTAATGAATCACATTGTTGTCGCAATTTACTTGACAATTTCAGATAGGCAGATTTCTATCATGTGTCTTGCGGTCGCAATAGAATCATTTGCGGCAGCAATCAATCATACTGAATTCAACATAGTTATTGCCAAAATCTCTCATACTGTATTGCGGCCGCAATAGATCTTCGTTTGTGCTGTTTTGCTTGGTTTTTAATCTAATTTAAGTTGGATTTATCCCAAACAATATTTTTGACTTTACACTAATATCCATATATAGTTTAATTGATCATAACCAGTCCATTAATAATTATAATCAATTTACTTTAGTTCTATATGCATTCCTGTCCAAAATCTTAGTGAAATATGTATAATGCCTTGAATATTGAATTAATCACATTTACGACATTACTCCTCGTAATATTAGTGACAGTACATGACATGACATGTAGTAATCATATAACACGTAGTCCAAACTTAATTTATTGAAATTAACGTTTCAATTCCAACATGACTTTCAGCGAGAGGACATGTCTCAGTTTCGTCCCGATGGCCAGCACATTGTTCCCTTGGTTTTGAGGAGGATATTTGAGATTTATTGGAGTTTGATGGGAGGTTCCTCCGTTTCTTTGGCTGCCTGGATTACCCATTTCACAAACGCGATTAAAGATCCAGCCCGTACGCATGCGAGTCCTTCAGATCCTTTTGGAGATGGCTTCACCTCTATTTTCACCTCACAACCCATGCCCCGTCGTTGAGACCTCTGCTCTAGGGACTCCGACGATGATGCTTTGTTGATGACCTTTTTGGCTTGATAGCTTTGCTATTTTGTGCCGCCGAAGGTTATGGGCAGGAGTGGACACTAGAGGTCTACCATTGGAGGAAAATTTCTTGTTTGGACATGCTCTCATCACCGAAAGTAGAGAAACATATGATGAAAGATGAAAATATGTTTTTGTTATGTTGATATTTTGTCTTGAAATTTGGTGGTTTTGTATTTGGTGTTGAAAAAACTGTTAATTTTGTTAGACTTGTAATATTTGCTATGGATGTATTGTTTTTGTACTCAAGTCATATTTGTTTGAGTAAGATGGTTTGAGTAAGTCATAGAGATGTTAGAAAAAAAAATAGAAAATTTGTATCACTGATTGTAATAAGTAGTTTACTTTTACTATCTTTAGTTTACCTATTATATCATCCTTTTGATATATAGGTATTTAGGACACTATTGTATTTAGACATCTGTTTCAATGAAACATGCATATATCAATGTTTTTAGTCAAAAAATCAAACAACGATCATTAATTAATGATAAAAACTCGGATACTTCAAAAGATGGATACACTGAATACTCTAGTTCACTGAGCCATTAAAATCATCAAAATTGATGAAAAATGGTTCACTTTGCCTTTTGTTGAGTTTTCCAAAGAATCATCTTTCACCAATCTCGATGAATTGAATGGCTCTGAATGAACAAGAATATGCAGTGTACTCATCTTTTGGAGTATCCAAATTTTTGCCTTAATTGACTACCTTAGATAGAAAGAAAATTTAGATAACAAAATAGGCTGAAGCAACAATGACGCCGACCCCATTTTGTAATTTATGTATGTATATATAACTAATATAAACTTCTGATATCTCCTGCATTGTAGGATCTAAAGTGTTTTGTAAAAAAAAAATTGTTGCCACGATTTTTTTTGTTGCCGTCAAATTTATTCTTCTTTCACGCGGAGCGCGAGCCTATACCTAGTAAGATGTAGTCTAAGAAATGGAAGGTTATTTTCTTAATATTGATATAATATAAGGTCTCCTGTGCACTTTTTGAGAATCTAGAAGAGTAGAAGGCCAAAACTAGAAGCCTTTTCGGAAATTTCTATTTTTAACAAGTGGTACAGTTAAAAGGCACACGCAGCCCAGCGGACCCGAACCTGGACCGATCCAAACACGCATTGGATGGGATCGGATGCGCTCATCTCGGGCTAATCGACTAAATCAGACAACTGGCTTGCGCAAGAAGGCAATCGATAAATAGATATTAGCTAATAAATAAAAGAGGCTGGCCCAATGGAAGCATCCAATTCAAAAAGGGAAATCTCAAATTCGCAAACCCTAATCTAATTCTAGTGTCACGCAATCCGACTCGGACTCGCGACTCTTCCATCAAGATGTAAGGAGCCCAGTGGACCGGGCTCATAGCCCAAACCCGACATCATTCAGCGCCGCCTCTCTCTTCACCATTCTCTTTCTCTCTCTCTCCTCTCTTCCTCTCTCTATCTCGCTCTTCTCGCTCCAGATATTTCTAGGGTTTGCTTTTACGCGTCGGGCTGCGACCCATCTCCAGCCCAAATCTAGGGTTTCGATCCATCCGGCTCTCCCGACTCTTCTCTCCGGTACGGATCTCTTCTCTCTCTCTCTGTCTTTCTCCACACCCTCCCTCTCCCTCTCATCGGTTGTTTTTGTTTCTTCTGTTTTGTTTCTCTTTTTCCACTGTACCAGTTTCTGATTGGTTTTAGTGTTTGTATGAGGGGTTCAATTGCTCGAATTAGTCTATCTCCTTTGGAGATCTGGAGTTTCTGAAGAAATCGTCAATTAACATGTCGATTTATGAGTATCGAGAGTTCGAGACCCATATGGGAGTAGCCATGGACGAAAAGCCCGTGTATTCTCCATAAAGGTACAGTGGTGGGTTGCTTCAATGTCCAGGCAGCCCCAGCCCAAGCCCAATTATGTACCACTACACGTATCTTCCGCTTTTCATCGAGCACCTTGAGTGCAATCCACGTGTCATATGAAAATCGGAGCTGTCGTTCTTTTCTTTCAGCAATTGTGTGTTTTTAATTTTTCTCGTTAGTTTTTCTTTGTACAATTTACCATGCTTCTCTAGAATTTTTTTCTTGCGTACAGGAATCGAAACCTTCGTTGTATTTTCTACTAAAATATAGAGGAACGAAACTTTCTTCGAATATATTTAGTTATCGATACTTATATTCTCTTAAATATGTTTGAAGTTTCAAACTGATAGGTAGAAAGTTTAAAAGAAGGGAAAACCCAACTCTCTGTAATCCATGCCTAGAAAATTATGCCATCTGATCTTTAGACAGTTCAGTGTGACTCTTCTAAAGCTTGAATTGAAAGTGTGCTGCTGCTACTTGTTGCAAATATTATTCAATGCGAACTTTCTAGTTTAATTGAAGTACAAGTTTTATAAAATTCCTGGAGCAAAAGGATGCAAGCATAATTTACTAATTTTTTTTAACTTAACGTGATATGGTTGATCTTTCAGTTTTATTATTAAGCAACATCTTGCAGCGTATGTTTTACCTTTTTATAGTCTGCTTATTCAATGCCTGCCCGAGGTCTTCATTAAATGTAATATCAATATTTTAGTACTTTTTTTTAATTCTTTAGCAAAACTAGCAAAGTGTGCAGTTTACTTTTGGGTCTGAATCTGTGATCCTGTAGTCGGGTGTTAGTTTTATTATGTTGTCTTGATACTTCTTTGGCAGAATTTCATGTATATCGTTCAAAAAGTTAAAAAATTTCAATATTACGTATTCTTCCTCTAAATTTTGATATTACATATTCCCCCTATAATTCTAAAAAATTCACAAATTTATCCATTTAATTGTTATTTGTATTAAAACTAATTTAATATGTAAAATATCCATTTTACCCTTAATTAAAGAGCAGTTCGGTCCACGTAGCTCCCGTTTGTGCAGGGTTCGGGAAAGGGTCAGACTACTTTGGGGTCTTTGTACATTACTTTTCATGCACTTTTGCAAGAGGTTGTTTTCACGACTCGAACATGTGACCTTCCGGTCACAAGACGACAGTTTTACCGCTGCATCAAGAATCTCCTTTCATTTTACCTTTAATTAAAAGCATAAAAATGTAGCTTGTTTTTAAAATTATCAGTCTTATATTTGATAGGCTTTTTAGAGTGAATTGTTCATTTATCTACTTATGATGCACACACACAAGAGTGAATTGTTCATTTATTTACGTATATATGTTAGGAGTATAAAATGAAAAATTTGTCCTCAGAAATCGATCAATATTTGATCGACAATTTTTTGAAATATATTACAAATTTTTTATGCTTTTAATTAAGAGTAAATGAGTATTTTACACATTAAAAATGAGTTTTAATATAAAAAATAATAAAATGGATAAATTTGTGAGTTTTTGAAGTTTTGAGGAGAAATACGTAATATAAGAATTTAAAGGGGGAAAATGTAATATTGAAGGGATACATATGAAATTGTGTCTTTTTCTTTTTTGGTCCGATGTGGGTTCTTTACCATTAGGTTGTGCTCTTGTGTTTTGTCGAATTTTAATGAAAAATGATGGAATGAAATGAAAACTGGTGGCAGAAGAATTTTATTACGCTCCAAATTTGAGGTAACAATTTTGTAAAAAATGAATAGTAGAGTTTTCATCTATTTTTATCTTCTACCCTCCATTCACCTCTTAAAACTCGGAAGCAAGCAAAAAAGCTCTCTTCCCCTCCCTTCTCTTCCCCTCCCATCCATTCTCCCCCTCTGGAGAGACCATTTAATATAATTTAATTTGTAAAACAAGCATCTTAAGTTCGGAATATGGAATTATGTGTGGTTGACATGATTAAGTTTTTACCCATTTAGTGCAGCATTTACCTGTATGGGTGCTCCCACCATGTTGGTGTGCTAGTATGGGTTTAGTCGTGAGAATGGACCTTAAGCTCAGAATATACAGGAACAATGATTCTCTTTATTTTGTTTCCTTTGTTTAATTGATTTTTGTAGTTCTTTTTACTCACATACGTTTTTCCTTTCACAGATTAAAGCTCAGGCTTATCATGATGGCTGAATTTTCTGAGCATGAGCAGAACAGTCAGCTTGTTCTGCATGGAGAAATCGAGCAAGAACATATGCATGATCAGGAGCATGTGTATGTGCATGATCAGGAGCAGGAGCAAGAAGAAGAGCCAACTCCAACTGCAACTAGGGGGAGGAAAAAGAAATCCCTAGTATGGCAGCATTTCACAGTGGTCAACGGACCTGGCAAGATGAAGCGGGCATGTTGCAACCTCTGCAAGCAGACATTTGCATACAGTGATGGGTCAAAGGTTGCTGGCACTAGCCACCTCAAGCGCCACATCACCCTTGGGTCCTGCCCCATGCTCAAAGCCACCGATCGTGACCACCAGTACTTGCTCTCCCCTGGCCCCCCTTCTGCCCAGACTCCAGATTCTGCCATCCCTGAAGAACGGCCGGCCAAGAGGCGGTACCGTGTCTCTGGCTTCAGTGGGGCCACTTTTGATCACAACCTCAGCTTGAGCAACCTTGCTAAGATGGTCGTCCTCCATGACTATCCCCTCCATGTGGTCGAGCAGCCGGCATTTCTTGCCTTTGTGGAGAGTCTCCAGCCAAGGTTTCAGGTTCATGATACAACCTCTGTGGAAGTTGAGGTTTTGTCTCTTTATCAAAGGGAGAAGCACAACCTGATGCAAGTGTTTGGCTCTATTCCTGGCCGAATTAGCCTGGCTATCAGCCTATGGACCACCAGTCAGACTCTGGGTTATGTGGCGTTGCACGGGCAGTTCATAGACAGCGACTGGAAGCTACATCGTAGAATGCTCAACTTTCTGATGGTGACCTCGCCTCATTCTGAAAATGCCCTTAGTGAGGCCATTGATGTCAGCCTTTCTGACTGGAACCTCAAGTCAAAGCTCTTCACCATTACACTTGACAACAACTGCTCTTCACATGATATCTACAGTGCAAACCTGCAGGACCACCTGTCGAACAAGGATGCTCTCTTGCTGAAAGGGCAGCTTTTTGTGGTGCGCTGCTATGCGCATGTGCTGAATGTGGTTGCTCAGGATGTCATTGCTTCTATCCATGGCATTATTTACAATATCCGTGAAAGTGTGAAATTCATCAAGGCATCAACATCACGTGAACAGAAGTTTGCTGAAATCGCATTACAGCTCGAAATCCCGAGTACCAAAACTCTTTCGCTCGACACCACCACTCAGTGGAACACGACCTACTGCATGCTCTGTGCTGCTCTGGAGTACAAACAGGCATTTAATTTGCTTGAAACGTGCGATGATAACTACAATGAGGCTCCATCTGCTGAGGATTGGAGGAAAGTAGAGGTGGCTTGTGTGTTTCTTAAGCTGCTTTATGACTCGGCAAATACTGTCAACAGCACAGAGGAGCCAACATCAAACATATTCTACCATGAGGCATGGAAGATCCAGCTCGAGCTGAAGGGTTCCATGCAGAACAAGGATCCAGTGGTGAGCAGCATAGCGAGAGAGATGCATGACAAGTTTGAGAAGTACTGGAGGGATTGCAACCTCATCCTGGCCATTGCAGTGATCATGGATCCACGTTACAAAATGAAGCTTATTGATTTTAGTTTCAAGCGGATCTATGGTAGCGAAGAGGGTCCAAAACATGTGAAAATGGTGGAGGATGCTCTCATGGAGCTTTATAATGAGTATGTAGCCCAACCTCTTCCTCTCACTCCAGCCTATGTTGAACAACAGCAGCAAGAAGTTAACAATGAGGCTATTGAGCAGGCTGTTGAGGCCAGTATGAATACTGAAAATATTACCGGTGTTGTCAATGCTGAGAATGGGGTACAGGAACACGAAAATGGTGGTGAACAAGCAAAGGAAGCTGACATGGGTGTGAAGATGGACGTAGATGGTAGTGAAAACCCGGCTGGGGCTGAAATAGAGGCAAATAATAATGTCACAATACAGACAGAGGATATAGAGTTGACTAACAATGTTAGCATACAAACTGAAGAGGAAAACAATGACATCCAGCCTGCAGCCCCAATCTCTGATACTGGAGATGAGCTCCTTGATTTTGATATCTACCTATCTGAGATGGCGGTGAACTTGCCCAAGAAGCCTGAGTTGGAGCAGTACCTCGATGAAATGCTCCAACCCCGCACAAATGATTTCAACATCTTGACTTGGTGGAAAATGAATTCATTCAAGTACCCAACACTCTCTAAACTTGCACAGGATATTCTGGCTATACCAATGGCAATGGCTGGTGGTGGGACTGGGTTGTCAGTCTTCAGCGCTGGAGGTGCAAACAGGGTTCTAGATGAGTACAGGAGCACCATGCGGCCAGACACGCTTCAGGCAATCTTCTGTGCTAAGGACTGGTTGCAGTACATGCCGGCTACTGTTATAGAGCCCACCACTCCGGGACTGATGGCACTTGTTAAGATGGAGATGTGACAGTGTTGCTTTGATGTGTAGTTCCTTTGTATCTTTATCATCAATTAGTTCCTTCTTTTTCCTTTTTTTTACCGTAAGCTGGATTTGCTTGATATGTTGTAGACTTTTAGTGCTTGTTTAGAGTGTAGGAGGAAATTGTCAAGCACTGATTTCTTTTTCTGGTTTACCTAGGTTTGTTTTTTCTCGTGTTTTACTTCATAGTATAAGGTTCTATCAAATGTTGGCTTTAGGAGAGCGCTTTTATGTGCAAATAATTATCGAACAATATCATCCGTTATTGGTCTCTCCTGACTCTTTCTGATGGGGAGTTGTGTAATTGCCTAATTGGTACTGACAATATATTTCTTTGCCGTTTATGGTAGGTTTGTTTTTTTCAATGCGTTGTAATTTAGCTTTATTTTTTTATATGTTCTTGTGCATAAATTAAATTTTTCTTGGACATTTATAAAGCCTCCTCTGGCCATAAAGGCTCCTAATAGATGAGACTAGTAACGAGGGAATTATTTACAGTTGCAAGCCCGCTAGTTTTAATGCTCTATAGTTGCAACTTGCAAGTTTCTCTGGTAGATGGACTTGGATATTAATTAGTTACACAAAATAGACTTTTACACGGATGATGGACCTGTCATGAGGTTTTTTGGTGGGTCCACAATTGTAATGTCTATGCAATTTCCCAGGAAACTGCATGGTTTAGACTTAGAATTGACATTTTGTTTAAATTCATTTGATCATTTCTAAGTTACTACATCCTTGTCACAATAAATGGCAAACCAAATCTTGATTTTGAATGCAAGTGTTGTACTGTATCAGATCTTCATGCTGTAATAGTTGGTTTCGTGGCTTGTTTTTCTTTTTTTCTTTCTGTTAAACGAGTTCCATTTATTCTACCACCAATCAATAACAAGTAAATACGCCATTAGTAAAACATACAATTTAAAAAAGAACAAATTAAGGAAAAGAAGATGAGCTGCCAAGTGTTTATGACACTCACAGTGGAGATACACATGCAGAACAGCAGAAGCACTAGAGCTTGCAAATGTTTATCATTGTGACATCTGTCCTCTCATTCTCTCTCTTACCAATCCCAGTATATATACAGGGACAAACAAAACATGAACCACACAGACCTTATCTCATCCAGAAATCGAAAGAATGACAAATTTCAAAAAAATTTGAAGCTCCCGGCGAGGATTGAACTCGCGACCTTTTGCTTACTAAGCAAACGCAACAACCACTGTGCTACGGGAGCACCTACACTTGTCTAGCTATGCACTTCATCAATTGTAACCAAAATGTCCCTTTCAATTGCCACCAAATAGATATGAGGTTCCATCACAAAGTTTGCTCTTAGAAGAATGAACCCTGTTCTTTTAGTATGTCATCCATTCTGATTCTTCTATTCTTGTTTACAACCTAATGCAGAAAATTCTCTCACCATTCCCACTAGGTAAAAGAGAAAAAAGTAACTCAAGTGGATTTTGTTGGAGATGTTTGTGTACAGGAAAGTCGCATATAATGTGTTTCCACCATGCTCTTACTGGTACTCTGATTGCTAGGTAGGACTGTGCATGCATCAGAGTTTTAATTAGTACCAGTACATGGTTTTCATTTCAGAATGAGTCTGAAACCCTGATTTCAGCCTGCTTGGCATGCTCAGATGGAAGCAAAGAGTCAATTGGATACAGCACTGACGACATTTGTCTTTGGTATGTTCGGCTGTAATGAGAACTGTTCTTTGAGAAGTGTAAAAGCAATGCAAGTTATGCTTATGACCTCTTCTCAAGCTTACTTTTGTCCAAGCTGGATAGGGTCCTTTTTGTGTCCTTGAGGTCGATACCAGAAGATAACAAGACGAAACAACTTTCATACTGGTGTCGTCTGTGATGACCTGGTGTACCATTCATTCCAGGTATAAAGCGTTCAAGTAGCCTCTTACTAAAAGTCAGCAACTCTAAATTGTTAGATCATTTTCGTAGTTATCTGATTTGAAAGTTGTTTTATGATCAAAGATAACTTTATCACCTCAAATCTGTTATCAGCATTTGCCAAGCCTAAAATTTGCTTCTGCATGGAATAGCCAGTGAATCTATCTGTTAGTGCAATGCAAAAGGGAAGGTACCATATAAACAACGTACTCGAACAAAGTAAACAGACATAAAAAAAAATTGCCTCTTTGTGTCTTTGTCATCTATTAGTAGTTTCGCAGTTGTTTACTTAAGCTGGATTTGCTATTTTGCTTGGTATATGTTCTAGGCTTTGAAAGTGCTTGTTTAGACTCTAGGAAGTTTATTAAGTGCTATTTGTTGTTATGGTTGTTGACTAGACTGTAAAATTTTAGTCCTGTTATCCCAGAAAAGGTTCTGTCAGTTGTTGGCTTTAGGAGCTGTTTATATGTGCCAAAACTGCAATAAAATTTTACCTTGTCACTGCCTCTTTCTGATGGAGAGCTGTACAACTTGTACCCAATTTCATTTTCATGACCTATTTTGGTGAATTTGATTGTTAAATGTGTTTTTATCTCATTAAACACTTCTTTTTAGTTTTGATTTTCTGTATCTTCTGATTATTGTTAGTGTTTCGTATTAGTTGTTTTAATTATACCTACATTGTGCTTCCCTTTATCTGATTTGTGTATAAATTGAGTTGCTTTTGGGAACTCCCCCACGATCTGATTTGTGTTTAAATTTTCTTTTGGGAACTCCTATATACCTGCTTTAGTAGTAACACCGCCTAAAAGATACTGGCTAGTTATTTGACACATTGGTTGTAAGATTTGTATTTCGCAATCTAGAGAAAATTGAGTTACAAAAGTTGATCAAGAGTTAACACAGAGATTGCTTTACACGGAGAAAGGATATGTCATGGCTGTTTTGGTGATAGGCCTATGTGATTTCCAAGGAAACTACATAGGTTAAGATGTGGCACTAGTGAAAGTTATTTGCAAAGTTATTGCATCCATTTTACATTGTCTAATCAACCAAATATGATTGTGGATGCATGTTGTATTGTATCAAGATCAGAAGTTGCACTGCATTGCTTGTAGTTCTATTGCTTTTCAATTTTCAACAAGTTCCGATTATTATTCAACCACTAAACATACAAGATAAAGAATAATACCTAACTAAAAGTAAAATGGAGGCCAACAGTTCATTGTCTTCTCTGTTATAATTTATACAATTTCCAATTGATGTAACAGTCTACAAATCGTCCACTACAGTACGAAAAAGAAAATCTTCACCCTCCAACTCCTCCTGAAACAGATTTATTGATGCCTTCTCGTCTGGTTTATTTCGATTCTCCTCATAATCTAAGAGCCTCTTTCCCTGGTGATCAGAAAAATTACCAAAAAAAGTTACAATTCAATGTATTTTACAAGGAATTAAAGATTCAACATAATCTGATTACGATTTTTCTCTGACAGGCTATATTTGTTCAAGCATGCCTACAGTAGAGTATTGCAACTCAATTTTAATTGTGAAATTGAGTAGCCACCTGTTAGGTATTTGCCCGTGAGAACTTCAACATTTGATATTAACCCAAAAAAATGTCGATTCTGTTAATCTAATACCAAAACTTTGATCATTTTGAGACTTCCCTGCTAAGCTAAACATTTCTAAAATTCAATATATGTGGGATATAGTAAAAAAATCCTTGTGTAAAACAGGTGGAACTGATATTTTTGGTTTGCAACTTATACTGCACGTACGGATCAGAACAGGAAAAATCACTAATATTGATAGTCAATTAAAAGTTGTTTAATTAGATGCTACACCCATAAAAAAACCAAAAAATAGCTAGTTTGCTTTTTGATAAATAAATCAAACAAGTGCTAGACAAACCTTCTTGAGGATGTAAAAGAAGTAATAAAATTCATCGCCGAACTTTTTGTATTCAACTGACCAAGTAAACTTTGGGGCATCAAAAAATTTCTGACGAAAATGTGGCTGAGACAATACATACGCTGATACGCATTAGATAAAAACATATTTATTAAAAAATGAGAAAAAGTAGAACAAAGTAAACGTGAGTTTTACCTGGCCAAAGGAGATGGAGATGTACACTCCATCTGGTTTCAGAACCTTGTGAATGCCTTCAAGCATCTTCATAACTTTGCTTACATTTTCAGGATTGGGGTTCCAGGGATCACCACTATCCACAAACAACACGTCCTTTAAAACAGAAACCGCTTATTTTACCATATAAGTAAAAATCGCCTTGACTTTGCTGAAAATTTGAAAAGATAAAAAGAAAAAAAAATCAAAGTGCATACCATGGTCCCTTTCTCGATCACAAGGTCAAAAGTTTCAGGCTGGAATGGCAAGTCAAGCATATCAGCCACCAAAACCTTGATTCCTATCAACAAATATATCAATGTATGATGCCTCAGTTTCCAAAAATGCTGCATTCAGATTTTATACCAGGATCACATGGTTTTCTAATTGGCCCAAATTATCCAATACTTGTTCTAAATTGAAGTATCGTCAATAGTGAGCCAGTCTACCAGGTCACCCATGTACAATACACATTTAATTTTCATTGCCAAAATCCAATTACTGGTAATGGTAGGCTAAGATCACTAGTACACAACCTACTGGTATGACATTTACAGCTGACCAACTGGTACCGAACCAAAATTTAACATCTTAATTGTTGCAAGTCCGGATACAATACCAGAGATGCCCTTGTCAGAGAGGCGCTTTTTCATTCTCTCAATGGCTGCGGATGCAAGATCAATGCAGGTGATGTCGGCAACACCTTCTTGCCTGAGCTCTTCACTGAGGCGTGAGTTCCCGCACCCCAATTCCAGTACCTATTAAGAAAATTTCCATAACCTCATAAAATTATGCATTTTCGCACTCGACCCAATATTTGAAGCATGTCTACCAACAAGTATTGGTAAAGTACAGTATGCTAATATTGATATAAGTATTTCTTATCTTTTTCTGTTTTTGTTTTTTGTTGAGGTAATAGTCAAAGGGCTTACTAATTTTTCAGTAAACAAATAAAAGTTATACGGATTACATTTTGTTGATGGTGCTAATGAAAAAGGAAAATTAAATATACACCAATAAAAAAATTATGAAAAAGTAAACGCTAACCGCTAAATATTCCTTGCATTAAGTTAAAAAAAATAGGAAAATTAAACTTCTGTTGAAGCTTGTGTGTGTGTGTGTGTGAGAGAGAGAGAGAGAGAGAGAGTACAGACAGAGAGAGAAGGAGAGAGAAGAGGAGTAAGGAGGTGGCGAAAGTGAGAATAATCCTTGAGCCATTCATAGTGCTCCTCTGACGAGAATCTCTCTTCCCTGAAAGTTCAGGACTCGATTATAATCAAAACAACAGGTACCATAACAGAAAACTGTTCCAAGGGATGAGATACCAGTAGGTGGGATCCCGATAGCCGGAGACAGTACGAGGGGCGACACCCATGGCGGCGGAGACTTACCTAATCACACATCGCCATTTAAGACATTTAACAAAGAAAAGGTTGAATACATAGCATACTTTACATGGTTATTTCAAGTAGACCCTAAAAACTAAAAAAGAATCTAGTTTTTGGTAACAAATTTTATCAGGCAAAACGAAATAAAAGAGTTTGAGAAGGAGAGTGCTAATTATTGTTGAGAAAATTCGTCTGATTTTTGTTTATCATAGTTGATATTTCTTATATGCTGAAGTTTTGACTTTGTTAAAAAAATTGGAATAAGATATATATATATACATATACTAGTAATCGTATCCGTGCACAGCAAGTCAGCAACGAGAGCATATTATGTCTGAGGTGAATAGCAAATAATTTTATTTTATTTATAGAAAAATTTAAAATATCACTTGCAAAATGCGGTCAACATTTAAAATAGTTGCATAAAGTGTAGAACTCAACAGCTAAGAACTTGAGATAAAAAATTTATTTGAATATTAGCCAATAATCTATTGTTTGTAACTAAAAATAATGATTAAAGAAATCACCAACTCACCCTTGAATTTTTCATCCTAAGCATTAATGAGCATCTTGCAGAACATCTTTTACACTACATTGGATGTGTAAACTCCTGACTGCTTTACGTTACCAATAGGCTTGATTAGCAGGTTTGATAAAAAACTATATATTTCTACAAAATGTCCTTCTTGATAACGCACGTAAAGTTGTTCGTGCGAGAATATCGATTAATGTAGATAGACGCCAACATGCAAAATTATTTATCCTTGATCCAACAATGCTTATATAAGCTCTCATATGAATAGAGGTTTCCAATCCCTCATTTTTATTAATATGAGAGTACAGATGTTAAGAAGAAGGCTTCACACACAAAAAGTCTCAACTCCAAGCGAGACCCCATATATACTAAATCAACTTTCAAAAATTTCAAATTGATTAATTAATGTTCCTAAGAATTAAAGTTGCCAACTTAATCCTAAATAGTCCCTAAATCCACCAAGCTCTTATATCCAACATGTGCTTGAATGTTTCAATAACAAGTCGTATAGTTACTTGCATACAAAAACAGATTATACATCTCTTTGATCTTCACGAACAAACACACAAAATTAGAATGGAAATTAAGAATCGGTCCATACAAGTCAGTCACGATTAAGTGAATAAAATATTAAAATAAAACAACACAAATATCAATTGCATTTGAAACTTGAGGACTATATCTACTTGCATATGATCTGAGAATGAATAAAAAATATCAAATACAACAAGGTTTTTTTAAAAAAAAATGGCAAATGTCACATGTTTCCATTTTATTACTGAAAAGTGAAAACAATAGTTTGTGTACAAACCTACGTTTAACTACAATTTACATCAAAACAAAAGTGAAAGAAAACCTACATTCTATGATATCTACCAAACATCCCAACTATTACCAACTAACAATTACACAGAATTAATATAGCAAACAACAAAACAAAAAATTTGACAGCTTCCTCATCTTTGCTCCCACCCTCTATTCTTAATAAAACGGGATTAATTGTTTCAAAAACAGATTGTAAGAAGATTATCAAGAAAGATTAAAAATCGAATGCAACTTCGCATCAAACTTAATAAAAGATTGAAATCACAGAAGTAGAACACCAAGTTATCCAAGCTCAGAAAAGAAAAATACAATATTGGATTAACGTGAAGTATGTTAAGAGAATAGCAAGAAGAAAAATCAGATAGAAAAAGAGAAAATAGATGTTATTGAATGTAATTTGTAAATATAAAAATTGCTTCTTAAACTTAAAAAAGAAAAAATAAATGCTAATCGAGAGAAATCCAGAGAGTCTAACCTATATGTCACAGTGCTTCAAAGGAGAGGGAAAACTCCCGTCAAGACAAAGATAGGCATACCAACAAGAACCATCATACTGACTTACAATTACATTTGTATATGTTCATTTCAATTTAATATTTGAGTTGCTAAACTCGTAGTGTCTTAATTACCTTGAAGAGACCTAAAGAACTATCAAAATCATCCTATAACTGAAATATCCCTCGAGTTATAGCTAAAATAAAATTTATAAACAAATACCAGAACAATGGAGTTCCTCTTTAGTTCTATACTGATCAAGTACTGTAGCTTAAAGGCTATCAAAAATATGGATCAAAATACTACATCAAAGAAATACAATGTATGGCTGAGCTTCCAGTGTCCTAGTTCAAGTGCTATCACTGCTACAATTTCGGTAAGTTACTATAAGATATTCTAAAAGCTGAAAAATAACATTTCCATAAGCTAACAAACACCATCATCTGATAAAAAAAGAAACACCTAAAATAAATGTTGCTAACAAAACCTTCTCAATTAATGGCTTGTAGAGAACAATGCACATGCCAAACTACAACAAGAATAATTTTACATAACTTTAAGAAGTAAGAACAAAAATTTCTTCTTCAAGGAGCCATGTTATACAATCACCCAATTACAAATCCACTGCTAGTTTCATTTGGGTCCATGCTCTAGTTAAGATATTCTAATGATGTCATATTTGATATTATTCGGTTTTTTGAACAATAATTATAAGAAATAATTCAAAAGAAGAAACTTCATACACATCAGTGACTTCAAGATGGTTTGAACTTATCAGGATGTTTAGAAGGTCAAAATGGTAAATAGAAAACCTGTCATGTGATGCCATGTCATGGATGCAGAAAGCAACCTAAATAATAGAACCATATTCAACAATTTTATCATGAAAGATAATAAAATTGATATATTATACAATTAGGTATCAGAGAAAAGAAATTTACCATGGCATTTGTGTACACACCAAAGGGGCTGGTACAAGCTCTTCAGATACCAAGGGACAACAACAGTGTGTCGATCATTGCACAAAAACACGACATCTTCACTTGAATACACAAATCAAAAGATATATAAATGTTTGAAAAATAACATAGTATGTCAGATGAGAATTTGAACAAATTCTATTGTGTGCAGTAAAGTGTTGGTTGCGAAATTTAACAATCACAGGTACTGTAAGTGCAACCTGAGATATCAAATCAACATACATGAATATTTCAATCTCATATAAAAAAATATTTTCAGAAGAAAATTGCAAACCAAGCACATAAGACTGAAGCTGACTGTTCGTACTGTTAGTACCGACGATAAAGTCAGAGATGATACAACTCGTCATTTCCCACAACTTCGATATGTCAAATAACCGCATAATTATTTTCAAAGTTAAAATCCTTAAATAAGTTAAATTAATAAAAATGCACTGACATGAAAGAATAACCTTTTGAAGAAACACATGGTTGTGTATGAAGACACGACTGAAGGTAACAATGAAAGAAGTGTATTGTTTCACATATATATGTTTCCAGCTTCTATCTACACATAAATTACAGTTTATCGCATTAGAGATTCATGTATAAGCAAAATGAAGAAGAATAAAAAAAACCGAACCATTGACATCTAGAAACAAATTTAATATCACATCAGCCCGGTAACCAATATTCCAAGTAGCTCTATAATGATCATACATCTGAGTGACGACCATTAACTATGTGTTCATTTGTCTTCAAATAAAAAATCAAAGATTAAGCTTTATCAAAGTAAAATAACTTTTTTACAATAATTATTTTATTGTGTTATCAAAGTTAACCACATTCTGAAACTTTAGTTTTGTCACACTTTTTTTCTTCAAAAAAGTGAGGAAATCCACCAGCTTAATTGAAACCAAATAGTTCTGACAAATTGGTACCACCATAAAACAAAAAAAAACTAATTATTATTATGCTGTGGACAAAGGTACACTGCAGCAAAAATTGAGAGTATTATTGTTTGATTCCAAGTAAGTTATGAAGAGATTCAGTAATAATGAGAAGGTCAAGAGACAATTAGTCATTTTCTATCAACTCAACTTGTGTCGTCATAGTTGGGTGTAGCTTGCAAGCATCAGAAGTCTGACATATACTTACATATTAGAACAATTTCAGATGAAAATCCTGAAAATAAAGTTTAAACTTACTGGTAAAGTCTCCCACATAGCTTCATCACTCATCATTTCTTTGTCTCTTGGAATCAAAGCTTTACACATCCTGAATGAAATAAAATTCATAAATTGCATAACTTGATTAGCAAACTCCAGAAATTAATAATATGGTAAACTTCAGGCAAATCAAAATCAAACTATAGAGAGGGAGAGGTATCAGTAGAGAGATGGAGAGAGTGGGGAATGGGAGGGAGGCAGCGAGTGCTATCGTGAGAATTATTTAAGTTTAAAAGAGACAAATAATAAAATTACTGTGAGAAAGACAGAGCGAGATCAGCGGGGAGAGTCACGTCGGAGCGAACTTGTGAAGTCTGAGGCAGGCGAGTGGTACTATATGCGAGTGAGAGAGGTAGCATAGCGGTCGAGCAGAGGCGCAAAAGAGGAGTTTAAGCAAGCAGGCAGTGGGAGGCGAGAACGACGAAGACCAACATGAATGCATCGCTTCCATAGCCATCGATAGGGAGTGAACAAGAGGTCTGAGGCGAAGGCGACAACACAGTGGCATGGTGGTGGGCGTCGAATGAGAGGGAGAGGTGAGGTCCTTTGCTACAGAGGTTCGAGATTCGTCTACGTGAGATCTGGAGGTGCGACAAGAAATTAGGGGTGAGGTTGTGGGGAGCGGGGAGCGGGGAGTAAGAGAGGCAAAGAGCGGTGCCACAGACGGAGAAGGGGAGAGACAGCGATGCAGATTGGGGAGCGAAGTCAGCGCGCGTGAAGGAATTAGAACTGGAGACGTAAAGAAACCTAAGAACGATTTATCAGAGCTTTTGATTGCTGAGACATCTCATTTTAACCGTAGGATTGTAGGGGTATTTTTGGCAAAACAAAAAAGTCAGACTACGACCAAATGGATAAATCCATTTCTTAGATGATTTATAAGATAGTATAGATATAGATATAGAGAGAGAGAGTTGGACTAAATTACTTTATAAAACACCAGTAGTCATATAATTTTAGGTTCGTATCTCGAGATACAAAGTGCAAACGACCGATCAAGGTCGTTGAAAATGTTCTTCATACTAACATTAATTTGAAGACCAAATTTTATATTTTTTGAAACTTTTTTACTATTTTATCAGATGTGTATAAAGTTGGTTAAATTGGAGGTATGTAAATCGTTAGATTAATGAATTTTTTACATATTCGATAAAATAGTAAAAAGTTCTAAAAAATGTAAAAGTTGGTCTCCAAATAGATGTTAGTATGGAGAACATTTTCAATGGTCATGATCCGTTTGCACTTTGTATCTCGAGATACGAGACTAAAGTATATGATTACTAGTGTTTTATGAAGTATTTTAGCCTAAATATATATATATATATATATATATATATATATATATAGAGCATGGCTAAAATAATATGCATAGTACACCCCATTTCGTACTATGCATATAGATATAGGTCAATAAATTGAGATTTAAGTTGCTCAATAAATTCTTCATATGAAAATATTGTAGGAAAACAAATTTCGTGATTTTTAGAGCTTTCTTGCTATTTTTTAAATATTTTTTAAAAACAGTCCAGATTTAATACTACAAAAGTGTCATTTCTGAGTTGTTTTTAAAAAATATTTAAAAAATAGCAAGAAAGCTCTAAAAATCACGAAATTTGTTTTCCTACAAGATTTTTATATGAAGAATTTATTGAGCAACTTAAATATCAATTTAATGACCAAATTAAATACAAATGACCTCATAGTACGTTATGTGGTGTACTATGCATATTATTTTAGCCATGCTCATATATATATATATATATATATATATATATATATATATAATATTGACATTTTTTTTATCTAGAGTATTAACATGTGTTATTTTCACTAATAAATGTTTATTTATTTTTATTTTTAGAGGGACCTTTCATTGGTAGACAAAAATACAACGGTTTTACCTGAACAATTTTTAGTTTTGTTTTCATTTAAGTACTCCTTCAACAGAAAACTTACCTTAATGACACTTCTTCTGATGTATTCTTGTGAAAATATTGTACGTAACATATGAAATATGGGAATTAAATGCATGCTATGTTACTCGAATATCTCGAATATTTTATTGCATCCTTATCAGATACTCGTCACATTCGTATTTGAAATTATATAATATAAATTATTATTATATACAAGACAAAATATGATATAGTGGTAAAGTATCTGTCACACCTCAGAAATAATGACTAACTTAGGAGTGTTAATCCCGCCACGTGTACTTAGATTTCAAGTACACGAAAAGCTTAGTTGACCACTCAGAAATATAAATAAGACTAGTTTATTATACTTAATATAAGGAAAATCATACACATTTCACACACAATACATGAACATCCAACAAATACATATATATAATCCAACGTCTGGATACAAGGTTTACAGCGGAAGCAAAACAAAAGTAAAATACATACTAAAGAGGGCGATCCCATCAAAAGATGTGGGACCGACCCTAGCTAACCTACTACACACTAATCCTAACAAAAGGAATAAAAGAAAACAAATGGGTTGATCCTCAAAACGGAAGGCGTTGGGGACTCCATCCTAGCGCTCTCCTCTGGACAGCAAAAGAACTCATGCTCCTTACCTGGACCCCACAACCAACCGTGGAACGTGAGTAAATTATAAAAATTTACTCAGTGTGGATTAAGGTCTAGCCTTTGAGATTATATCCGATTCAAAGTTGGACCATTCACATTTACTGAGTTTTAATTATAACTTAAATTACTACCCCTAAATGTGCGTTAGTTAACCATTTCACATTTTTAACAATGAGTCTATCCAACAGACGATACGAAAAAGGAAACCCAAAAGTAATATGAGGAACAATAGTATACATAGATAATAAGGTGATTAACATCAAGGCTCCCAGACAAAGAAATGATTTGTCAAATTAGAAAACCCCGGGTGTACGACTTCAGGATTCGCCCCCTCAGACGGGTCGTAACCACAAGCCTAAGGGTATTGTTAGGCGGGTCCCAGATCAACCACAGGAGCAACGTAATCGTTGGACGGGTCTCAAATCAACCACAGCCTAACTAAAATCTGAGTTTCCAGAACGAAACGCCCTGGTAAATGCAGAGCGGCTATAAAAGCACACACTCGATCAAAAAGTGAACCGAGAAGCCTACCCTCACAAAAGATAAGAAAATAAATTAAACTCTCGGTCTCAGCCGTCATACGGAAATAAGGAACCGACTACCCGTTTGAGTAACAATAATAAAAGGGAACTCCCTGTACCAACCAGGGGCCAAAGGGGAGCCCCAAACTTCCTCTGTACCAACTAGGGGCCAAAGGAGGAAGTCCTTCGAATATTAGGAGATCCCGAAACATTGGCTAAATAGAAATATATAAGAACGGAATAGCTCCGATACGTCACATATGACACGCATACTCTAAACTGAGAAACCGAACCTTAATCACTCAAAGGAAGATATTATAATATTTATACTAGTAAGGATCTTGAAAATCAAACACTCAAACCTTAATCACTCAAAGGAAGATATTAAGTATAAATTATAATTAATATAATTTGTATGCTTAATTATAGCATATAATAGTAATTTGTTCACAAAATATATTTTCAAAGAATAATATATTGAATGAGCATGGCTAAAATAATATGCATAGTACACCCCATTTCGTACTATGCATATATATAGGTCAATAAATTGAGATTTAAGTTGCTCAATAAATTCTTCATATGAATATATTGTAGGAAATCAAATTTCGTGATTTTTAGAGCTTTCTTGCTATTTTTTAAAAACAGTCCAGATTTAATACTACAAAAGTGTCATTTCTGGGTTGTTTTTAAAAAATATTTAAAAAATAACAAGAAAGCTCTAAAAATTACAAAATTTTATTTCCTACAAGATTTTGATATGAAGAATTTATTGAGCAACTTAAATATCAATTTAATGACCAAATTAAATATAAATGATCGCATAGTACAAAATGGGGTGTACTATGCATATTATTTTAGCCATGCTCTATATTGAATAATTCATAAGCAAGTATATTAGTAATTTAGAAGCATAAAGAAAAAAAATGAAAAAGTCACATAAAACTTGATCTGCTAAAAAAATAACAATTAAATAGCAAAAACAACTATATCACCACTAAAACCACTATATCGCCGCTAAAACGCTAAATCGTGTCCGCTTTATCGGCCGCTAAAACCGCTATATCGCCAAAAACCGCTAAAACCGCGTTTTTCAATATATCTTGCGTTATAGCTCCAAAAACCGCTAAAACCGCTAAATCGCCGTTTTATCGCCGCTATTTAAAAGCTTGAGCGTGCTACTCTAATGGAGGGTTCGCTGCGTCCACGCTGACCTCAGTGTCGTATGCAGCTGCGTCAGTCTCATCCCCTGTGTGTGGGTCCGAGTCGACTAGATCTCCTATTTATTTCGAGTTTTAATTAGTCGAGGGACTTATGAAATTAAGTGAAATCATATGACAAGGTAATGACGTTTGAGACGTCCTTGATGCTCCTAATTTATTTTATTCAATATTTTTACTTAATCAAGTCTTGTGTGCAGTGTCCATGCTGCACAGTGAGTGCGTGTTCAACCCACATATCTCTTTCTTTGTATTTAATTTATATGTTATTTCATAATGTTTTACTATCCCCATTATTAAATGTGACGTCAGGATGATAATGTACAAAATGTAAATAACAAATCACAAGGAAAGCATGTTATAAAATCAACTATTTTTAGTTGGACTTTTATTATTAACAAACAAAGAAGAAACAAAAATGGCTAAATATATATTAACCTATGTGTGTGTCAATATATTGATTTTGTGTTTATAGAAAAATTGATCATTATGTATATCTTTATAATTAGGTATTTACTTAGTCATAATTGGATGTTTTTCATATGATATTTAGGTGTACCATATACTCTATGTGATATAGAGAAATTGATCAATATATAATGTTATTTATACAGTTATACTTAGTCCAATATGGTTGGTGGTGATTTGAGTGTACTTTAGTAAATATATGTATATATATATATATATATATAAGTTCATATATAAGTATATATATATTAGAGCTGGGCTATGGAGCTTGATCAAGCACCAAGGAGTCGGTGCTTGATCATCAAATCTCACAAATGGACGATTAAAATTTCGATTTATCATGCTCAGTAATTTCTTTATATCAAAATCTTGTGGGATACCAAAATTTTCTATTTTTTGAATCTTGTAAGTATTTGTTTTGAATTTTTGAAAGTGGCCAATTTTATGCATAAGCATTGTTTATTTTTATTACTATTTTTTAGTCATTTTCAAAAATTCAAAACAAATACTTACAAGATTCAAAAAATAGAAAATTTTGGTATCCCACAAGATTTCGATACAAAGAAATTACTGAGCATGATAAATCGAACTTTTAACCGTCCATTTGTGAGATTTGATGATCAAGCACCATAGCCCAGTTCTATATATTTATATATATATATATATATATATATATATATATATATATGTATAAGAATTATGCTATTATGCTTCAAGAAGCAAAAGGGAGTTTTGCTTCGCATAATCTCAACCATTCGATTTCATCATGACCAATCCTGAACTGTGAACCTAGAAAACTTGAAATTGAAAGTCAGTAAAACACATATTAAACCGGATTTTAAGATACATGAGTGATTGGAGAATTACGTCAAAAAACTCAAATTACATAGAAGCCCTAAAAGCCATTGAACCTATTGTAAAACCAACTGAAGCAACAAGAGGCACATCAACTATAATCAAGCAGAATAACACAATAATACAACTCTTGGTTAAGATAAGCGAAGAAATTGAAGATTGTAAAGAAACCGTCCAGGATATCAGAAAAGTTGTAGCTGAACAAGCGTCAGCTGGGACAAAATTTAATATCACAAATACAATCGAAGATCTACAAAAGAGTTTAAATAAGCTAAGTCTAGGAGAACCAGTCCCTAGACCTAAAAAGAAGGAAGTATCGTTTTTCGTGTTCAAAGATCCACGTAAAATATTTGAAGAAGAGAAAAAGAAGTCCTCGTCTTCTTAAAAATGAACCGAACACGTACGAAAACCATTACGGAACCACGGCCTTCTATATCTAACCGTGAACAGAACAGCCGTAATGAAAACCAGACTCCAACAATAGATGATCAAATAAGAAACTACAGATGTGGTCATAGATTACGTCAGGAGATCTCAAGAAGATTACCCGAAAGGCGACAAATTGGGTATAATAGGAGTTTAGAGTCACAACTAAACCCGGACGCAGAATTAGATGTATCTCAGTTTAGAAGAGCGCAATCTATTCCAGCAGAAACGTTGTATCAAGATGGCTGGACAGCTACACAACATCGGATTTATCAGCATTATTCTGACCAGAGAATACTGACAACGGGTGGACAACAGTTGGAGTTGTCATTCATCACACAACAAAGCTATGAAGAAATTCGTAGGTCAGGCCTCCAACATTTGCACATTGGGTTAATTATGATTAGGTTGTACACTTTACACCGCAGAAACGCAGGCGTTAACGCACTGATTGTTATCCGAGACACCATATGGGCGGATGACAGATCAATTATTGGCACAATAGAAATAAACCTAACAGCCGGTACCCAATTGGCTTATCTTGCACCCAATATCATGCTTAGTATAGCAGATTTCTTTAACCATATCCAATTAGTTGTCCAAACTCATGGATATGAGAATTGGCAAGCAAGCGAAAGTAATTTGCTGTTAACAAGATCACTGATTGGTAGATTATCAAATACTAGTTACACTAGTTTCAGATATAACGTACAAAGGGTATCTGACTATTTAGCTAGTAGAGGTGTCCAGGCAATCCCCGGTCAATCACACACAACTGAAAGTTTACGAGGTTTACAATGGGTTATTAGACCACCCAGTGTAGCAGAAGTACAACATCCTCAAGAAGCTGTTATTCGTACACGATCAGACAGTTCATTACTGTTAAAATTCAAGAATTATTCTGCTACAAAGCCAAATGAGGAACCATCAGTCGTTGCAAACGATGAAGAACAATTATCTGATGATGAAATTACTCAAGAGACTGCCCTAGTACTCTTTGTTAGCGTGTCAGACGATGAAGAAAACGATGAGGAAGAAGACACATATTGGCAGTCTATCAAGCTAACGACCAGTCTAGCTGAAGATATAGAAGAAGAACCAATATGGGATAACGAACCTATATGGGACCAAGATGAAAATGATGAAGAGGAATTCGTGAATCCTTTCGCTAAAGGTGGTGGGAATGACGATAAAAAATTAGAAAAATTAGAAACAGAAACGATATACGTTTTAGGCCAAGACCCAGAAACTGATTATCCAATCCTAAAACAATTCCTTAATAAACCAATCACACAACACAAAGCTTTATCATCCTCAATAACTTCCAATTACAACATACCACCTCAGCCAACTATGAGATTAAGAAATTATCCACCGAGAAGTCTTAGAAATGATCATAAAGTAGGAGTTAGTGGAGGTTATATGCAAAGACCCAGATGCTTACCCGGAGGTATTGGGAGACATCATAATGAACAATGGAACTTGCCCACAACAATGCAAGAACAAGGCGCGATGTTAGTTCTACCAGAAGACATTGGCCTATACAACGATGTGATATCCAGATGGAAATCCATAACTCTAAATCTAATAAGTGAGCGAAACTTTGATAGTAACAAAACAAAAGTACAATTCATCGAGAACTTATTAGGTGAAGTTGAGAAGAAGATCTGGATACAATGGCGTATAGCATTTGAGGCCGAATACTTAAACTTAGAAGCCATAGCTGATGATACGCATAACGTTATTTCACAAATAAGAAGAGTCCTGATATTAGAATATCCATACTAAGGGACTACAAATGAGCAGGATCGCGCGTATCAAGATCTTGAGAGATTATCATGTGAACATGTAAAGGACCTATTTCTTTACATTAAATGATTTCAAAGTTCTAGCGGCAAAATCGGGGAGGATTTACTTATCTCCCGAATTATCTGAGAAGTTCTTTAGGAAAATGCCGCCACTTATAGGGAAGGAACTCGAAGAAGCTTTCAAAAAAAATTCCATGGCAACACAATTGGGGTGATTCCCCGGATACACTTCTCCTATCAATATCTAGCGGAAATGTGTAAGAAGGCTGCATTATAACGAAGTCTAAAAGACTTAACAATTTGTAGTAAAATATCCATTCCTGGTTACTACCAGAATAACAGAAAGAAGTATGGGTTGAGGAAAGCCAAAAACTATAAAGGAAAACCCCATGATTCACACGTAAGGGTTTTCAAGCGAAAATATTTGGATAGGGTTAGAAAGTGTAAGTGTTTTATCTGTGGCGAAGAAGGTCACTTTGCCAAAGATTGCAGAAATAAAAACGGCAATCTAGTTAGAGGAGCGGTCATAAAAAACCTTGATTTACCAGATGACCTGGATGTTGTCTCTTTTGATCTCAATGAACCGGACAGTGATGCCATTTGCAATGTATCTGAAGTAGAATCCGGTAGAACTGAATATCAAGTACGTACGGCAATAGAAGATTTACCATTAGAAACGAACTTGATGTTACAAATAACTGATTTCGGTTGGAGGAGTAAAATACAATTATCTGAAAATCAAGAAAAATGTGAGCATAGCTTTAATGATACAAAAGTCCAAAGCAGTTGCAGCTTCTGTAAACTTACCATTAACCCGAAATACGGTAAAAGATGTGAAGAATGTGGTTTACAAATCTGTTCATTATGCGCCCTGTTCTATTTCGGGATACAAGTTAAACCAAAGGTTTCCTTACAATCGAGACCTTATAACAATAAAGATGCACTCATTAAAGAATTAACAAATTACATAGTGTATCTTGAGGGTGAAAATGAGAGCTTAAAACAAGTGTTGAGAGAACAGGAACTAATTAGAGATTTGACAAACGATTTTAACAACCTCTCTACACGAGAAAAGAATAAAGAAAAGATAGAGGTAGAAGATGTAACGGAAGATGAAACGGAAACGTTCTATTTGAAATTGATGAATCATCTTACAAAGCCGAAATCTCTCCACCACACCATGAAAAGAAAAGAATATTTAACCGTCTATACAATTTGATAGTTACGTTTGAAATCCCAAACATAAAACCATTTGAAATAAAAGCTATCTTGGACACTAGTGCAACAAATTGCTTAATTGATCAAACATCAATTCCAGAAGAAGCTCTTGAACCTAGCCCATACCCTGTTCAAATCACAAGAGTTAATTCAACCCAAATTGCGAATAAAAAGCTGAAAGGAGAACAAATGATTATTGGAGAAAATAAATTCAGGATCTCTTTTACATATAGCTTTCCAATGGGTATGCAAGACGGTATCCAAATGATGATAGGATGCAACTTCATAAAATCGATGCAAGGCGAAATCGATGAATTGGGATTTAGACGAAATGTCACAACTTCATAAGATCCCTTTTACATTCTATAAAAATGTCACAATTGTTCAAACCACAACAGAAACTGTTGCCCACACAGTTGCAATTGATGAATTGGGATTAGACGAAATCGAATATATAACAATTTAGGATGCGTTATATCATCAGTCCTTAATCACAAATCCCAAATTTGAGAAAAGATTCAGTAGCCTGTTATTACATTCGTAGGGAAATAGTATCATTACATTCGTAATATTAAGAAGGCACCCAAATAAATGACTAGAAAGTTTCAATCCAACGATTTTAAAAGCATGAAGCACGAGATCCATTTACTTCATGAAGCACGATAGCATATCTCTATGTATAAACATATAATCATATATATATATATACTTATATACATACTCATATATACACGTAATTTATTATTTGGTTATTTTGTATGTATATATATATATATATGTATATATATCTATATACATATATTACCCTTAGTAACACTTATAATTATTTCATTATATGGTTAGTATTATATCAAGTTTAGTTACTTAATTTATTCGTTACGCATTATTAGCAAATCAAGTGTCATCATGTCAAATACGATGTCGTACCAAGCTACTATCCTACTATGTAACTGAGCCGTATATTATACGTTATATTGTTTATTGTGATAAATATAGTATAGAAAAATATATAGAAACACAAGTTGGTTATTTTTAGTTAATTATTAGTTTGTGTGTTAATCCAGTGGGATCGGAAGCCCGAGACTCATACGTCATCGCCGTAACTCTCGCTGCACGAGCTTATAATCGTCATTTCCCAATTATACCATTCTCGGTCCTTTTTATTTTCGGGTCTAGTTACTAAGCATTATGGGCCGGGCCTCTAATTTTGTAGTATCTGTATATACCCAACTCAACCCAAATAGGGCTCAAGCCCAAGAATACCTAGAAACTATTTTATTCATTTTTATGAAAAAGGGTCACATAGTATCTGATGGTCCAGATGGGCCTCAAGAGGTACATTTATTTAAAAGCCCATTTACCATCTACGAACAAGGGTCCGATAAGCCAACTTGGGCCATTATTTGAATTATGGCCTTTAAGCCTGATTTTTAGCATGGCCCATTTCTCTCGGAAATCAAAGAACCAGCGTACCAGCAACACCGAAAGGCCATCAGAAAAAAAAGGAATAATTACCAGCACTAAACACAGAGGCCAGTTACTGGTCTGGTACCCCTAACAGTGTACCAGAAGATAAACCACAAAGGTTGTCCACCTTCGGTTTATCTCTAACATCAAAACCTCTTTCAGAAGCTTACGTTTGTTAAGCAGTCAGTTCTTTAAACTAATTGTAAGACACTCTTACGGATACGTGAAAAACCGTCTGCCAGAAAAATCATCGTGAGTTCCTTCACAAATCTATCTTTGACATTACGCTCTTTCACATTTCCTTGAAAGTGATAAATCTCATTTATACAATTCGTAATATCTCGGTAAATCTCAATTTACGTATATACTTGGTCCGGTATATCATTTATCAGTTTCTAATTCTTTATCTCGCAGCAATGCTCAGTTCTCATTTATACCGTTTAAAAGCACATAAACAATTTATATGATTTTGCAAACAGATATTCTTTCCAGTCCATAAAGCAATTAGTAATATGACAAAGTCCCCATTTGGGCCTGATGTCGTAATATGGAAAGGGGCTCCCAGGAAAGATCAGGGTCACCGGGGACCTTATTAGTTCTAATCTTTCCTAGACAGAACCTTCTTTCTCATCGTACGCGCAACAACTCTTACTTTGAGTACTCTATTGCTTCATCCCACTCCTCAATTTACTTTACTTATCCGAAGGTTTTCGAAATGCGAAAGAGTTAAATTTTGCCATTTCAAAAACATCTGAGTAATTTGGTAACGTGATAAAGTCCCCGTTTGGGCCAGCTAATCAGGACACGTAAAAGAGATCAAACGAAAGAGTCCTAAGACACCTCTCATGTCATAACCTTTATCTCTTACGAGTGGAGATTAACAGTTCTTACTTTGGGTACTCTATTGCTTCATCACATTCTTAGATATACTCAAACGCAGTTGAAAGTGTTATAAAACGAAAACTTAAATAAAACATACAGAAAGCTTAAATCACATTTAACTTTCTCAGTCGGTAAAACCGAACCGAGGAAATCTCAATTCATTTCGGTTTTGGACTTAAGCTGCAATTCAAAGAATTAAACCGATGTGCGGTATATGCACCTAATTTGCATAAGTTATAACTTTTAGAAAATCAATTAGCGGGAGAGCCCGGTGCTCTGATACCACTTTTGGGTTACGAACAGTTCAAAACCCGTTAATTGGCCTAACCAGCGAAAAGACCGTAAAACAAAAATTTTACGTCTGACTTAAGTCGAGGATTAAGCGGGGTATGTCGGATAAACCACAGAGGGTGTCCACCTCCCGTTTATCCCTAACATCAAAACCCTACTTAATTCCTAAACAGATCTACTCCTTAACTGAATTCTAAAACTTTAATCTACTTACAAATTAAATGGATTAATATAACATTAATACCTTAATCCAAATTCGAATTGAACCGCAGAAGACTCGGACGGCCGAATCACAGACGCTCTTCTCCTCGGAGTATTAGACGTCTGATACCTCTACCAGATGTCCACCAGAACGACCAGAGAGCAGCTTACTTCTTCTGCCAGAAATACCGAAAGCCGCGATATACCGCAAAAACACTATTCACCGAAATAAGGACTAAATGAATATCTTTACGACTCGCAGTTATTCAAATATGAAATACCGCTCCTTTCGCAAAAATACTATTTTTCCGAATCCCGTAAATAACCGTATACGAGAAAGAGAGAGAATATATTTATCGATAAGAATCCGAGTTACCGAGTACAAATCGATTTTTGGTATATCTTTCTCTCTCCCTCTACCCCTCTATTTATACTAAAATGAGGATGTTACAAATTACCAAAATACCCTTCAAAAATGTGAAAGGACCATATTACCCTTAGAATGGCAGTTGGAACAAAAAACATAAAATGCTTTGATAATTCCTTGCCGATATCCATTTTAATATGATGACATCTTCACTTGCATGTCATGACCTTTTATTTGCATTTCTTTTACTTGCCACGTTGGCATGCAAAAGAAAGCCAAATTCATTTGGCCATGTGAAAGTGCCATGAATTTACATTGGCATTCACATGGCATTTCCCATGTCGGCATGAGCCAAAAAAAAAAAAGTCAAATGCCACATCAAACATTTCTAAAAATATATTGTGCCGACATAATTTCTTTTTTATTTTATTTATTTATTTATTTTAAATAAGATTTTAATTAATTTTAATTAAGGTTTTAATTTGATAATGACTTTCATCCCAAATTCAAAAACCATAATTAATATTTAAAATCTAAATTAAATATATATAAATATTTATAAACTTATAATTGTTCTCAACAATTATATTTCTCAGAGTTTGGTGTTTGTTTGGTTGCGGTATGATTTTATACAACGTATCGTATACATCTATAAATTCAACCGTTGTTTTTGCTTGTCATCTTATATGACATATATAATTTAATCATATCATATATAATTAATTATAATCATCTTAATATTAATTATAACTATTTATAATTAATCATTAAGATTCTCTGATTTAGCTCCAATAGGAGGCATCTGACATCTGCGCTATAATCATTCAATTACACAGATGATGTTGTACTTATGCAATATCACGATCCACTAAACATTTTAGTCGTGTTAATTCTTTCGTCTCACAGTATCAGATTAGTTTCAATGCAGGTGTGTGTCATCCTTGCAAACTTAATCTTTTCTCGATCTTGAGC
This sequence comes from Eleocharis quinqueflora, assembly GCA_964058865.1. Taxonomy (NCBI): domain Eukaryota; kingdom Viridiplantae; phylum Streptophyta; class Magnoliopsida; order Poales; family Cyperaceae; genus Eleocharis; species Eleocharis quinqueflora. Next base: position 55,338 of record CAXKVX010000640.1, on the reverse strand, counting down.
AGACTTATCAAATATAATTACTCTTGTAATTATACCGCATGCAGATAATCTTACTTTATCAAGGGGTTCAGTGATACTGTAACTCGTATCAAGACACGAGGGACAATAGTACTTTCAGTAAACCATCACTAACTCAACTAAACTATGTATACCGAAAAGCTACCGTTATGACTGCATTTTACCGACATCGTTATATAACAATAACAAATACACATCTCTTAGTAGGAAAGATGAATACCTCATACTTTAGAACTTAACACTGAATGAAAACATTAATGACACGTACACAATTCCATTTAATGTTTCATTCGAGTTCTGTCAAATACCATGTTCTTCTA
>CAXKVX010000640.1:0-50000 GCA_964058865.1 Eleocharis quinqueflora | reverse complement strand
AATGGTTGATTTGTTTAAGCATGTCTATCTCCATTGACATGTCGTGGTCGAATCTTTTGACCACAGCTACATCACCTTGGAATGTACCTCGGTACACTGAGCCCCCGATTCGGTTCTCCGAACTAAATTTATCAGTAGCCAATTGCAACTCTTGGAATGTATAAACTTTCAAGGAAGACCCTATGCCTGAAATACCCTTCAAAATAGCTAGTGAGATATCATTCTTCTTGATTGGTTGAGATTCTACGCTACTAGAAACAACCTCACCCTTACTTTCCTTAGACCTTCTTTTCCTCACAAGAACAAAAACTAAGGAAAACACAACCGAGATAAAAACAACTGCAGCAACTGCAATTCCAGCATAAATGCCAGCATGGTTCGACTTATTTTTTGTAGGGGAAGGAGAAGTTGGTGGTGGGGGTGGAGGTGGCGCGAGAACAGAAATTTGGGTAAAATTAGGCTTGGTCTTGAGGGGTATAAGTAATGTTGTGAAAAAGTGTATAGTATCACTGAGAGATATGTTATTTGCATCTGCAATGCTTCCAGCATCTATACCAAATGTTTGTGCTATCGAGGAAATAGTGTCGCCAGAATTGACAAGGTAAGTGAGCAAATATCTGATGCCAGAGTTGTATTGCTGAGTTGTTGGACATGCACATCTTAGTGGAACCGTTAATCTTTGTCCGACTTTTAACTCCGTACTTGCATTCGCGAGGTTTTGCTTTATAATTGCTTGACATGTGGAGAGTGCCTGGCAGTCAGGTTTCAGAAGTAATTAATCAAAGAACATAGGTGACATGAACTCTATGTAGCTAAATATGTAAATTTCAAATTCTTATTTCAGTTACGCCGTGTTGGATAAGTTATTGATTGGTATTGGATAAGTCATTAATTGGTCGATTAGACAGTTGAATTACATAATCATTCTGACATTTTGGTTGCTACATACAAGTGTAAACATTAAACTGTAGTCGTTTGATCATTTATACCAGAATCTGAATCATTGATCACGAAAGATGAAATAATCAACATAAGCACAATCGTTCAGTTTTACAACTAAAGAACAGGACTCAAAATTTTGATTGAAGCAAAGAGTTGGGTTTTCTACTAATAGTGGTGGAAGGCATCCAAATTAGCAATCCTAATTACCTAATAACAAGTTCTTGACTTGATTACTTCACAGAATCATGCCTCGAGAAGGTTACGCTATTATAGTTGTGTAAGTTTTGACATCGTTAACTGTAGTAACTAATAAGGAAAAATAGTGCAAAATGGTCCAAACTATATGCAGCTTGAGTACAAATACAAAAAGTTTGGGTGGGTTATTTGCAATTATACTAAAATCTCAACAAGGATTAGGAAACCAATTACACCAAAATAATTACCTGAAACGTATTGTTTGCTATGAATAAAGCGATGTCGCCAGATTGAACCGAATAACTTGCATTAAATTGGTAATACCCACCAGAGCAAGAACATGTAATTGGCACAACCAGCATAGAGCTGGAATTGAGACTGGACTGAGATTGAGAGAGGAGAGAAGCATCGACGTTGAGGAGCGAAGATATAGCGGATATTGTGTTGTATGGGGTGGTGGGATGGAAGGTGAGGTAGGAGTTGCAGGAAGTGGAGTTGCCGTTGCAGAAGTAGCCTAAGAGAGAGGTGTCGTTGTGAGTTTTGTAGCAGTCGGTGGTGTAGAGACCTTCGTACGGTTGTTGAGAGGAAGCGAAAGGGGAAGAAGAGAGAAACAGAAGGAAGAAGGAGATGATTTGATATTGGAGCGACATTTTGAGAGAGAGAGAGAGATAAAACGAGTGGGGTTTGGTTGGTGAATTGTGAATTGTGAATTTGTGATGAATTGTTGTTAGTGGTGGAATATTTAATGGGGCGAGAGAAAGACAGTGAAGGCCAACTTTGACTATTTTTTATTTTTCGTTTTAGTATGAAAAGTCAAATGGTCAACTATAGAAAAATTGGACTGATTCGATTCGAGAAAAGTTCGAGATTAGTTCGTTCGATATCAGTTCGAAATTAGTTTCAAATCGAATCAAATTCAAACTAGAGTCGGTTCGTTCGAAACTGTTCGTGAACTAAAACAGTTCGAATCTTGAGCGAACCGTCAGATGATATCGAGACTATTGATATATATGTAGTCTGTGCTACGAGTTTGTTCGAATTAGTATTAAATCAAACTCAAATTTGACATAGTTCGTTCGAATGTTGTTCGCAGACTATATAATTCGAATGTTGTTGATATTTTTCTCTACCTTTATCAACTACATTATCTACTTCATCTTCATTTTCATTAAAGATAGTTAGTTCATGTATTTTTAATGCTAGCATTTTCATCTTTATTCAAATATTCTCTAGTTAGTTCATATGCACTCTCACCGTTGCCAATATTCTACTATTTATCCTCTTTAATTAGATAATATTTCTCATCTTTGTCATCTGCTTTTACTACTTTTCGGTTGAGCAGCAAAATTCTGTAGTTCGTAATTAGTTCGAGTTCGATTCGAATCAGTATCAAATCAAACTCAAACTTCACACAGTTCGTTCGAAACTTGTTTTATTGCAAATCAAACTAGTTCGAAATTGATTTCAAATCAAACTTAAACACAAGCCAGTTCGTTCGAGTTCGATTCGTTTGCAGCCCTATCACTGCAAGTCTGAAATATATATACATGTTATATTAGGACATGCGTAACTATTGAGTTAATATATATATTTATTAGTTTATAAATGATTTTTAAATTGTTAATTCTTTATTAAAGAATAAGAATTGCAAATATATATTTTTCTTAGACCATCTCCATCTCTGAAATTCTTAAAGTTTCTAAATTATTGTCACATCAATTTTAGAAATTTTTTTTTTTTTAGTTTCTAAACTCTCCATTTCTAAAATTGAAAAGTTAGAGTTTCTAAATTGTCACGTCAGTAAATATTATCAATATTATGAGAGACGAATCAATTTTAGTCAATGATTAAAGCACGTCAGAGTTTATAAACTCTAAAGCATAGTTGCTAAATAAGAAACTCTTGAACAAAATTTCTAAATAAGAAATTCATCTACATTTCTAAAATTCATTTAAAAATTATCACGTAGATTAAAAATTCTAAAAATTTAAAAAATAAAGATGTTCTCACATACTACTTTAATTAAAACAAGGTTCAATTATTATTTGGTCGTACAATTGAAGTGGCACAATTGACAATTCCAATAATTGCATAGTGTTTTGGATACATATTAAATTTTCCACTCAAAATGTAAGTTCTAGACAGAACTTTAAGTAGGAAAGAGAAATTAAGTCTTTCTAACCATATATAATCATAATAAATATCCGCCGTCCGTGGGGATCGAACCCACGACCACGTGGTTAAAAGCCACGCGCTCTACCACTGAGCTAGGACGGCAATTACGAAAATAAATTACCTAACAAAATATCAGTAATGAATAATTTTTAAGTCGGGATGAGAGTCAAATGTCTCAAATATCCCTGTTTTTTGCTTGATTTTTTTTTCGAAAATATGTTACTTTTATATATGGATAATTCTTTAGCCTTCAATTATTCAAATGAGTTCCATTTATGAAATATTATTGGACAATAATTTTAGCAGCTTTTATATGGATGATTTGGATAGAAAGAATTTTTATGATATTTCAAAACACTAATATTATTTATTGGATCATCCTTAATTTATTTAAGTTTTGGACATGTGCCTCTTTTAAGGTAGTACACCAATTTAATGTTGAAAGGCCAGTACCAACACCTGGGAAGGATCAGATGGAGATCAATAATGAAGAAACACATGGAAACAACACACATGAGGATTTATTTAGGCTTTTAATAACGGGACGGGTCGGGTACCCGTGGATTCGACCCGTCCGGATCCACGGATCCACGGGTACGGGCGGGTCCACGGGTACGACGGGGCGGGCATGCACGGGTCCGAATCCAAAACCCCCAACCCGACCCGTGATAAACCCGGGCGGGTCGGGCACGGGTCAGGTCGGGTCGGATCCGTCCAACTCTTTGAATTTTTTCGATTTTTTGAATATTTTTCGAATTTTTGAATTTAAAAATACACATTATTTTAATATATATATATAATTTCGAATTTTTCTGAATTTTTTTGTATTTTTTTGAATTTTTGCACGGATCCACGGGTTCACGGGTGAGGCACGGGTCTACACGGGCACGAGTTTAGACGGATTTGGAGGATTTGGGGCGAACTCGACCCGTGATAGATCCGTGAATCCGGGATCCGCTGATCCGGACGGATCCGGGCACTGGCATGGATCGGACACGGGCGGGTAGACCTGCCCGAATTTGTTTTAAACCCTGGATTTATTAGATGATTAGGCTAAATGGAGAGATATTTTGTTTGAATGAATGCAAATGGAGTTATGTAAGAAAATAGACAGACTTTTGTGGATTTAGCATTTTGACAGTCTGTTGGAGTAAGAAATAGTTTTGGTATTGTTTAATTTAGATAGTAGTTAAATAGGTTTTTTTTTACTTTTTAAATATCTTTTGATGATACATATCTTGTGAACTGAAAGACAATATATGTTGCTTTTGTTCTGTTTTAATAAAAGTCTGGACTTTAACTTGAGGCTACTCTTTTTTGAAAAATAGATATCAACCTATTTCAGCGCGTCAGAGGGCCCAATTAAACGCTCATTTCTCTCCCAATCAAATATGCAACCTTCTACAAAAATCGCACAACATAAAAGCCCATTAAACAGACCCAATATTAAATCAGTATTTCTCTCGATCTCGCCTCGATGTTTGCTTTGGAATCCTCTGCTCCACTTTTTTTGGCAGAAGATGCTGAATTTTGAAATGAACCGTTGGATCGGTTATCAACTGACCTGATTTATGAAAATTCTGTTTTCTGAATTATATTAAAGACGGTCGCAGCGTTAATCTTTCATCCAACGGTCGATAAAAGTGAAGCATGACAAAGGATATGGTTCCCTCGGTGTTTGTGACTTTGTGATCAAACAAGCAAATAACACGACAAAAATCCTCATCTCCTTCTTCGATTATACTAATACGATCTAAAAATCCAAGGAAAAATATTACGAAGAGTAGAAATCCAGCAAAGATCTGAAGCAAAAATGTCATGGCTAGCGAGATCTATTGCGAGAACTCTTCTTCCATCCGATGATGAAGAGGAGGAGGAACAGGATAAACCATCCGCAACAACCTCCGCCGCCACAGACACCGATGGTCAACCTCTATCTCCGACGAAAGGGGTAAAGGATGATATCTCCGAGCTCAGGCAAACCCTAACTCGCCAATTTCGCGGATTTGCGTCTTTCCTTGCTCCGCCTCCCCAATTTCAACCAGAAGCCAAAGCTGACGATGATTTGGATGCATCTGATTCGTCGAGAAAGTTGCCAGGTGAATTTACTGATTGTTATTCGAGTAGGTATTGTTTGTATGATTTTAGAGTAGCTTGTAGATCAGTGGGAACGAAGTTTAAAAGAGAAGAATATGGATTGATAAAGGTTATTAAAGAGGAAAAGTACAGCACTATTAGTTAGAGAAGGAACTGCCTTGACTATTGTCACAACATTGTTTCAAGTTGAGATCAAAGCTTTAATTGCAGATAATGCATCACATGGTATAATTAAATTCTGGTATGCAAACTATACTTGTAGATAATGATCTCATTCCTTCATTTGCTGAATTTCTAAACTAGAATAGAGACAATGATATCACACTGTCAAAATTCTACCAAGGTGTGGTTTGAAACTTTGAATAATAAATATCAGTTGCGTCAAATCAATACCCGCCATTCTAGAATGTTTGGATATTCTCTGTAACTACTGATTAGAAGCTTGGCAGGTATTCGGAGTGACTTTGCTGAGATCGGGGGCAGATTTCGAAGTGGAATATCTAAGATATCTGAGCACGTGGCGGTTTCAGAGATAGCTAAAATTGCTACAAGTTTTCTGCCTCTCGGATCTGATGAGGACGATGAGGATATTGGTGTGGTTGGTGTGACCGAGGAGGTGTTGATGTTTGTGGAGGATATCTCGATGCAGCCAGGGACTTGGGTCGACTTCCCTTTGCTAGAGGAAGAGTGTGATGGTTTGTTTCTTCTCCTCTTACAGTCTACATCATAGTTTTCAAAAGAGAAACATTTAAATAACATCAACATAAATGACTGGAAAGGGGTGATATCGGGTTTTTTGAAACAAGCTGGGATTATGGACCTTTCTTTGTTTTTGAAGAGTTTACAGGGGCATTTTTCTCCTTTTTCTGGGATGTAACAAAACATTTGGTGTCTTCATGGGTACATTAGTTCCTAATAAAACAGTGAATCGTAACTTTGCCCACATGTATCCATTCAAACAGGAAATCACAGAGATTTAGATGCTGTTGAGTGAAAATTTACTACTACAGTTGCAACTTAGAAACATTTTAATATAACATAACCAAACTTTTTATGGATACCCCATCCATGATTTGTAACTTTTTGGCAGTGTATATGTGGTATATCTTGAAAAATTGTCTCTATAACTTCTATGCATGTTAGCTATCTGTGGTAGCCATTGAAATCTTAAAATCATTTATTGTATAGGAAGGCCTAACTAACAACTCCATTTGTCGCACCTACAACCACAGAAACAGTTAAATCCTTGGTGCTTAAATTTCATACATTATAGCAATTCAAATTCATTTATATCAATTACAGCTTGTTGTAATTATGTTATTACAAACTCTAAATCCTCAATGGCTCAATCATAAATTGCAGCATACAGTACTATTCAAATTCCATTTGTAGCAATCCATGACTTGTGAAAATGAGTATGGTGGTGTGTACCAACCAAAATCCTTGGAAGCTTGGATTGAAATTAATTATGCATTTTCGTTACACGCCACAGATTTTGAGATGTCAGATGTGCAACAAGAGCATGCTCTTGCAATGGAACAGCTTGTGCCAAGATTAGCAGCCTTGAGGATAGAGCTCTGCCCGAACCACATGAGTGAAAGATGCTTTTGGAAAATTTATTTCATGCTTGTTTACCCTAGGCTTGATGTGAAAGATGCTGAGCTGCTCTTTGCACCCCAGGTCTGGTTCCTCTCTATTTCAAAGTTTTATCTGTGGTGTTGATTGGTATGTATTGCACGAGAACACTGGTCGTATAAATGTAGTTTATGTGTAATATGCAAAGCAGGAATTGTAATTCTTGACACTGCAAATTTTCAGCACTTTCCACATTTCTTGGTTGCAAATTCTTGATGTCAAATGGTAAATATCTTCCATGGTTCCATTTCCATGTAAACATAGGAAAATGCCATGCACCTTAAAGATAATACATGTATCCAGTATTATTTCATCTGTTTTATGTTGTCCAAACTCTTCCATACTGTTCTTCTCTACATAAGGTAAAGAAAAGTATATTGGTCATTTGTGAGAGAATCAGATGGGAGGTTGACGTGGTTGTGTTCACAACTATTGATAATACTTATTGTGCAAGTCACGTATGGTAAAATCGTTTGTTAGGTTGACATATCAATGTTATTGCCTATGATTTATGAACCAATCTGAACAACCTTGTTTATCATTTTGATTATCATCTCTTTCAATCATCATCTCTCTTATTTTTTGGGATGTACCTCAATATCGGAAGTTATAGACTTGATATGTAACTTTTTACTGAAATCTTGATCATGGCATGTCTTTGTGCTGGTTAAGTTAATGGAGTGAAATGCAGAAAGAATTTCATATCAGACTAACAGAAATGTTAAGACTTACAAGAGTACGTCTGCTGGATCTTGGTATCCTTTTTTGGAGTTGTTATTTAGGCTTACTTGAGCTCCAGTCCAATTAAAGCATTGTGGAGTTGGAAAAAAGACAAATAAAGTGTGTCTATAATACTAGGTCTTTCTTCTGACCAAACTTCTGGATATAACACAAGGGTATGAAGCAGTTGAATGAAAGTGTGGTACTTTATATTTGCCCTTCTCTTGAAGGGTGCAATTGACAACAAAGATCAGCAAATTTAACATCATTTATTTTAATATTATAAAAATGATGTGACATTATTAGTAACATTTATTCTTGCAGATCATGGATCCGAGAAGGCAAAATCAGAAGAACAAGGAAGTGCAAGAGTACGATAGTAGTACCGTAGAGGTTCCTATTTTAGAGGTGCCTACTTTAGATGTACCCCAGAAATCTGCAGACAATATCACAACACCAATTGAACAAGTAGCTGAAGAACCACCATCCAAAGACATCTATGACATCCCGTCGTCATCATCATCATCATCATCATCATCATCAGTGTTATCGTCAGCATTATCATCATCCAAGAGTAAGGAAGAAGAAACTCTTACCAGAATCCCCATATCAGACATAATTGAGACTGAAAAGCACCCAGTGGAAGTAATCGAGGTAAAAATCATGGACAAATCAGTGATTAAAGAAGAGGAACCTCCCACAAAAGCTCCAGTCTCAGTTCAAAAAGTTGAAAATTCAGAAGATTCAGATGGAGATGATGAATGGTTGCAAGAGGACACAACCGATAATACGGCTGGAGTTTCGCAGAATATTGCAAGTGTACCTTTAGTAGATGACGAAGATGTCTCGTTTAGTGACCTTGAGGATGAAGATGACAAGAAATGATGCTGATTAGGAGATTTATCGAGCTTTGCTACTGGTTTGTTGCTTTATATTTACCTCGTGTATATGTTGTCAATCTTAATGGTTCATGTAAATATGACATCATTTGTTGTTATTCTGTTTTAAAAACGTGATGCTTGATTACTGTATTTTCTGTTGAATCTGGGCGTTGTGCTAAGTTTTCGCAACCAAATAATAATATTTTTATTTCAGAAAATATAGAGTTTTGCCGAAGAAACAATTTATTACCATGAGCATAACATGTTTACATGTATTTGGAGAGTTTTAGCAAAATTTTGGAGAGTTATGCCGAAGAAACAATTTATTACGATGAGCATAACTGTAACATGTATTTGGAGAGTTCTTTAGCAAAATTTTATGGTGTGCTTCCAGTTATGCAGCGACGATGGTAGTTTAGGTTTGCTGATGCGCGGTTTTAAATCATGTACCGGTTCAAGGGGCTATTCATTTTCCTTTTAGGGGAGCACGCATCCAAGTGATCTCATTGTCACGTGGGGACCCATGTGTAAATGCTGAGAAGAATAATTACGTGCCTTCAGAAATTGTTGAGAGAAAAGAAAACAATTCCTTAATGTACTGTAAGTTTTGTTAATATAAAAATAATATGGTTTTTTTTTAAATACAATGGGCGTCCGAAACTTCTACCATTTATTATTAATGTCTCTTGGCAAGTCTCAATTTTGTGCTCAAGAAAATTTGAATCTATGACTTCTTAAAAATCATTCTAATTTGTTATCACTAGATTATTAAATCGTTTGTATTAAAATAATAATAATATGATAAATTTGTATTTAATTTGAAATAGAGATAAAAGAATTTTTTCACTCAAATATAATCTAAATTCTATTTTAACTCTTTCGTGACATTTTATTTTCACTAAAATTTGAACCGGTCCCACACAAAGTGTTGCTAGTTCTTATACGTAATCGTGGCAATCAAGCATGTCGAGTCAATAGTTTTGACCTTCGACGAAGGACGAGTCACGAACCTAGTCAGGTGAGATCGGGCCATGAAGTGTGAGCAACTTTTGGAGTTATGGGTTGATCAAACGAGATTGGGCTAGGTTTCGAGTCATCAAGTGTTGGCAACTTTCAGGCCACTGGTTGGATTGAGCAATATTAGGTCAAGTTTTGAGTCGTAAAATGCAAGTAACTTTCGAGTTAAGAGTCAAATCAGGTGAAATCGGAATAGATTTTAGATCGTCAAGTGCCAACAATTTTCTAGTCGAATTTCAGTTCAGACAACTTAGACTTTCCTCGGATATTGATCATATTGAGTGCGATCAAATCACCCATTTTTAGGAAAGAAATCACATGACAAAGATTATTTGACAATTTTAACCATAAATTATTGTTTAAAATAAAATAAATGTTAACAATAGAAAATTAAGTTTCATTGTTCTTTAAATATTATTTGATGATTATTTATCTTGACAAAATTAAGAATTAATAAAAATAATGAAATTATCCGAATTATGGATGGACGCATACACTTCAAATCATATCTATTTGAAAGATTAAAATAATTTTATAGAAATACTTTTAACAAATTAGTTTAGAATTAATTTCAAAGATTAGTTTTAAATGTTTGATATAATATTGTAATGCATGAAAATAGCTTGGGTTGATAATTTTATGGAATAAAAATTGTTGGTATCAGATCGGGTTTCGAGTCAGCTCAGATTTTGATTTGTGTCAGGTTGACGCAGGTCGAAGGTCAGTTGATGTCGCTTCTGCTCAGATTTCGAGTAGTCTCAAATGAGTAAGGTTGGATTTCAGGTCATTCGGTGTCGCTTTGGTTTGGATATTGGATCGTCTCAGGCGGGTCGGATCGAGTTTCGAATCGTCTTGTGTCGCTTTTGCTCGAAGTTTCCGATGGACTGATTGAGTCGAGTCAAATTTCGAGTCGTGTGATGTTGCTTCGGCTCAAATTTAGGATCATTTCGAATCGAATCAGATTCGATAGGAATTAGTTTGACTTTATAAATATCAGATCACTTCGAATTCGAATCAGGTGAGTTTTTAGAGACGGATCAGATTTTGTCGCCTCAAAATAATACAATATGGTAAATTTAAGAGATAATTAGTTGAATAAAATATGTACATCCAGTTAAGGCCTCATTTTCTCTGCTTTCAAATAGAGTGATATCTATCGATTCCGATATTTTTAATAATTCCGATATTTTTAATATTAGAAATTTAGTAAATAGATTATAAATGAAAAGAAATAGTGTTCTGTAAGTTCGAAAAATAGAAAGGTCGGAGTTGCCAACTCCAATCTTTAAACCATTCAATTTTTTATTGATAAAAATATTAATAATTTAATTCATGAGTTGGATTTATTTAGGTATTTTTTGTAACAATTTTGGTTACGCTTGTTGTGATCATAATTAGTTTTTTTTTATCGTCGCAAGTCATCGAGCTATAGATATTCGAGTCTACTTTCACCGCGTTGAGTTTGATTTGCGGTCAGAGGAATGCGCATCTCAAATTTGTCTCCATCTTTAACTTATTTCTTAATTAGTAATTTTTCATCACGAGTTTGCGTTAGATTCCATTTTGAATCGCTTGTTTTTCCAATCACGAATCAGACTCGACCCGATTGAAGTAGACTCGAATATTTACAGCTCGATGGCTTGTACGATAAAAAACTAATTACGGTCCCGACGAACGTAGCCAAAGTTGTTATGAAAAATGCTAATCATACTTAATATCTTTTTTATAACAACTTCGGCTACGCTTGTCGGGACCGTAATTAGTTTTTTATTGCCGCAAGCCATCGAGCTTTAGATATTCGAGTCCACTTCCATCACTTTGAGTTGGTTTGTGGTCAGAGGAATGCCCGTCTCAAATTTGGCTCCATCTTCAACTTATGTCATAATTAGTAATTTTTATCACGAGTTTGCATCAAATCTATTTTTGAATCGCTCGTTTCTCCGATTACAAATCAGACTCGACGTTGAAAGTATACTCGAATATCTATAAGTCGATGACTAGCAATGATAAAAAAAAACTAATTACGAACCGACGAATATAGTCGAAATGACGAAATTATTATAAAAAATACTAACCATACTTTTTTTTAGAAAAAGAGGAGGATCTTAGTCCTCAACTTTCATTGAATCACAAAGTGTTTACCAGCGGTAACCACAAGTACATGTCAAATAATTAAAAAAGGAAATGAGAAAACAATTAGAAGAAATGAAAAAAAAAAGAGTGAAAAGCCTGATGAGATTTGTGCCGTGTGTTTTGTTGTTACGTCTCTGTTGTGTTCTCCTCAACCGAAATCGAGATGTCTCCTTTGTGCTCCTTTGAATTCAACCACTCAAGTCGATTGGTTTGTTGAACCAATCTTTGAATTCCGTCCTGACCTCCCTTATCAATTGCACCAAGTCTTGAAATCGCTCTGAGAAAATTCTGTTGCACCGTTCTCGCCATATAACAAAATTAACCGTAAATTCCAATCTAGTCCAGTCTGTCACCCGTTCTTGGGTCAGTAGGCCGTGTGGATTACAGCCCAAGAATTGTGACTGTTGTGGCTGATGCATTGGAGCAGTTGTCGTAATATGTGTGAGATAAACCCGGAGTTGTCTAGCTATCCTGCAAGTTTTGAGAATGTTTAATTGTGTTTCTTCGTCCATTCTGCACATGATGCAGATGTTAGGCATGTTCCTTCCTCTTCTCTTGAGGTTATCAATTGTTGGGAGATTGTTGTTGAGTATTCTCCATTTGAAAACCACAACCCTTGGCGGAGCTCTTATCTTCCATATTTTGGTTGTTGTTGATTTAACTCTCGGGGAGTTTGCGAGGAACTCATAAGTCGATTTGGCCGTGTATGCCCCATTGGGATGTCTTATCCACTCTGCCCCTGATGACGTTCTTTTGATCCCAACTTCATAAAAAGGTTCCAACTTTCCTAATTCTTTCCAAAATAGCATGGCATTAGATTGTTGCCATGGTCGTTCGTGTGTCGTTAGTAATGCTGTGATTTGGTTCCACCATCTGTCTCTCTCTTGCTCCCAACGCCACATCCACTTCATGATCAATGAAACGTTCGCAATCCTAATGTTCCTGATCCCTAGCCCTCCCCCCCGCCCCCCAATTGTTTTGGCGTCGTCGCCAATTGCCAATTAATCATGATAATTTCTTTCATGTGCTCATCTTTATGACCAAACCAGAGAAATAAACGCATTATTTTGTTCAATTCCGCTATTAGCCATTTGGAGAAAATGAATACAGACATGTAATGCGTGTGTAGTGCTGCCATACTTTTTTATAACAACTATCGTTATAACACGATGGAAAAGTTTGAGATGAGCAATTTTCATGGCTCAAATGCAAATGCAGTCAAGTCATTCACAGGTAGTTGCGATGTCAAGTTGTTATTCAATGATATATTTTTCTTCCCTTAATTTTTTTCCTCAGTCTTTTTATTTATTTATTGAATCCTCAGTCTCAGAACCACACTTGTCCCAACTGACATAGTCTTCTTCGTATTATATTGGTGTTATAAGGCTTTTTCAATCTCAGGAGATTTGTCTTCTTTAAACATTGTACACGTGCCTTGTCTCTTATTTGACCAATATGATGTAACCTTTGGTTTCGTTGTACCTAAAACAGTCTGTAATCAGAGTCATGTGGCATATCTTATCTCGTGATGCTAACCAATTATCATCATGAATAAATTAATGATGATAGATAACGCATTTGTGTTTTTTTTTTTGGTCGATGAGAAATTATTCCGTCTAAAGAAAATAGTAGAAAGTAAAAAAAACGCTATAGTAAAATAAGTGTGTCAATTTTGAGTAAAAGTATGATCTCATAGAGCATCAAGACTTCTTTTGTACTTTTAATTAAAAATGTTTTTAAATGTTTTTAAATTTTGATTTATCGATCTCAATAATTTCTTTATATCAAAATTTTCTAATTTAGAGTTTTAAAGTATTATATATGTCACTTCTGAAAATACACAACACCTACTTAAAAAGTTCTAAAAATAGATTTTTTTTTGTCACCTATGAGATTTTGATATAAAAAATTTACTGAGCATGATAAATCAAAATTCAAAGTGATTAAAAATGTTTTTGAGTTGAGAGTACGAAAGTCTTGGTTTCTAGAAGCATCATAGCTTTACTCGTCAATTTATTACAAAATTGTTAATTATGTATGATTCTTTCCAAATATTTCATTAATAATAAAGAGAGATAACAAAAGCATTAATAATGATAAATAGATAAAAAGTATAATACGATAAAATTAATGTTCCACAATCATATAAGATAAAAAATCTTTTGATCTAGTATGGTGTGTTTGAATGAAATGGTAAAATATATAGTGGGTTAGTGGTTAATTAGTAAGGTTAGTTTACTAATTAATGTTACCGAATAGTTATTTCTTTTACTGAAACATGAAATAACAATTTGAATAATTGCTAATAAAAAGTAGTATTATTTATTCTAGCACCATCTAAACACTACGAGAAAATATTTCATCTCAATATATTCACCCCCCAAGTTTATAATCTTCTTTTCTAAAGCTAGCTCCTGTACGTTTGGCGGCCAACAATATGTATTAATTAAACAATATTATTATTTTTAATGTGGTAACTGGAAAGATAAATAAACTAAAATGTTTCGTAGATATTTGATCGATACTGATATTATTATGTACATTTAGTTGAGTTACTATGCATATTATTTCAATTATCTGCATAATAACTCAAATATCATGCATAACTATTTCAGTACAAAAAAATAACATGCATAATTATTTCAGTACAAAAAATAACATACATAATAACTTCAATAACGTACATAATAATTCAACTAAATGTGTATAATAACATCGATATCGATAGTCAATATTAATATTGATATCTACATATCAGCTCCCTAAATAAAACCGAATATTATTCATAACCAGTAAGGTCTTAAGAATACATATATGTTATAGCACCTAACATATATAACAATTCAAGAAGAGAAATCCAATTACTTCAAAAAAAAATAGAAGAAACATGCAATTAATTAACCAGACCTGTAAAATGGCAATGTAGAACTAACAAAGTCGGAAAATAAAATAAGCTGCACCAATTTTCTCTAAACAGTGGGAATAACACGAAGATTGATGCTAGACCAAATAGGAAGCATGCCATTATTGCTTTTTTTTGTTTTTTTTTTGTTTTTTGAAGCTCACCAATCTCTCTTTGTTTTTAGTTCTTCTTCCCTTGAGTGTAGATATAATCGGTGTGCGCCATTAGTGTTCTTCTCATCATGCATTCATCTTCAGATTTATCACACATTTCTTGATCCAATTGATCAAAACTAATCTCTTCATTCCTCTATATAGTAGAATTAATTCAAATAGTTAATTTGAGACAAGTTATTGATTTGAGTTCATACGGTTTGAGCAATTGCTTATGTAGATGGGAAAAGTGACATTGATATTTGATAGCTAACTTTCTACCTTATAATACAATTATAATTCCCTTAAATATTAGCTATAAATTAAAGTTAGCATGGCTAGTTTATATGTTTGGAAAGATTATTCAGCACTAAATTAAGAACTAACAAGTTAGCTAGGTCGAACAAATCAACATAAAAATATAAAATAACGACTCTATTCAAAGAGAAACTCTTAAGTGGATGGATGTACCTCTCCATGGCGAAATATTCTTGAATCATTTGGTAAAAACCTCACTCCTTGAGAGAGAGAGACAGAGAGAAAAAGAAGGGTAATTAGGAAGATAGATGCAAGCTTTGGTTTCATGGCCGCTTTGATTTTTTTTTTTTTTTTGGTTTTTTCTCTTTAATTCATTTAAATGGCAGATACAATGATTAATGATACAAAGGGGCAGTTGGGGTGTCTCAGTTTTTTGGTTTTATAAATAGTTGGTCATGTGTTGTTGACTTTATCAGACAGCAGAAATTTTCTGTAGATACCCTTGAAAAATGTGAGTGGTTCCCATGAGCATTTTTTTCTTTTGGTAAAATTTGGTCGGTGACATGTCTCGATAGAAACAACTGTTAGTGTTACCATGAATACTAAACAAATGCTTGTACTGAGAAAAATAATAATTCTAGCATGTATTCAAGTTTCGTTGTATATTCAACTCTTATGAATATATATATATTTTTAAGAAATACTAATTATATTAAAATTTGCTGAGTAATTCATTAATTATAAAATCTTTAAAACTTCACTGTTACATATTTAAGTAGTTTGATGAAAGGATAAATATTCTTCAAATTGGTCCGAATTTGATACATGTCCTACTCAGTAATTGGAAACACATTTATAAGTTTATCAATTTAAAATAATACTTTAAAAATATCTACATTTTATTATCTGTGTTTTTCCATTATAGGTAATAAAACAGATTAATATGGGTACACGTGATATTGTTGTTTAGAGTTCAATTAAATCTAATAACAATAGGACTTCTATACTATGCCATTCTTATGCTTAAATATCTTGCTGCATCTGTTTTCAATACTTTTTCGATGCTTCGATATTCTATATTTTTCGGATAATTTCTGATACTTCTCTGATTATTTCATTCACTTTGACCGATGAATTCGATCTCCGATACGTTTCGTAATGTTGAAGTCCGACCTATTTTATACACTAATTAAAAAAAATGAGTGAAAAATAAAGCACGGAATAAATTTTATCAATGTATTATTTTCTCTGTAGTGTATAATAATAATTTTTGTGATATATATTCATTTAGATATTGCTTTTTTAGATTATGATATAATATATACTAAATTATTTTTTAAGATTACAGATACATATATAAATATATATACATATATAAATATATATATATATATATATATATATATATATATATAAATGCTATGGTACATTACGAAGCCATGATTAATTTTGGCATCACACTCAAATTTCAAATAAGAAAATTTATAACAATCGATCTAAACCGTCCAATGTGAGCTCCATATTGAAATCTCACTAGAGACCAATTTTTTTCATTTTTTTTTACTTTTTATTAGAATGGTATGAAATTTGTTGATATAATGCTGGACCATTCAATATGACTGATTTTGCACTCCTCTAAAAAATAGTAAAACAATTTTAAAAAATTAAAAAATTTGGTTTATAGTAAGATTCCAATATAAAGATCACATTGAACGATTTGAATCGACCGTTTGAATTTTAAAAATTTTAAATTTTAAATTTTAACGTGAAACCAAAATTAATCTTGACTTTATAATGCCATAACATTTTTCGTATTACAATAATAAAATTATAATAAATTGTTTAAATAATAAAAAATAATAATAACGGAAAAAAATTTGCCAAAAAAGCTACAACGATTTTACTGTAGCGGTGAAAATACTGTTCATTCCCACAGTGAAAATGAACAACACACAAATAGCGCTGAAAATACTGTTCATTCGCACTGTGTGTGCAGATGTTACGTCTTGAATAGATTAGATTAGAGCATATTTGTAAGAATTCAAATGAGCGTATAGTATGGGATGTTGTTTCTCGGGTACAATAATTTTTGGCAGGTGGTTGAAAGTCTAAACCGTGCAGCGTACGCACTGACACTGATGCGGAGCATCTCGAAATTTTCTCTTGCCTATTCTGAAAAATAAAAATATTATTAATGATTCTTGTTTTAAATTTTTGACGATTGTATTTTTTTAACGTTCAAGTTCACATGTGTTATTTGAATGCATGCATTCCGAAAGTCAAATTCTCAACAAAAAACATTATAAGTAAAGTTCACATGTGTTATTTTTTGTACTGAAATAGTTATGCATGATATTTGAGTTATTATGCACATTATTTTTGTTAACATACATAATATTTTTTTCAGTACAAAAAATAACATTAAATAACATATATAATAACTCAAATAATGTTCATAGTAACTCAACTAAATATGTATAATAACATCGGTATCGATAGTCGATATCAAATGTGATATCTACGGAACACTATCCTGGAAGTTGAAACTTTTCCATCAATAGGGAATCATCTCCTATTTTCGTTCCTTTAATTAAAGCGCATAAGAATTATAAGATAATAAACTAAATATCATTTCTTTGCAGAAAGAAGCATGTTCAGATTCAGTAAAATTAATTTGAAAAATAACAAACGTCAAATTTTAATTATTATCATTATTGATGCTCATTCGAGAACTAATTGAGTGATTGCAATCTAACTTTCTTAATATTTCACTTAAGATTCAACAAAATATATTAAAAAAATGTTCAAAATGAAATAAGAATTAAGTTCATAAGATATATAGTTATTTCAATATCTCTAATAGCATGGCCAAACTCATGGCTTCTAACATAAGTTCGGTTATCCAACACATTAACACAATGATATTATAGATACCACAATTACATATTTGACGATTTATATATGCTAAAAATTAAGACGTAGGACAACAACAATAAAGCTAAAAAGATAACAAGCCTTGGTAGCTTATAGGGCTGTCAACGAAATTATTTTATTCTTTTACTCGATTCGTATCGTATTCGATAAGACGTGTATGAGTAAGATTTTTTTCGTTAGCTTATCAAATATGAATAAGAGTAAGATTTATTTTTCGTTAGCTAAACATATAAGAATACGGGTAAAGACTATTTTGTATTTGTTACCCTATAGGGTAAATATACAATAATATATAGAAATATAAATAAATATATATGCTCTATTATAAAATATATAAAAATAATTAATCTATTAGTAATTTAAGTTTTTTAGTAGACCATCTAATTAATTATCCTCTTTTCAATATAAATCTTAATTTTCAATAGAACATTAACAAACGTCTCTTGGATTCTACCAAAATTAATTTCATTCAACTAATTATTTATTTAGTGTTATCATCCTCTCGTTTAATTCTTTTAAAAATGATCGTATAATTATAACTCTAGTCTATTTTTTGCATTATGTATTTTTTTCGTTAATATATATGCTCATTTGCTCTCATGTTGTGCTTGTGTTTATGAAAAATATTGATTTCATCTGTATTTGTATAAAATATAATTTATTTATAAAACTGAAAATATTATATTAATATTATTTGTACCATCCGTTATCCGTTTGTTACTCTATAATTTTAATGAGTAAGGATAGGATAAATCAAATTTTAACAGGTAAGAATAGAGTATGAATAAGAGTAATTTCAAATAAATACGAGTACGAAAATAACTCCATCCGATCTGTATCGCACCTATTGACACTCCCAGTAGCCTAGATGATTGTAAATAAATTGATTTTTTTCGGTTGTTAAATAGGTATTTATGATTTCAAAGATCAGTTAGTGTTGTCTAGTTTTTTATTCTATGATTTGCGTGATTGGAATTGGATCTTGGTAATTGACATCTGACAGTTCTCACACTATAACCCCAAATGTTAGAACAATATCGTATATGAAATAATAAACAAGTGGAAAAATTTTATGCATACACATAAAAAGTAAGCAATCGATATCTAAAATAGAGTAAAAAAATTCAAGGTACATTATGCACTTTGATAATACATTAAGAAAAACAATAAGCGAACGTAAATAAAAAATGCAAATTTTTTTGAAAGCGGTTAAAGGACCTTAGGCTAGAAGGATATCAATCACTTACTTTTAAAAAAAAAAAAACCTTTATTTTCATATTTCAATCTACTTTTAAACATGGTTCATAAGTTCAACAGTGTTGATCCGATTCGTCTATTTCTAATCCAACGGTAAAAAATAAATAATAGGACCTTATGTTTTCTCAAAATAATAGCAAATTCGTACTCAAGTTGAAATAGGAAATGAAAAATTCGGTCATATCTCGACTCACTGCTACCGTTGAACTGTATCACTACACAAAATACAATGTTGTTGACACATTCTAATTGCAATTAATGCAACACACAAGACAGAAAAATATGCTGATGTCAACATAAGATAAAAATATGAGAGAGAAATTCTAAATCAAATTAATAACATATTTACCAATATTTAGTTTAGAAAATTTAAGAAAAATAAATTAGTTGAAAATTTTACAGATTACAGTGACATCTTTTTAAAAAAAGATAAATAATCTATAAAAAACAGACAATGTTGATAAATTAATAGAAAATAACATACACTTTTCTTATTTTTGTTTCTTCCTTGTGCATATAACTTGACATGATATTACTTGATCTTCAGAAAAAAAAAAGGTAATGTTTAATTCCTTGCATTTGGTATATTGCATTTCAACCATTCGTTTTGGATAATTACCAAAACAAATACTTGCTAAACACATTTCAAGATCAATGGCCAATTATCATCAAAATGAGAAAAATAAAAAATACAATTGGGTTACAATATATTTCTTCAATATAATTACTATATTTGAAAACATTATAGAAGTACATAAAATGTAATGTATTTGAATCCTACTCTAATTAAAATTGTATTATTATTATTATATAAAAGAGTGCAAACACGTACATTTAATTTACTCCAATGCCTTCCAAATGAACGGAAAATAGATTTAATGTGGTTGTCTTACTATCGAGAGGTCTTGATTGTTTCGATTGCTCATAGATAATGAAATATTTACTAAAGCAGACTACCAAGATATGCCTTTTGATCCAAAAAATAACTAATAATGAGTTAATGTAAATTAATGTGATTCTGATGCACACAAAAAAAAAATGTTTGAGCAACAAAAATATATTATGTAACAAAAATAAAATTTATTAACATATGAAATAAAACTATATCATTATCTAACATCTGAATGAACAGTGTTTTTTTTTCCGCTGCTATCACGTGTTGTAAGTTTTGAGATGCATTCACATGCTCAGGTTTGCATTGTTTGATTTGTTTGATTTGCTTGAGATGCATTCACATTGTTTGAGTGCAAACACTGGAACTGGATACTTATGCGCTCCACTAGTGCAGCGCGCCGTGAACTGTTTGATTTGCTTGAGATGCGCGCAGCACAAATCACGAGTTTGTTTTGAGGTGTATGACAATAAATATTTGTCATTTCTTTTCGGCTTTTTGAGATACTGAGCCTTGAGGCTTTTTTTCTATGGTCAAGGAGGAGACTAGGCTGCTTGCCTGCTTTGCGTCTTCATTGGTTTTCATGTGTTATGCAAAAATCTAGATAAAATTAAATATAAAGACGTATGTTTGAAACAAGTTAAATTATACTGGTCAGACGGTTAAAATGATATCCGATTTTTTTTTGTTAATTGCTAATCTTATATATCTATATAAAGGTTGAACATGCATAGTTACAGTGGTTATGAATAATATTTTCACTGTAATATGCTACAATGAAAATACAATAGCAAATTTTTTTTTTCAAACTTTTTTGCAATTTTTTTCTGTCATTGTTTTTTTTTTAGTTTTTCGCACGATACGCGAGCGCATACGTCTAGTAATGATCATAAGGCGACAGGTTTGTACGTTTCTACCAGCATATAATTTTTGTACTTAACAAAGTAACACTTACACTAACTTTTACCATCATATAATTAATTATTTTATCGAGGCATGTGTTTTAGACATTTTTGTAATTTGATGCTAAACAGATCAGTACTTTTGAGTTTTTCACAGTACGAATAAAAAAGTGTTTTCACTGTTAACGGGTGCAGATCCGTTGTGCCCCTAAAATTAGATTAGATTAGATTTCTTCTGAAACGGATGGATTTTTTTCTGTAACGGACAGAATCCGACTTAATCAAGAATCCAGAAATCCAGCCCCTAAAATTCAAAAACCCGCCTCCATTTCCGCCTCTCGTCTAGTCTACTCTACGTTTGCTTTTCAGTTTTCACTCACAAAAGTTCAATACGAGGTGATGGAGAATATCTCAGTTGGAGTACGATTCCGACCATTCGCATCCAGTTGCGACTCTGATTCGAGTCGTCAATGGCAGATCAACGACAAGGTGATCGCTCTCTGCCATTCCAACACTCCAGTCCCGGGTTTGGCGTTCACCTTCGGTATCTTTCTCTTTCTACCTCCAATCGTGGATCTCTGATTTATTGTTGAACTTTTTGTTTTCCTTAGTTTGACATTTTGTCTTAGCAATCAATTCAGCAAGCTGTTGTCTGGGGAGTATTCATTGCCATTTGGTTTTAAGGCAATATCAATAGGTATTGAGTATTAATTTTTTGACAGCATGCATACTTTGTGCAACATTAGGATTGGTTTCTTGATAGGAAAAGAGAACCGATCAATAGCTTGCTTCCTATAATTTAAATTTGTCTTTCTTTTGCCTGATATTTATATTTCTTTTAATGCAGATCATGTGTTTGATCAAAGTTCAAGTAATGCAATGGTGTATGATGTCCTCATCAAATCCATTATTACTGCCGCCATTGATGGCTTCAATGGTAATTTTTGATGGCTTATTTTGTTCTTTATTTCACATGCCCAAAATGACACAACACAGATCTTAATTTATGCACAGAACAATTAGAAAAGGATCTGTCCAAACCTTCCCTTTTTTTTCTTTTAGATAGATGTGCTCCAAATACATAATGTACATTGTTGGGTCTGCTATATTATATACCGCATGTTTTCAGCATAGGGTATTCATCAGGTTGACCTAATTGAGTTAGTGTTCCGCAGATGATTTTAAAATGTGGAGTTAATTTCTCCCTTATTTTCAATCTGTGGTATACGGACTTGCAAGACAAATCTTGGATTTCAAGTTATAATTATCAGACCCGGGATGGTTATTCTTTAATAAGATAGAGCTCCCTACATACCAGCAGAGAGTTTAGCTGGTATGGCATTGTTTGTGTACAGTATCCTTGTTAAATAAGCTTCCCTTGAAGCCTCAAGTAGAGGCATAGAGCAAATTAGGCCTTGATATTAAGCAACTGAACAACCAAGATTCAAGAAATAATCTGCAGCCTAGAAACAAAAAGTTCATACAAACACCAGTTCAAGAAGAACATTATTTTGTGAAGATAAGTAAAAAACATTCTCTTTTACATTTACACCTCGTAAGTTCATCTGGATTTTTTTCAGGTACTGCATTTGCCTATGGTCAGACAAGCAGTGGAAAAACTTACACAATGAATGGCTCTGACAAGGATCCAGGAATTATCCCTCTTTCCATTAAAGAGATATTTGATACCATCCAGAAGGTATTCGATGATAACTGCAAAAAAAAGGGATCCAAGTTTGTCATTACTCTCCTTTTGGACCAAAATCTGTTGCTCTCATTGTAGCAGAACTAGTCAGAAAAGCTGGTTTTAAATATTATTATTCACATAACTTTCTACAAAGAGAGTCAATTTTATTTATTTTTCTTTTTATGTATTTCTTGCTACTGGAGAATAGGACAAGAAATTGTCTACACTGGAGTCAATGTAAAAAGACCTTCATTCAATCTTTAGCATATTTAAATTATGGTATACTACTGTCTGAGTAACTAAATGTAATTTTTATTGATTTCTACACACACATAGACTGTTAAGCGAGAATTCTTAATCCGAGTTTCTTACATGGAAATCTATAACGAAGAGATCAATGATCTTTTGGTGTTGGAAAGTCAGAAGTTGCCAATTCACGAGAACTTGGAGGTATGTTATTTCCACATCCAACTTTTTTCTCTCCTTTTATGGGACCAAATCTGCTGCCATACTTTTTCCTGACATAAAAAATATGGCACGTGATTGGACTGTTCATTCGATCCATTGGTTCACAAATGGTATGGGGGTGCCTTTTTTGAGATGCGTGCACAACTAAAACGGACGATCCGCATCTCATGCCATAGTATGGCAGTGAAAAACTATTTTGCAGCGGATGCGAATCTCTCCTTTTCTTAATTGACTTTATATTATAAGAAATTTAAAACTTCCACGACCATTTGCATATCTTGTTCCATACAATAAAAATGACATGCATGAAGGTAATTTATCAATAATATCCACGGAGTTTAATTTAGGATGGAGTCTAGTATATGGTGAAGTCAGTTGTAAGTACTAATATACCTGCTTTCAAGCATGTCTTATGAGCACAACTTTGCTGAAGAGGTGCTTAAATAGTGTCTACATTATGGTTTCTGCTTGGAAATCTGGATTAAAATAATGAATAAAAACTATCAAGTATCATGTATTGTACAGAACTCGTAAATGAGATTAATTTTGACTAATGGTGTTTAAATTATAGCATGGCGTGTATGTGGCTGGGATTAGAGAAGAAATTGTTAGTAACGCAGACCAAGTGCTTCAGCTTCTTAGGCTTGGAGAAGGTACTGTTTTTATAGTTTATGCACGAAAAGAGTTTTAGATTTTGCCCCTTGAAAGCTTCAAGATAATCATCAATACCCTTTGCTAAATAAGATGTTCGATAAGACTTTCCAGGTGGTATTCCTTGTCATAGGGTTTAAGAAGATTTTGCAAAAGGAAGCATCTAAAGCTACCATGTGCAAAACCTTATTTCATTTATATTATTATGTTCCTTGGTTTCGCTAAGCCTCCTACACCTTTTTATTCAGCAAATAGGCACTTTGGAGAAACAAACATGAATGCAAGAAGTAGCCGTTCACACAGTATATTCAGAATGGTACAATATGGGACTCTGATTTCTTATTATCTTTCCTATTTCTTACCAATATATGTTGTCACATTATTTTCTGCTTCTAGGTAATTGAAAGCCGTGCGAAGGAAGACAATTCTTGTGAGGAAGACACTATCACAGATGCCATACGTGTATCAGTGTTGGTATGCTTCATATTTATCTGAGTATTGACAATAAGCAGCTTGATTTACTGAAACATGGTTTCTAAGGACCAACTCGATCACTTGCATAGGCATTTTATCTACTGTAAATACTCAACAGACCAATATATGAATGTTAAGAGGGTCGTATGATTTCTAACTCGAAACATATCTTTTAATTCTAGAACTTGGTAGATCTTGCTGGTTCAGAGAGGATTGCCAAAACAGGTGCAGAAGGGGTTCGTCTTAAGGAGGGCAAACACATCAACAAAAGTTTAATGGTTCTTGGAAATGTTATTAACAAACTGAGCGAAAGTGGAAAACAAAGGTAGCATCAGTTCCTTTTTTAATCAATAACACAGGCATTATCTTTTTTTTTATCATTTCCTTTGTACTGTGTGGAGTCAATTTTGTGTGTTCACCTGTCCAAAGTGTAATAGGTACTCTTCCAAACTGAGATATCAGCATGCTTTCCCTAAACATATTATTCATTAATATGTATTGTGCTGTTCGTAAAAAAAAATAGACTCTCTTCAAAACGATCTACTTCCTCTATATATATTTAAGGTTATAAGGTCAGAAAATTTTATCCTTGATCATAGCAAGCCAGCCAAAATGGAGTTGTCCATAATGGTTCCATTTCCTTATACAGCAACAAAATGTCTGTCTAGGTTTTTTTTTTTATTTACTTTTTATTGTCCTAATTTAAGATGTGGTAACCATGAGACTGTGCTTTTCTTGTTTACATGCTTCCTTATGGATGTTTTCTTATGCAGAGGTCACATTCCTTACCGTGATAGTAAGTTAACGCGTATACTTCAGCCTGCTCTTGGTGGAAACGCTAAGGCATCTATAATTTGTACAGTTGCTCCAGAAGATGTAAGTGTAGTCTCTTTTTCACCTTACTGAGTTAGATTAGTAATTGCTAGTGTGGGCTGAGTCCGTATCTGCTGTTCCAAGGGATAAGAGGACCCTGTTATCCCTCTCATATGCCCTTCTGATCTAAATGGACGGACGAGATGAACTGCAGGGGGGCTGTTTTTATGATATCTGAGAACCATTAGATGAGTTTAGAATGGTTCAGATAGAGAGGATAACAGGGAAAACAGGAAAAATAATAACAGAAGATTTCATTCCGTATGGGCTTAACCACATCATACAACAACAAAGACTATTATGCTTTGTTCATATTGGGGTTGGTATTGAGCCTGTAATTTGGCATGGAGTAGCATACATAATATTCTCTTTTGGTCTTGTTTTACATTTTTTTCATCCATTTGCTTACCGTGACATCTTTTAGTTTATAAATATATGGTAATTTAAATGAGGCCTAAACAATGAAATATCCTGGTTGAAGAAAAATAAAACATGTTGAAGTAAGATTGGAACCCCACATTTCTTTACTAGCAACATCAATTTTGTCTTTTTTTTTTTACGTTTTCCATTGTTCCATGAACAGTTTTTCCTAGTAATTAATGATCTGATCATTAAAATAGGTCCATAGTGAAGAATCTAGGGGGACCCTCCAGTTTGCCAGTAGAGCTAAACGGATCACAAACTGTGTTCAAGTTAATGAGGTAGCCTTCTCCCTAAGCTTAATAGTTTTGCAAATCATAGAGAACGATATGTGCAGACAATGAAAAGTTGTGCTGTTTTGGTATGTAAATCAGATCCTAACAGATGCTGCTCTGCTTAAGAGGCAAAAGCTAGAGATTGAGGAGCTCAGAAAGAAACTTCAGGTTTTTTTGTATCATCTTATTATTACTTTTTTATGATCTCTGTACTAGATAATTTATTAACTTCAGGTAACTTTGAATGATAGGGTTCCCACTCTGAGGTGCTGGAACAAGTTCTCCTGAAACAAAGAAATGACATGCACAAGGTTTTGCCTCGATATAATTCCATGTTAACAAAATTGTTGTAGTTCAATGGTTGAAATATGTAATGCCTTTTTTTGTTACTAGTGCAAGGCTGTAAACTCAACTAGAGCTTTTCCTTGATAAATAAGGCTATTTCTTGACAAAAGTGTTTCTAACTTCTATTGTTTAGTCTGAACTGGAGAGAGAGAGGCTAGCGATGGAACTGGAGGAGGAAAGAAAATCCCGTCATATGCTAGAGCAATGCATATTTGAGCAAGAAAAGAAAATAGAAAATCTCATGAATATGTCTGTGCAAATCTCCAGCACATCTACTCAGGTAGTGGTACTAAATAATAATTTGTGTGATACTTGTAGGTATGTGCATGTGGGTTGGCTAGATCTGTCTTTTCTTCTTTTTGAGTTTATTTGGAGTAATTACCTAACCAATATGATGCTAATTAACTTTCAGCCTTGTTTAAACTGTATAGTATGTGTGCCGTCAATTGTAAATGAACAAGTCTCCAGTGTTGAGAAACAGCTCTGCTAAAGAGCAAGCTGTTCCCGGCACTTATTATTGTTTCATCTGAATCTCAGGGTACTCATTATTAACAGTCACTTCCAGTATAGTGCTGTACTGGGCAATATGATATCTCTTGGTACAATAAACTACCTTTTGTTGGCTTGAAATATATCACATTGTTTGTACCTAATCAGCTGGGCCATTTCTCAGTTTGAATTATTTCAGGTATGGGTTTCGGATGGTAGCTCCTGGGTTGATTGGGTTTGGCATACATATTTGTTGGGTTCCAAGGCATTCAGTAGGCTGAGGTTGGTTTGCATTTTTTGTCTGTTGGTGTCGGATTTCTTTTGTAGTTTTGTTTGAGTGCTTTTGAGAAGCTATTATATTTAGTTGGGTTCAGATACTGGTGTTGTCGGATTCAGGTCATGGCTAATCAGAAAAAAGAAGTTTCGACTTGGTTTGGTCAGGTTCCAAAGTCCAAATTTAGTCATTTTTTGCAGTACTAAGATTAATCTACCTATATAGGCTGACATGTCAATTTATGAGATTGGTCTTGGTCTGGGTTCAGTGCTCTACTTACTCCCTGGTATAGGTGAACTTAATTTTCCTTCTTTGTTGAAAACTAAGTGCTGACATGTCAATCCAGTTTCAGTGGTATTGTACAGCATATGGTTCATTTACAGGTTAAAGCCATGCAACCTTCTAATTGGTTTGTTTGACTGCATATCTGGTTTCAATTCAATTTACTAATTTTATTAATTTTACAAGTTGATTTTGCTACTCTGTAGAACAAGGTTGACGAAAGAAGTGCGACACATGAGGAGCAATTTTTTGCATTTAATGCCTTGAAAACTCCGAATTTTAAACAGCCACCAATTGATTTTGTTGTGAGGAGGCCCAGCTATAAGGAACTCGAGTCCACCCCAATCCCTGATAACTTTGCTGATGTGGCAGATGAGGATCTCTGGGCTCGCCTTAACAATGGACGAAGTACTGATCTTGACGCACTCCTGATGAGTCCTGCATTGCCAAGTCAGGCAGTTCCATCGAACGAGACCTCACTTGTAAGTTTAATCTTTTCCCCTACATGAAAGGATTTTGTGCTTTTTTGGGATTTCCAGTTGTATTAGTTCTATTGTGCAACTTTTTTTTACTATATTACTGAAAGTACACAGTCAAAGTAGACATCCAAGCATACTGGTTCCAGTATGTTTTAGGCATGTTTGCTGATGTCCTGTGTTTATCATATTATTGTACTAAACTTTCCTTTATCATATATCCCTGATCACTGCCCGTTATTCTAAATTTCATTGGATTGTATTGCATGGCTACAATATCTTTTCATGTTTATTCAACTAATCAAGTTATTAAAACCATCTTTTTGTTGAAATAGGTTGTACCATCAAATGAGGAGCTTGACCTGAAGAGGTATGAAAGACTTGAAGAAGAGTTAGACAGTGTACGGATGCAAAATGAGGCCTTAAAAGAACAATACTCCAAGCTGGAGGAAGAAAAGAATGTTTTGAAGGGAGAGAAAATAGGCTTGGCTGATGATGTGGCACGTTTAGAGAATGAAATGCATCAGCTGAAAAGTGAGAAACACAGCCTGGTTAAGGAGTTGAAGGAAGAGAAAAGAAAGCTGAATGATCTGAGAGGCGAGGTACGTCGGTTGATCGCTGCGTTTTCACAAAGGGAGGTGATGATCTCGTCTCTTTATTCTAAATCCAAAACCATTGCTGAGAATATCAAACCAGCTTCTATTGCACCTCCCCAGTAGTTGAAAAGATGGTTTAAAGTTGTGGTTGCAACTCAAGTTGCATTATTTGACTTGATAGTTCTAAAAACTAGAGTACTTAGCTTGTAAAACCATATATAGTGTTATAGTCAAGGATTTCGGTCGCCATTTCTTTTACAATATTTTCTAGCTTAGCCATGCTCTACATTTTATATTACAACTTCAGCACCAAAAGATCCGATAGTTCCTTTATCATGTAAATGTCTCGTTGGCATAAGATCCACTATCGAATCAACTTTAGCCTTTTTTATCAACATGTGGATAAATTATATGCATATCTGATATGGAACAGTGAAGGGACAAGGGGAATATAAGAATAAACATTCGTGTTCAAAGAGTCTGTCAGTTGGCCTTTCCACAAGTGGGAACGACAAAATATGATATGGTGTGAAAAATTAAATGATTGATTGGTGATCCGCTGGGGAATCTCCAACGGAAAAAGACATAAGAACTGGAGGAAGTTTCATAGTGCTACTTTATTTTCATTTGCCTTTATACATGACAAAAGTTGGAGAATTTAATAATATACATGGTTATATAAAAAGGTAAAGCGACACCAAGAAGGGAAAAAGAAGATCTGGTGGTTGTCTTTTTAATATAGGATAAATTGAGGTGGCCCCAATTACACAACATCCAAATTACACATAATCCTTACTTATTATAGAATAGTTAGTGGTACGAGTAGTTGATAGCCGAAATCCTGAGATCCATCTATTGCTCTGTACGGGGCATATTACATATTTTTCTTTGGTTTGTTTATCATTACAAAATTCTATAATCTATTGTGAGGTCCAGTTGTTAGAATCTCGTCATACTTTGGTCACGGTTTATCCAACGTGACAGAAAAGCGTTACTAATCATATTTTTACATGATGATTTTTGTGCAACTTGAGCTTCAATGCAAAGGTTTTATGCAGATGCTGTCCACAAATGATGGTTTTTCTAAACCTTTTTTAGTAGTCAGCAAATGCTGCCCACAAATGATGATACCAATTTATTATAGCTTTTGTTGACGAGTTCAAACTGTTTAAATTATATTTCAATTTTTTTAATTGATCTGAATCTTTTAACTTTGATCCGGCGTTACCCATACAAACTATTTTACTAGTTGAAATATATATTTCATGGTAGCAAATTGGAAATCTGACCTACATAATACATACTATTCTACGCATCTGTATATTTAAGATAGAGCCTATTTAATAATATACATGGAAGAAATTTTAGAGTGATAAAATCATTTTCTCTATAAAGAAAAAAACATTCTTTCGAAAAAAATATAAAGAAAAAGAATACCGTTGCAGACATTTGATATTGACCATATGGCCTAACACAAGAGCACGGAATCTCTGTAGTTTTTTAGTCTATTGACAATGCAAAAAAAAAAACTATAAAGAAAAAGCAATTGGACAAATGTCCTTCGAAGTTTCTTTTTTTTTTCCTCAAAATTTTACCACAATAAATTAAAATAGAGGAGGGATATAATGTCTCATTTTTTTGTGTGCCTCCATCATATTTTCAAAATTTACATCATTCATTATGCACACTATTTTATGCATCTAAATCTAGATCATTCATTGATTTTAATAGATGATGTAGATTTGAAGACATGATAAAAATAAAAAAAAATGAAAGTATAATATCCCTCCTCATTAAAATAATCATACCGTTATAAAATGCTTAAAGATAGAATCTACATCGACATCTGACTATATCAGTATATTAATCCCATGTCATCAAGTTTGTGTTATTGTGATGTGCAACCCAACATTTGATGGTATATTGTTTTTGTCGCTGAATTTTAATTATTGTGATGTGCAACCCAACATTTGATGATATATTGTTTTTGTTGCTGAATTATTACCGACACCAATGTTTGTGTTATTGTCACTTTAGTAATGCATTGATGATACAGATTATGACATTGGTATTTATTATTCTACATTTTTACTTGTCTACAAAAGCCATGAAGTGCTATCATATATATACATAAAAAAACATAAAATATTTCTGTCGACACCAGTGTCCATATAATACACTTATCGTAAAGAAGATTTAACGGATCGAAATGGAAATTTGAAAATTTAATATATGAAAATAGAAAAAAGGCTGAAGCTCCAAGGACTGTAACGTAATTTTAGATATACTTGCTTCCAAGTTCCAAGTATATATAACTGAAGCCAGTCTCCTCCATCTCTTCGTTTCCATCATTCCATGCCTCTCCTTCTTCCTCTAACTCCCTGATGGCACATCCCTCTTCTACATCTTCGTCTAAAGCACGGCGCCTCTACGAGCTCCTAGAAGAAAAGCAAGAACCTTTCTTCCTAGACATATACCTTTCGGAAAAGGGTTACTCAACGAGGATTTTAGATGAAGCTCCAATTATGTGTTGGCCTGGAAATGAAAAGGGAATGATTTGCAAGTTTACAAGTAGCCAGTTTAGAAGGAAGAGGAGAGAATGGATGCTGAAAAGAACTCTACTTTCAAAAGTATTGCAACCAAAATCTGCGAAAAGGGCATTATTATACAGGGATTATACTATTAGAAAAAATGAATTTGAGAATTCGGAGATATTTTGTGAGAATAAGATGCACAAGTTGAAGCAGCTTAGCCCAGTATCAGTATTTGATTTCGGTTCTTACAGAAGCTCCCCTGCTAGCCAGAGTAAGCTTCTAAATTTTGAGTTTAGTTTGTTATTTCATTTGATTGTTAATGTAATTGTTTCAATTTTATATTTCTTTCTCATATCAATTAGACAATTATATGCTTAATTATGAAAATTTTGAAGAAATATATGGTATCTCAACGAACTAGTAGCTAGATAACGTTTTATATTTGTTGCCAATATTTGATTGATGAATTGGATTTTTCTAATTTCAAATATTTCATAAGTTGGTAAATAAGGCGCATGTTTTATATTTCATTGATTGCATAAGAATTGGTGTCATATGATTATGATATTCCATTACAGGCGAAGAAGAGAAATCACAAAATTCTGTCATTCTAGACCCCAAAATCTTGGATATTTTCAATCAGTTTCTTGAGAAAGCATACACCCCTGAATTTGAGAAAACTTTAAAACCCCTTGATCAAGACCGTCCCAAAAGGAAATCTCAAAGTTCCATTATTAGAGACAAGCAAGAGAGAATTTGGGACTGTGGAGGCCAAATATTGAGGTCAGAGGAGAAAAAGGAAGCATTAATTATACAGAAAAAAGAGGCTGATTCATTGGAAAACCATATAACAGAGTGTGAGAAATTAAGCAAGAAAATATGTAAAGAGATTTCAGAGACACCCAAGTGGAGTGATTTCAACTCTGAAATTAGAGGAATTGCAATGGAGATTGAAGATGCAATCCTTGATGATATTGTTTCAAGTTTATGTAGTTGCACACAGTAGAGATGCTAATATATTCCTGTATAGTTATGACAGATATTATTTAATCCTTTCTTGATAAACACCTTTGTAAATAAAAATTAATAATTGTGGGCCCAGGTTCATGCCGAAAAGCAAAGGAAAAAGATACATACAAACTTATTTGAATATAATTGTTGGTTAACTGGTTGATTAATGTTAGTAAGTGTTTATATTTCTATAAGTTTTAGTTATGATTGTGATGTTTCAACTTTAGTTCTTATCAACTTCTTTAGGTATTAAAAGTGCCACTTGTATATAATTATAATTAACCTTGGGACAGTTTTCGATAATAAATTGCTCAAGTAATGCATTTATGTTATGATGTGAATGTGATTAATTAATCAATTATTGTGTTTCACAAGATAAATGGTGCATGACGATCTCGATTTGAAGTTGTTGGTTCCATGAAATACAAAGGAATACAGTGCACTATGCCAGTGAATGTGTTAAAATTTCATTTTCTTTCTTTTCCTTTGATGATTATCCCAATTGCCTTTTCACGTTGGCTGTTGCTACTTTTCAGTTATTGAGGATTTTGATTTTCTATGGCACATATAGTAACGTTGGAGAGAATAAAAAAAGTGACATGATATGAAAAAACACGTCGTGTTTCAGTCATGTTATGTGTGATGTGCCTACAGTAATTTTTAGTGTGTAGTGCGTCAAAAATGATGGAAAAGAGAGACATCATGCATAGAACACGATATGTTGTATGCATAAGACATGACATGTGTAGAAACACGATATATATATACACGATCGGTCGTTGAAAATTTCAAATTGGAGATACGATGTAGAACATTAACGGTTTGGTGCTTCATGGAGCACCCTAGCCTATCTCATATATATATATATATATATATATATATATATATATATATATATATAAATAATACATTCTCATGACATGTAGACGTTTTACGAATATAATACATTGTTTTAAAGATTCTTTAAATTTATATTCGATGAATTACTTTGCAATTTTATTTAATTTCTTCCATTTCAAAAAAATCGAAGATACATATTATCTATTCATTGACATGATTTTTTGTGTTGTATTATTATCACGTGACGTGTAGTGACATATCTATTGTGTAATGACAATGACAATAACGTTAATATTAACTGAAAAATGACAAAAACAACAACAATATAACAAGAACAAAAATAAATACAAATACAAGAACAAAAAAAAGAACGAAAAAATGACTAACAAGAACAATACTAAGAACAATAAGAATAAGAATAAGAACAATAAGAATAAGAATAAGAACAATAAGAATAACAATAACCATAACAAAAACAAGAAAAATGCTCATAATTTGATAAGAATTGAAGTACTAAAATCTATAAACTCGGTGAGAGAAAACAAAGAATTTACCATCTGATTCAACTTCAATGAAATAACAATAGATGTAGTTGAAATAACTGAATTGGGAGTTGTTTAATCAAGCAACGAAAACTATATCAACTGTATTTGAACTGTTAGATAATTATAGTCGAAAATAACATGATTGTTTTCATCGCTATTTTTAAGCCGCACATGAAACTTCAACTTCATACGCCTCTTCTCTTAATATATCTATATAAACATGAAGATGCATTAGAAAATTGTATGCTACTTTTACAGAAAAAGTTTTCTCTATAAAGGACCCGAAATGCCTTGCTTACGTATCATTATAAAATGCATCAACATAAATACAACAGTAAGAAGAGGCAATACAAAAGTATGTAAACTGTAAAAACGAGTCAATGTAGATTTGAATTCTCAATTAAATAACAATCATTGTACAACTAATAAATATACAACTTATTTTTAGTTTTATTTATTAGAACTATTCCAACAAAAGGGTAAGCTTTCTAATTCCATTTAACTTAAATTCTCTATTCAATACCTTTTATTTGATTTGAATTTTTAGTGTTGTTTCTCATTAGTTAAATGGCATGACAGAGCTTGTCTTTGCAAAATGCATATGCAAAACCAATTGCAAATGCATGTAGCACATTGTAAATGACTAAATGAGAGAACAACTTGAGAAAAAAAATCATAATAGTTACCAAGTAAAAATACTATCACAATTAGAAGGAAAATACTTTATATTTATCAAGTTCGTTTGTAATATTTTTTATCACTTAGTAAGAAAATACTATCACAATTAAAATCTAGACTATAAAATTTCAATAATAGTTACCATTTTTTAAATAATGACAGAATTTTACAAGCTAGAGCAGAACCTTTTTTCACAATTAGAACTTCATTCGTTGCGAAGTTCAATTATATAATATGAGTATATGAGAAGAGTAACATGTCATAATTATAAAAAATTGATATTTCATATAATTAATTTATAAAAAGTAAAATAGGCCGTCAAATGACGTGGGTATCTCACTAGTGACTAGTCACAACAACGAATAGAAATAACTCAATAAAAACTCGGTATAATGGACAAATTTCTATTTTTAATTTTTTTTATAAAAGATGTTGAGGAAATTGTGTTCTTTCCTTTAATTGGAGTACTGCTCAAGTATTTATCAGGGATGGCAAAATATGTAATAAACATGAATCACAATTTAAAATTGAAAGGAAGTTCCTTGAGACACATCGCAGAAAACAAAGGAAATAAACCACCAACATAATATTTTAGTGGGTGATGCTATCTTTTTTCTCTCTTAGAGAACAAAAATAATTAATATTCTTCTTTATCCATTCAGTCTATTTTTCTGCATGTGTTTATATTTAGGTCTAAATTTTTTATTTTTATATTTACAACAAAACTGTTTTGTCTGTCATGTCGCTCTAAAGTCTGTATATTACTGCAAGTTTTTATTTTTTTTTTGTTATAAATCTTTATATTAGAAATTTTGCAGTAATTTTTCAGCAAATTTTAATATAAAGACTTGTAAGCAACAACATATAGACTTTATTGTTCTAATATGAAGACTTGTAATTTTTGCATCAATTATGTTGCAAGTTTTTATATTAAAAATTTTGCAGCAGTTTTGTTGCGAATTTAAATATAAAATTTTTATATCTAAATATAAAGACATAAAGAGAACGGACAGAACATAACTAAAACGAAGCATTAATTGTTTTTATATTTTTTCGGAAAAAAAAAGAGAGTTGTTTCTAGCCGAACTTGTGTTTTCTTTTCGATCATGTGTGAGTGTGACAGTGACAGTGTGTGCTTATGTGAAGTATATGTGAAGGTAGTACTATAGTATACAGTGGAAATAATGCAAAATCATGTGAGAGGCAACGCCCGAAATTTTTAATAATAAACAAAATAAAATAGAAAAACATTAAAATAGGAAAATTATTTTTTTTTTTACGAAACTAGGCAAACCGGATTCTAAGAATCCGGTTTAGAACTGGAAACTAAGAATCCGGTTGGCTTATGTGGCATTTTGGACA
Source organism: Eleocharis quinqueflora (assembly GCA_964058865.1). Classification (NCBI taxonomy): domain Eukaryota; kingdom Viridiplantae; phylum Streptophyta; class Magnoliopsida; order Poales; family Cyperaceae; genus Eleocharis; species Eleocharis quinqueflora. The sequence goes on along the minus strand of CAXKVX010000640.1, from coordinate 14,628 downwards.
CCCGTGAGGACCAAACCGGGGACTTAGAATCCGGTTTAGGACCGAAAACTAAGAATCCGGTTCTATGCATTTTTTGACCCGTTTGACTCGTTTGACCTGTTGGCATATGCACTATTTGACCCGCGCCCCTTTCTCTTTCCTCTCTTCCTCACCATTTTTCTTCTTCATTTCTCTTCTTCTTCTCAAGAAATTTAAGATTTTGTGAATAAATTAAGATTTGTGCAAGATTTTGCTATACTAACGCGAAGTAATTGGTACGTATTTTTACTAACTTTTTTATTAAGTACTTAATTAATATAATTTTTGTAACTTTTGTAGTAGGTGTAAAGAAATAAGTTAGTTCTTGATTAATTTAGTTTTTTGTTATTTAGTTAATGTTTTGCAAAATAGTTTATTATGTTTGTTTCTTAAATAAATCTCTTTTCAAAAAATGCAAAAAAAAAATTATTGTAAAATAATTAGCTTACATGCATTGATAAAATTAAAGAAATTTGCTTGTGCATGCAAAAAAAATTATTATAAAATAGATAACTTTAAGTTGCATGCATTGATAAAATGTAAGAAATTTGTGTATAGTTAATTTTTAAAGAAATTAAACAAATTTTCTTGTGCATGCAAAAGAAATTATTATAAAATAGATAACTTAATTTGCATGCATGCATAAATTGTTAATATTAAATTTGCATGCAGTGTTATTACCATGGTTAGGCCTCGAAGAAGTACTTCTTGCCGTAGTACCTCAGAGGTTCCTTCTGATGAGGTCCCGGCTGATCAACGACCATATACTAACTTGCTGCAAATGCCTCTCGTTCAGCACAAGGTTTCAACGCTTACAAAAAAGGTATTTTTTTTACAAACTAAAGATTACTTTCAAAATATAAAATACTTGTTAATAATGATTTAGTAACGTATAAACTTATGAAATATTGCAGGAAAAGGAAGATCTGAAATGTATATCTCATTTGGTTAAGATACCATTTGATGATAGGTGCGTTCCTGCATTAAAAAGACTAGGATTGTATCACATCTCGAAGGTCGGTCACGTGAGACGAGATAAGGCGTTGATCACGGCTCTTGTAGAACGGTGGAGGCCGGAGACCAACGCATTTCATATGCCTGTAGGTGAGATGACTGTTACGTTGCAGGATGTGAATTGTATTTGGGGATTACCCATAGATGGTATGCCCGTCACTGGTGTTTCTGACACGGATTGGACTGAGACGGTACGGGAGTGTCTAGGGAGGGACCCGGGAGATGATGCATGGAAGAGTAGGGTCCAAACCAAAAGGGGTCAGCAAATGCGGGTCGCTTCGGGATATAATATAAGATTGAAGTGGCTGCGAACTGTATGCGGTGAGATGCCGGATAATCCCACTTCTGAGCAGGTAGATCACTATACTCGCGCTTACGTTATGGACCTGTTCGCTTCAGTAATGTTTCCTAACTCGAGTGACGATTGCGTACCGGCCATGTATCTGCAGTTTTTACGAGATTTGGATAATCCGATTAGTTATAACTAGGGCGGTGCCGTTTTGGCATATTTGTATCGTGCATTATCAAATGCATGTAGAGTGAATACTCGTACTATTGCTGCTCCACTAGATTTACTGCAGATTTGGTCTTGGGATCGATTTCGTGCTAGTCGACCGTCGAAGGACCGAGTTACCAAGTTTGTTGGATGGGGTATTCCCGATCGGGACTCGTGTGTGCCTTATGGTAGGAAGTGGACGGGACGAAAATTGTGGGGTGAGAATCCTCATAATAGTGGCGTGGGACACCCTCGTGACGATTTAGATAAGATGCGCGATACTGGGGTTGATGTTGTTTGGGAGCCTTATACCACTGATATTTTGTCCCTTTTACCATCGATCGTGGATCGCGATCGCGACCTCTGGATGGTTAGGGTACCTATGATTCACTTTTGGATAGTGTCATTTCACTATCCCGATCGAGTTATGAGGCAGTTTGGATATCGCCAGCCTGTTCCTCTGGTGGCCCCGTTATCTTGGGTAGAGACCTTGCAGTTAGAGAGTGTTGAGCCCACTGCTACGCCGAGGGATTATCACTGGGGTATTCATTGGCAAAATTATTACAATAATTGGGACCAGTGGTGTGCATGTCGTGTTCCCGTATATGGCCCGCATGACGAGCGTTGGTATGCCAGAGAGTATATGCAGTGGTACGATGACAATGGCATGAGGACGATAAAGCTGGAGATCTTGTTTGGCAGTGACGTGACACAGCCACGCCCTCCTCCTGAGCCGGCTCCTACGCAGACATATGTCACTGATAGTGATGTGTATACTCGAGTGGTCAGTTATATTTTCTATTTTTTTAGCAACACTTATTATTTGTACTCATTATCTGATAGTGAAGATTGATTATTGTTATTTTGCAAGGTATGCGAGCATTTAAAGATGCTGTGGCTATAGTCTGAAATGTGTTCACCCGAGGTTTGAAGAAATTTGGCAAAAAAATGTTGATATCGTGTCGAGGGCACATGGATGATGTCGGCCAAGGTCATCGATTCCAGAAGTTATTGAGAGAAGCCCATTTACCAGAGGTCGTCGAGGACATCCCGACGGATGATGAGCCCGAGCAGCCTGAGGAGTTTCCTGTTCAAGCTACAGATGCGAGGTGGAGCGATTATTATCGGGGAGACATCGGCTATGAGGAGTTCATTGCCACTCAGACTGCCCCGGTAAAAATATACACTTAATAAGTATTGTGAAATATTTATTCCGAACATATTAACATATGTATTTCGAAGCAGGTGTATGAGACACAGGAAACGACTAGACCGTACCCAGGATATACAGACCGCTCATACGAGACAGGGCAGTCTTCGCAGGTTCATGATTATATATATGTAAATCTTTGACTATGATTCACTATTTTTTTTGTTTCTGATTCATATGTATTATTCTAAGCAGGGGGTCGCGGGCCACGACTTCGTAGAAAATTTATTTGACTACTCCCATTACACGGGAGGTGAAGATGCATTCTTTGTGCAGACCCCTGCTCCTCCGGTATCACAGGATAATGAACCATGCACATGTTCTGGCGGCATGCGCGATCCAAGCTGTATTGCACATCGCAGGGGGCGTAGAAACATCGAAGGTCGCCCATTTCAGAGGTTTAGCCCGTCGGATTTTTAGTATAGCATGTTGTAGGCTTCTATGTTGTAGGACTTTGTGTTAGAGACATTATGTTAGAGAAATTTTTACATACATTCTTGTGTCTCAAATATTATATTCTTATGTTCATGCATCATGCATTCAAGCGTCAAGCGTCATGCGTTCAAGCGTCTAGCGTCATGCATTCAATCGTTGAAGCGTTCAAACATTCAATCGTTCAATCGTCATGTGTTGAAGCGTTCATGCGTTGAAGCGTTTAAGCATGAAGAGTTCAAGAGTTCATGCGTTGAAGCGTTCAAGAGTTCATGCGTTAAAGCGTTCAAGTGTTCAAGAGTTCAAGAGTTCAAGTGTTGAAGCGTTCATGCGTTGAAGCGTTCAAGCATGAAGAGTTCAAGAGTTCATGCGTTGAAGCGTTGAAGCGTTGAAGCGTTCGAGCGTTCAAGAGTTCAATAGTTCAAGAGTTCATGCGTTCAAGCGTTAAAGCGTTCAAGCGTTCAAGACGTCAAGAGTTCAAGTGTTGAAGCGTTCATGCGTTGAAGCGTTCAAGCATGAAGAGTTCAAGAGTTCATGCGTTGAAGCGTTGAAGCGTTCGAGCGTTCAAGAGTTCAATAGTTCAAGAGTTCATGCGTTGAAACGTTGAAGCGTTCATGCGTTGAAGCGTTCAAGAGTTCATGCGTTAAAGCGTTAAAGCGTTCAAGCGTTCGAGCGTTCAAGAGTTCAATAGTTCAAGAGTTCATGCGTTGAAGCGTTCAAGCGTTCATGCATTGAAGCGTTCAAGAGTTCATGCGTTAAAGCGTTAAAGCGTTAAAGCGTTCAAGCGTTCGAGCGTTCAAGAGTTCAATAGTTCAAGAGTTCATGCGTTGAAGCGTTCAAGCGTTTGAGCGTCCAAGAGTTCAAGAGTTGAAGAGTTCATGCGTTCAAGCGTTCAAGCGTTCGAGCGTTCAAGAGTTCAAGAGTTCAAGAGTTCGAGCGTTCAAGCGTTCAAGCGTTCAAGAGTTCAAGTGTTGAAGCGTTCATGCGTTGAAGCGTTCAAGCATGAAGAGTTCAAGAGTTCATGCGTTGAAGCGTTGAAGCGTTCAAGCGTTCGAGCGTTCAAGCGTTCGAGCGTTCAAGAGTTCAATAGTTCAAGAGTTCAAGCGTTGAAGCGTTGAAGCGTTCAAGCGTTCAAGAGGTCAAGAGTTCAAGTGTTGAAGCGTTCATGCGTTGAAGCGTTCAAGCATGAAGAGTTCAAGAGTTCATGCGTTGATGGTGTTCTTGCATGTTTTCATATAAGTGAAACGAAATCAACATCGTCATTTCTTGGTGGCGGGCCAGTGGTTTTGACAAACAAATGAACAACTCTCATTTTATTCACGAACATTTGAGATGCCATTTTCCATGAACTTTCATCAACGACATCCATCAGATTGAAATGTAATTTACTCCCTTCTCCATCCTCCACGCGACACAGGATTTGACCAACGCAATACTCGTGAAATTCTAAAACTCGATGTATAGAAGTTTTAATCCCTTCATAAGTACTAGATGGTTTACCCTGAAGTTTCAATTTTTTACCTCCGTAGTACTCCGCACCAAATTGAGTTTCAATTATTTCACCGCCATAGAATACCATAATCTGAAATGCCGACATTTTCACTACATATGAAACGTAGACAAACAAAGTCATAATACATCTCTACAAATATCATAGGTAAACACTAAATAAACACACAAACTAAATAAAATACAACAAACTAGCGATTAGCCCGAAACAAAGATCGAAGTCTTCCGGTAAGTGATTTCGAAGCAGGGGCAATGCTAATCGAGCGTCGTGCTGGCTGATATTGTGTTGCGGTCGGATTGGTATTTGTTGTACTAACTGAGTTTCGAGCAGTTTGAGTATCCACACGAGTTGGTGCACTACCTGAAATGAATGAAATCATTAATAAAAAAATCATTTGCATCTTCGTTTAATATCAAGCAACTGAAAGTATAATATATAACCTGCATCGGATCTCCTCCCTAATGGTCGCCCTCTTTGTTTTCCACGCCGTCCTTCCATTGCATCCATGACCATTGGAATACGAATGTGCCTCCTACGTCCGCGACGAATTAATCTCCTCTCTGGAATGATAATCGGTCCGTTGTACTCTGGCCACTCACATTGATTTGGAAATGGATTGAATTTTCCTATCCAAGTGTTCATAAGAGACTCAACAGTATAATAAGGTGCGACGAATTGTGCTAACTCCAACTTTCGGACCCTAATTACGGCCAATGCATGAGAACATGGCACACCTGTCAGATTCGGTTTCAAACAAGTACATCGCGTATTCCGTCCCTCTTCAACGTTGACATGATATTTGAAATCCTGCCATTCACCGTTTGGTAAGGTCTCTCCTTGGTGTAGCACTTCGAAGCTTCCTTCCTCCGATCGATATGGGTCTACTCGGTGCGATCTTGACTTGTCGCCTCTTCGAACAAGCATTGCCATTACCGTTCGAGAAAATTGAAATCCCTCGTTCACTATTTGCATAGATTTGTTCCTACGCTCGTCAAACCAGTTTACGCACTTGTACCAAGTACCTTCGACGATAGCCACAACGGGCAACATGCGAACCGCTTTAAACACTCGGTTCAAAGATTCTGATCCATTGCTTGTCATGATTCCCCAACGGTATCCCTTATCAAAGCATTGTGCCCACTTTGCAGGATTCACCGGTTCTGTTTGATCATTCTCTTTTTTTTTACCAATCGTTTTTAAATATTCATATGCTCCAGGATATTGTGCTTTTATAGCGTTCATGTTTTCTTTGAATCGACGGGGCTTCTTCTTTGAGGCTGCCAACTTAAAAAGTTTTTTTAGATTCTCGTCAGGAAATTTTGAGTATACATTCTCGGCTACATGCTGCATACAATATCGGTGCACGGCTTCGCCGTTTGCCTCAGACCATCCATATTGCGGATGTTTGAAAACTGCCTTAATTCCCTTGTGTCTGTCCGATATTACACATATCTTAGCTTGTCCAAACACTTCTCGACGCAACCAATTCATAAACCAGCCCCAATTTTCTAGGTTTTCTTTCTCTACCAATGCAAATGCCAATGGTATCAACTGACCCTCGACATCATAGCCACACGCCATCAACAGTCTTCCCTCGTAACGACCAGATAAGAACCCGGCATCAATACTTATCACCGGTCGTAGGTATCTAACCGCCTCAATACATAGACCCCATGTCCAAGCCGCTGCCTGAAAGTAGCGAACTTCAGGTCGATTGGTTGGCTTCGTCAGAATCAAATACTTCGTTCCTGGATTAGTGGATTGAATCGCATTAAAATAACGAGGAAGCAAGGCATATGATCCCTCCCAAGAACCAAAAATTTTGGTTATTGCTAATTCCCGACCACGCCATAACTTAGCGTACGATGGATCAGCGCTTGGAAATTTTGCTTTAACTAAATGACGAACATTCTTAATTGTCATCACTGTATCCTCGTTCATCTCCTTCTTGATTGCACCGGCAATTATTTTAGCGATTAGTTGTGCATGATCCACTCGTGTGATCGACTGGATACAAGTGTGCGGGTACGGATTAGTTCTTATAGTCCAAGAATTAGCGCCTTTGGTGCACACCGCATACAACCTCCAAAAACATCTAATATCTTTACACTTCATCACCAACTTCGACCTATTACTGCTTTCTGTGGTGATCTCTATATTCCCTTTAATATGGTAATCACTAATGACCCATTGTAAGTGATCTTTCGAATTGAATACACGATTTACAGCTAGAGGATCGTCGGACGAAGTTTGTGCTTCCGTGCAAAATTCGTTGAAACCAGAAATATCACTAAGCTCCCGAACCAGGTGATGCTTCTCTGATCGTCCTTGCACGATCAATCGACGATCCGAACGATCGCTAGGATCATAATCCGGATCATCTTCGTCGGAAGTGTAATCATAATCTTCTCCAGTTTCCCATTCTCCCTCGTCGGGTACTATATTATTATCGTCGTCATCTTCAATGTCTTCGGGAATATCAGATATGGGTTCATTAAGATCAATGTGTTGTGAATGCCTTTCTGGAGGGCTATGAGAAGTCTGGTGAGGGCTATCAGGAATTATATTATGATAAAAACTAATTTGATCGGTATTCTGTGAAATCACGACCCGAGGATACTCAACTGGGTTACTAGTTTCAGGTAAATTGCTAATAAAATTACCAGCATTCTCATTTGGTACGACCTCAACAAATAATTCAATAAATCTCCAATTCATTTCCCCTCGTGCCATTTCAAATATCATTCGCCACTCTACCTCTTCACGTATGGGAATTAGACAAAAATAATATGCACTGCTACCTGCTGTGTTGTACCGAGCGCAAATATTAAGTGAATGTTGACTTTCAAATATTCCCAACTTCTGGTATATAATGTTTTGGACATCTTCGTAACGAATTTGATCATTTCCAGGAAAACTGAATTTAGGAGCACAACTGTACTCGATACCATAAGGTCCGTTACGTATCTCACCACCAAAATACACAGAAATTGGAATCATTTCTCTGAAGTGTTGCTGTGCATGAAAAAAAGTAAGTAACATATAATCATACTTATCACGAAACAATTTTGACGGACTTAAGCCTCCAATTTCGAAGAGATCATGCATCATTGCTATTTCTAGTAACATATTAACATAATACACTAATTTCTTTAAAGAAATTAGCAATGAATTAACATAATACACTTAATTAAAAAATAACATATTCTTTATACATTGAAATTTACATACCTATTCTTTAATTAGGTCAAATTTGTGTATTGTTATTTTTTTCAATGTATAAAAAATAACAATACACTAATTTCTTTAATTTTATCAATGCATGCAAATTAAGCAAATAAAAATAAATAATAAATTGTTATTAATGCATGCAAATTACTTTAAATCATTTTTTGCACTTTTTGAAAGGACTAATTTATTTAATGCATGCAAATTAAAATAAGTAAATAAAAATAAATAATAAATCTATTTTATCAATCTATTTTACAAAATATTAACTAAATAATAAAAACTAAATTAATCAAGAACTAACTAATTTCTTTACACCTATTAAATTATTTAAAAAAATATATATTAATTAAATAATTAATAAAAATAATTAGTAAAAAAACGTACCAATTTGTTGACTATTGGAGAAAGGAGAAATCTTGCAAACTTCAGACGTTATTAATCGATAAAAATACACTGAGTACACAACAACAATGACGTTTAAATAATGCATTTTTTTACACAAGACCGGAATCTTAGTTTCCGGTTCAGAACCGGATTCTTAGATCCCGGTTTGAACCGGAAACTGAGATCCCGGTTTGCTTATTTTCGTAAAAAAAAAAGGTTTTGCCTATTTTAATATTTTTCTATTTTAATTTGTTTATTATTAAAAATTTCGGGGCAACGCCTTCAGGATGAAGTCAATAAACCTATCATCACGCAAATATAAGTTCAACATCTTCGTTTGTATAGCTATCCGAATTTTTAATGCTATTAAATAATAAGTTATATTGGAAGATAAGATGTTAGAGAGAAGTACAGAACTGAAAATTTTATAAATACAACTTAGCAACTCTAAACAGTTGTCAAAATTTAGGCAAATTTCGGTATTTTTATTTTATTTAAGATTTGATAAGTGGATTGAATTTATAATTTACTTTTGTAACACTTAAAAAGTATATATATATATATATATATATATATATATATATAAATGCCGGTATATATATATTTAAGATTGAAAAAACAAAATTGACATAACAACTTTTTGTTCACTTAACTAATGTAAACAATTTTTTGGTATTCAACACTTCTTCATTACAAATGAAGTGAAATAACTGAACTGATTTCTTAACATCGGAACTATTTTCGAAGTTTATATAACATAAAAATTCAATATGATTTTTCTTACCCTTTTTTTATTAGGGAGGAAAAAAGCACGTCGAAGAACAAAAAAAAACGTTAATTATTTAACAAAAAAAAAATGCAAGTTTTGCTCTAGCAAACATCACCAACTAAGATGTAATAAGCAACTGTGGTTTTACTGGTCGAATTTCTCAATTCATTTCATACAAACTCTTTAGAATTCTATGCAAACAATAGTATGAAACTAATTTTATTAATCTTGTAAATTGGTCTTAATTTTTTCAATTTTTTGAAATAAAAGATTTTGTTATTATTGTTGTTGTTATTAGAAATAAAAGACTTTGTTGTTGTTGTATGCTGGTCTTTGTTTGTTACACGATTTTAATAAGTTGTACTTGATATCATATATTTGAAATGAGCAAAAAGAGAGTTTAATTAATAATTCATCTATTTTATTCTTTTATCCAATTTCATCTCTTTCAAATAGAGCACCCCCACTTGGTACACCTTTCAAGTTTTGAATTGATTTTTTTTACTTCTTTGTGCTTTTAATTATTTTCATTAAAAAAAACCTTCTTAATCTTTGATCAACTGAAATTAATCTTCTTTGATTTAGTGTTACTTCTCATGAAAAGACAAGTCTAGTACGGATTTTTTTGTTTTGCTTGATTTGGTACATTTTAATATTTGAGATACTTTGAGTAGACATTTGTTTTGTTTCGTAGAAAACAAAATGATTACGAAACAAAAATTCCATTTTGTTTCAATAGTGAAACAATTAATTAACGAAAATTTTAAGCGTTTTGTTGTTTTAACGAAATGATTAACGGAAATATATGGTACCCTTTCATTAATTTCGTTATTTCGTGCTAAATTCTAAAGATCTAAAATTAGTTTGATTTCAGAAGCGAAGAAGTAGAGAAAACATGTGTACATTCTAGTTGAATCGGCTGCCTCATCACTTCTTCTCTCTCGAGTGGAAAGAAAAGAAAAAAGAAGGCTTCTCCTTAGTCAGGGGCGGATTCAGAGAATATTTTAGCTCGGGCAGAATTAAGTCGGGACATTGAGATTCAGATCAAGCTCGAGCACAAACTCATTAAAACTCACTAAAATATCGCTAAAAGCTCATTTTTTGTACTACAAAAATATTTTTTTTTTTTGAGGAAAATATGAGGGTCAAAGCCCTTAAATTTACTTATGATAAGAGTTACATAAAGATAATTAAAATAAAGAAAAAGAAAGAAAGAAAGAAAGAAAATAAAAGAGGAAAGAAATAATAACATATTTACATCATATGAGCTAAATACCATCCCTCTGTATCTTAGCTCTGTGTTGTTTCCAATTATTCTTATTAGAAGTAGTTTTCTTGTGGAAACCAAAGTCGACCTTCCATGATGATTTCTCGTGTGAGTTGCTGTATTTCTTGATTTTTCCCATCAAATAATCTTCTGCAACGTTCTCGCCATATTACAAATGTTGTTGTTGCCTCTATGTTTGCCCATTTGGAGTTCATCTGCTGAGTCAGTAGGTCTGCCGAGTATTCACCAGAAAATGTGATGGCCTGATGGTCAGCAGCATTCAAGGTAGTCACATGCTGCTCGACATAGGTAACACATACTGGGTAGCATCCAGTTTCTCTTAATCAGGTTCTCAGAAGTTGGTAACTTGTCAAGTATTTTTAACCAGAGAAAGACTTGCACTCTGTGTGGAACTTTGATTTTCCAAATGAGCGGTGTGTTTGTCCTCATGGCTGGTGAATCAGTGAAGAACTTGTATGCAGATCTTGCCGAGTAGGTTCCCTCTTTGCTCCTTATCCATACGTACCGGCCACTCTGCCTGGTGACACACGCCTCATAATATTGCACGATTTTCCTGCAAGATTTCCAGAATATCGATGCATGAGGATTGTTCCATGGTTTATCTTCGTGATCTGTGGATGGAGTTGCAGTTTTCCACCATGCTTGAGTCGAGCTATCCTAATGCCACATCCATCTCATTAACAAACATATGTTTGTCAATTCCAAGTCCCGAATGCCTAGGCCTCCTTGGTTTTTTGGTTTTGTTGTTCGATCCGAGCTTACCATATATAATACCCTTTGATTTACCTTGTGCCCATGCCACAGGAAGGTCCTTCTGATCTTGTCAATCATTCTAATGGCCCATATCGGTAACATGAAGGTTGTCATGTAATAAATTGGGATGGTCGAGAGTACATCATTGACCAAGGTTAATCTGCCTCCGATGGATAAAAGGCTTGCTCTCCATCCCGTCAGCCTACGTTGAATTTTTTGTATCATGGGAAGGAAATCTTGCCTTTTAAGTCTCTTATCTGCCAGGGGTAATCCCAGGTAAGATATGGGAAAGTTGGAGGATTTGCATTGCAGAATCAAGGCAAGTTGATTCATGAGATGTTGAGAATTATCCGTCACTATGATCTCAGATTTGTCATTATTTATTTTGAGGCCAGTTATCATAGTGAAGGCTTGAAGTATCAACTTGATAATTTGCATTTGTCTGATGCTTGGCTGTAGCAATAACAAAGTATCGTCTGCGTAGAGAAGGCATGACTTGCAGGAATTGAAAGGCAGGCTGATGTGTCCCTGTTCCGCAAGTTTGTGAATCCATTTTGGTAGAAAGTCCATCATTAGAATAAACAAATATGGCGCAATCGGATCTCCCTGCCAAACCCCTCTTCGTAGCCTAATGTTTCTGCCGGCTATTGAGTTTAGGATGATCTTGGACTGACCTTGGAGAATTAGATGGTGCACCCATTTAATCCAACAACTTGGGAAGCCTTTGGCTCGGAGACATTGAAGCATGAATTCCCATTCTATTGAGTCAAAGGCTTTGTGCATATCAAGCTTAAGGACTGCCACCTTCTGTTCTGTTTTTTGGCAGCATGAATTACCTCTTGAGCGTAATGAAAGCCCTCTGATATGGTTCTCCCTTTTACAAACCCTGTTTGAACGTCCTCTACCAACATTTTCATATGTGGTTGGATTCGCTTGGCTAGGACTTTAGATAACAGTCTTTGTATACCATTGATCACGCTGACAGGTCTGAAGTCAGTTGGGGAGATGGCATCGGATCTTTTGGGAATCAGAATTACGAATGAATCATTGAGGGGAGACATAGATGCTTCAGGGTTACGCATGACGAATTGGAGGACCTTCAGTATGTCTGGTATGAGAATTTCTTGGTATTTCTGGTAAAATTCCCTAGTGAATCCGTATGGGCCTGCCATTTTGTTGTGTTTCCAAGTGCTGATAGCTTCTACCAGTTCTTGTTTGGTAATTATCTCTGTCAGATGTTGGTATTCTTGCTGTTGTAAATGGTTGAGCGTTTGGTGTGCAAAAATTGAGTCCAAGTCGAAGGTGGCTTGAGGTGGAGTTGATTGTCCCATTTGCCTACATAAGTGTTTGAATAGCAAGGCAGCTTTGGCATTTTGATCTGTGTATGTGATGTCACCCTCCTTTAGCAATGCAATCCCATTTCTCTGCTTCTGAACAGTTGCTGTTATGTGAAAGAATTTTGTGTTTTGATCACCACTTTGCACCCACTGCCTTTTGGCACGTTGTCTCCACAGTTGTTCCTCCTTTTGTGAGGTGTTGTGCAGATACTCTCTCAGTATTTTCCTAACCAGCAACTCCAGAGGGGTGAGTAACCTTTGCTCTTGCGAGTTATCAAGCCACAATAGTACCCGATGAGATAATACTATCTGAGAATTGATATTGCCCACATGTTGCTGTGCCCACTGGCGTGTTGCTTGTCTTAGGTGCAGAAGCTTGGCAGCCAATTGAGGTGGAGAATTTGCTATCGGCTTGCTTGCCCAAGTGTCTTTAATAAGTCTATCGAAGTCTGGCAGTTTGAGCCAGAAGTTCTCAAATTTGAAAATATTTGACACGAAAATTTCGTGGTGCATTCACATCGAATTGGACATCGAATTTACTACAAAAATAATTAAAATACACTAAATTTTGCGTTTTTTTGAAAATCAAGTCCGGACAAGTTCCGCCTCTGTCGTCAGTGACCTATGCTTAGCAAAATGATCCTATAAATGAAGAAAAAAAAAGAAGGCTAAGTTGATCTCACTATCTCAGTGACTACAGTTGCAACAATTGCATAAGAGCCTTTTTTTTAGCTCATCATAATGAATCACATACACAATGTTCAGAGACAGATTTAAGATTTCTTTCTGAAAAAAATAAGGACTATATTTTTTTTAGAAAGAGACAAAATGAAGCATATTTTTAAATATACAAATTTAATTTGTTAAAAAAAAGTTTAATTTGCTAAGAGCATCTCCATCCCTTAAACTCTTGGAGTTTCTAATCTGACGTGGCAGTTTCTAAATGAGTTTCAGGAATGTAGATGAGTTTCTTATTTAGAAATTTTGTTCAAGAGTTTCTTATTTAGCAACTATGGTTTAGAATTTATAAACTATGACGTGGCATAATCATTGGCTAAAATTGACTTGTCTCTAATGGTATTGATAATATTTGCTGACGTGACGATTTATAAACTCTAATTTTTCAGTTTTAGGGATGAAGAGTTTAGAAACAAAAAATAATTAAATTTCTAAAATTGATGTGACAATACTTTAGAAACTCCAAGAGTTTCAGAGATGGAGATGCTCTAAGTCTAAATGGTAGGTATTTCTGGTACTGGTACAAAGTTTGCTGGTTTTAATTGCTAAGGAGGTTTTGCAGTTATTAGTTTGATTTACTGATAAATTATATTTTATCAACGAAAGAGTGTATGAACAATGTCTTTCAGTTATTTTTGTAATCGTTTAAATTGGTTGTAATTTGCAATTTCTGTGATTTCTATCGTTTTGACGTTTTTAATCGTTTATTAACGCAAATATTTTCTATTTCATAAAATAATTAACGGGTTTTTTTTTCATTTTTCGAAACGAAAACAAAACAGTGTTGTTTATCTGAAGTAGGTGGCTCTGACACAGACCCGTTAAAAATTGTGCAAACCAATACGGGCCGAAAAGCCCAAATCCCAATAACTAAATCAGTTTATGCAAAATCATGTGAGCATCAACGCCTTTTGAATGAAGTCTATACACTAATACACCTTATCATTTTATGCAAATATAAGTTCAACATTGTGGTATAGCTATCTGCATTTTGAATGCTACTAAATAATAATATAATCTTTAAGAATAAGATGTCAGAGAAAACTGAAAAATTATAAATACAAATCATATTTCTTAACAATAAAAACATTTATTAAGATTTACATAATTGATAAGTCCAAATTATATATGTCAGTTATAGGATTTTTTATGCAAATTAACCGAGTCTCATATCGTTTTAAGTTTAATTTAGAATTAAAATTTACAATTTTTATTTGTTTTGCCTTAGTTTTTTGGAATTTATGTCGACAGTCGGTTACTGTGCAATTTGTTAATTTAATATAGATTTTGAAATAATTTTGGAGTATTTAGCAGCTGACCTGACTGAGTCATTTCAGACCCGCTTCGCATCAAATGATCATATCAGATCTCTGGTGAAAATAAGCTGCTAGTTCATTTTCACGTCTTTCTTTTCTTAGTTTATTTCGTCATTAGGCCACACATGAAGA